>JAUNZM010000560.1:600000-1101796 GCA_033459285.1 Clamator glandarius
GAAAACTGCTTGCAAATCTCATGCATTAAAACTACTTTTTTCATTGTCTCATATTTCTTCTCTTGAATGTCAGCGCATATTTTAAATCATATAGCATCGAAGAGGGTGAGGCTACATTTGAGTTCATTCTTTTCTCTTTGATACCAGTATACAGATGAGCATTTCTGTTTAAAATCTGTTACCATTTGTGATCAGCATCCACATGCTGAAGACTGCACTCTTAGCTCTTCACTTCTGTTCTTCATGCTTAAGAACACACTGTCTTTTCAGACTGTGCCATGCCATTTAGTTCATCAAAACCAGTCCATGTACCAGATCTAATATTTAACGCAGTCTGCCACATGTAAGTAGGACACTGGCTTCCTTGAGGTTTGGCCAGTTCTTGGCAGACACGGTACAGACTTACACACTTACTACATACAAGTAGTGAAAACAAGTTCTTTGCAGTTTCTGCTGAAGAAACTGCTCCGGCATCACAGTTACATTACAAATTTGTTTCTGGTTCATCACTACCAGTGATTCAAAAACATGGAAGGAACATTTTATGTAAAGAAAGGCTAAAATATTTGCATTGAGAGGCAGAAGGTGTCAAGGTTTCTTCCAAGCAGCTCTTTATGGCAAACAGCAAGAACTGAAATTGAGGAAACTTGTGAAGGTATCTGTCCAAAGTGAGGTCTGCCTTCTTTCCTTTCACGTGCACTGGATACCAGCAGTATCAGACAAACCTGAGACAGAAAATGATCCAGAGACCTTTGTCAGAACTAGAAAGGAACATGACTCTGTTTGGCAAGAACGTGTTGACTATTCCCAAGCTGACTACAAGCCAGAGCATGAAGAAAGAAGCCCATTTTCAGCAATAGGGATGGGCAGGCACAGAAACCCAGCTGGGAAAGAAAAAAGAAATCTCCTCTCACTATGAAACAAAGCAGAACTAAATGAAATCCATAGTCTTGATGCTACTGGGACCAAGAAACAAGACTCTCTGATCAACAGGCCTTAGCTGCTTGGGCTGACAAGACAAAGGTAATGGATGTGTTCTGCACATTGCTCTTCTTGATAGGAATATGTTCTAGGATCTGCGTTCAACTGAGGCCATGCCCTGGTGAAAAAAGACCAGCAAGGATTTGATAGATGACACATTAAAATGATTTTTCAATATTTTGCAGCAGAAAAATGTGTCTGTTTAGAGGAAGGCTGGATATGCCTGCTGCAAAACAGTAACGGCATCCAAGTATTGGACATGACCAGATTGCACTGTACACCCAAACGGTAAAACACTTCTTTGTGTGCTTCCATTCGCTGCCAAAAAGCGCAACAAAACAGGTTCTCGTCACTAGACCCCTCAAGTTAGCATCCTTTACAAAGGATGATTCACCTTTAAAATACTGGAATAATTTTTAGCAATTCCAGTTTTAAGCCATGACATCACCAATACACACTAAACAAGGAGAGCTGTGTTTGAGTGCCCATACTCTGATAGGTTGATGATACCTCTTGAGTCGCTCATTCTCTCCTTCTGTATGAAAGCTCCCTCAAGAGGTTCTTTGCAGAGATTTAGCCATGTTCAGTTTCTTACCCTGGAGACAAAGTCCAATGACAAGATAAAAAGAAGCCACAACTGCGACAAGATTCCTGTTGCAGCACCCAGCCTTCCCAAGGATGCCCAGGCTCTTTCACTAAATTTTCAGAATTATGTCAACAAGAACACGTTTCTGTATTTCTGACTTCATTTTTTTTAATAGAACAATGGCAGTTTTGTATTACTTAAAAAATAGGGAGAA
Source organism: Clamator glandarius (assembly GCA_033459285.1). NCBI lineage: Eukaryota > Metazoa > Chordata > Aves > Cuculiformes > Cuculidae > Clamator > Clamator glandarius. The sequence continues at coordinate 601,782 of JAUNZM010000560.1, forward strand.
AGAGATGGAAAAATTTGCGTCCCAGCCACAAACCAGCTCTGTGGAGTGTTAACACTTTGCACTGAGACTGGCCAAGTTTGAAGTAAAATGTTCTCCTTAGGGTAGAGAAAATAAGGCAGGGCAGAGTGGTGTGTATGCTGCATTCTCCGTGACACGAAATACATGGCACAAAGTGGGTGCAAGGCACGGCAGCCGGAGCAGCAACGCCACGGCTGCCTGTGACTGCTGGAGGAGCTGTGACAATGAGATGAGGCAGCAGACGTGCCTTCAGGATGTCGGCAAAAAAGAATTCTCTCTTCTCTGCCACTACATGGGAACTCGTAGCAGCCCTCCACCACTGGAGAAAGGGGGTCAGGCCACTTTGTCACTACTGAGCTTTTGATAAGGGGAAAGGGAAGTCTGGTGGACACAATGAGGGTACAAGGAGAATGTTTATGGTTTGGCTATTTTCTTAAAACCAAACTCAAGAGGATTTTGACAACAGGGTGTAGCAAGGGCATCTACCACAAGTCCTTCAGCAAATCTCACACATACCTCTAGGCTCAAGTGAACTTTTCACTCTTCACTCCAATCTGCTGAAGAAATTCTCCCAAATCCCCTCAAGTGGTGACAAGTGCTATTATTCCTGCTGGCTGCCAAACCTCCTTTTCCCCCCAGCCTGTTATAGGAGCAAGGCAGGAGGAAGACTAAAGCGGGAAAAAAAAGAAGTCTCTAATATGGTTTTCCTGAATCCCAGTCACTGAAAATCAAATTGATGGATTTTTTCCTGAGAGCAAAAAATCTTCTGTGTAATTGAATTATTTCTTATTTGCCATGTACTAATTGTGAATCACAGCCACAGAACTAAAAAGAACATTTAACTCAAACAGAAATCGTGCAGTTGAGGATATTGCTTCAGTGAATAACAAACAGAGTTTGGTGGTGGTTGTTTTTGTTTGCACTTACTACTTCAATATTCTCCACCGTAAGTTGTGTTGTAAAAAATATGTGACGTTTATAACTTTTTAGAAAGTCTGAAGTTAAATATTTTGTCAACTTAGAATTGAAATACTTCCCTTAAAAATGACGTAGCAAGTTCGACAGAAATTTGTGACAAGACTGAGTTAGCTCTAAACTGTGTTTCTCAGCAAGCTTGCACCTCTTCTGCTTTGTGGTTCACACCCCTGTACAGCTTATCTTCTCACTCCATCTTCAACAGCAATTTTGCACCAGCAGCTGCAGGTCAGACTGCATCAAAGTCCAGAGGTACAGGAGAAAACTTGTATCAAGATTGGCCTGTTGCTTTTGAGAGCATCAGGACGAAATTGTTCAAGTCCCACTGATGTGAGCACAAGAAGTCCAAAATTCAAACTCTTTCTTAATTTGTTAGCTAACTTTGTGGCAATTTAAAATATCAAGCACAAGATACTCTATGCAAAGCCATACACTTTGTTTAAGGCTGAGGTTTAGTGAAAACAAGCAAACATTTTCTGCCTTTCTTAAAAATCCCACTACCTGATCTATTGCCACCTTTCTTTGATGACAAACTAGTGAGTTGGTTTCTCTGGAACACACCTGTCAGCAGCAAGATTCTGATTTTGTAAAGGCTGCTTCTTATGGCTCTACCACACAGAAGTCCAGGACTTCTAGAACTGCCATACATTACTTCTTAAAGAAAATATTTTTATTGTTTCCTCGCCATCTACTCCCAACCCCTCTTTTGCGTTCCTCTGTTGTACCCTCTGGGTAGCGAACAAGCAAGAAAAAGCACTGCAGACATTTTCACACAGCTAATCTTTATGAACCAAGAGTGTTTCTGACAAGCCATTACCCACAAACTATGGCTATTAGCAGAGGAAAGGCATTTTTCAACTACTTATGAGGATACAGCAACAGCTTAAAAAAACCCTGACAAGAACATTGTATGTGTCGCATCAAAACTTTCCGCTAGCCTACATCATCTCCCAGCAATCTTAACTCTCCAGGGAATAATTTTTCTTTTTTCTGCTTAACATCTCGTCATTTGCGCACACAGGCTCTCTCCAGAAGATGAATGAGTTAACTCATTGGAAGTAGCAAGCCTAAAATTGTTTTTTAGGCTGATGAATTCAAGACATTTGTTTACTGAAACCAGTAAAAACCTACGTAGTACTTTTTTTTTGTTAACACAGAGCTCTAGTTTTCAAAGGTACATCTGACAGTAATGCTTTGAATTTATTTTCCTTGTGCTAATCAGTTAATTTAAAAGGTGTGATAGAAATGAATATGAGGTTATTTTAGCCCTTTCTCTGATTCCACTTGTCCTTCCACAGACCTGTGTGCTCCTCGTTGCTCACTGCCTGCAGGTAACGCGCGTAGCAGACGATGGCCACAGTGAGAAGCTACCACCAGGAAAAGAACGGCTTCAGCAAAACCAGATTAACTGATTTGGCACCGTTTCAGTTCAGTTCAGATCATATGAAAAAACAACATGAATTATGATTTCAACTGCCCACCCCTGCCCACTCGTGACACTGTTTGCTCACACTACCCACGCCACAATGCACAGACTGGCTCCATGTTACCAGCTCTAAGAGAAACAACCAAGTGGAAAGTTCCCCAACCGTTCCGGAACACTACGAATTAACATCAAAATACCTCTGCATACAATACTACCTTCCTCCCCTCTAACCACATTTCTTTCCTATACGGTTATAGACTATTTACAGTTTCAATAACAGCTCATGATACCATCCTTTCTCTATAATCTTTAGTGGTATGTGACATTAAGAACAAGGTGACCTGTTATATTAAGGTCTAACTTAGTGAAATTATTGCCACTGAGTAGATACAGATAAAACAAAGTCAGGCTTTCATCTGCTGGAAATGCACCAAAATTTACTCTTTAATTACATCACATAGTAAGCTGCTGGTAAGTGTCAGGTCTTCTACTACTATGATACCTGTTTATTAAACTCATTTTTTAGCTCAATTAAGTTTTCATTTGGAATACAACGGTTTCCATTTAAGACAGTTTATCCTGTAATCTTGACACTCAAACACCAGTAGCCCTTAGGGCCAAAACTGAAGTCTTTTCAGCCTCTTAGATTTGGAAGGCTGCATCTGCAACATCCTCAACTAACAGATCACTGTTGGTTGGGGTTTTTTTCCCCTTCGCTTTGGGATATCTATGAGAATGCAGGCAAGGCTTTTTACTTCCCATTTTCACTGAATATACGTTTTCATGTCAGCCGAAGTGAAAGCTAACACAGTTGGAATATAGTAAATGTCAATATTTAATCTGGCCTTTCCTTTCCAATTTTTTAAAGCACAATGCATCATCTCAGCATGATTAATAACAACTCTTCTGTTGCTTTCCCTGAACCGACCTGAGGTGGTTTTGTTGCTAGGTAATGTTTTGTTGTTAGCTGTCCTCCCAACATAGGAAAGATTAAGAGATCTCAGATGGAACCAAGACGACATGCCAGTAATCACAGCTGAAAGACGCTTGTACTTGACATCTTGAGATGGGAACAACGTGTCTATTGTTTGAAGTCATCAGTCCTTTGCTAGAATACATGACAGACAAAACCACCTACCTTGAAAAGAATTAGGATTCCTGTCAAGGAGTCATTTGTACTGATTGGATAAACAAAAAGAGAATCTGGAGAAGCAGGTGTATAAAACAAAGAAAATGTCTTAGAAATGCTCACATTCACCATTACAGGCCAGAGTAAAAAGGAGCTCTTGATTCACTTTAAGGGTCCCAGGAGGATCCAATACTCATAAAGAAATCGTGCATTGACCTCAAGCTTCCACAGCAGCTTTCATAAGAATACTATGCAGTGCTGCCAAGGGAGTGGGTTTAGCCAGAGAAAAGAGTTTTGGCCAAGACGTTCCTCCATCTGACTAATCCTTGGCTTTCCAAGAGCTTGTTGACGCCACTGGCAGCCAATTCAAAAAACCTAACACCTTTTTAGTCCCAACCTGTATGAGATAATACTTCAGCAACCCCAAATCAAGCAAACGTGTAGTCATGTTGTAGACTTCCTCCAGACTGCAACCATTCCTTTGGCTGACCGGGGCATTTATTCTAGAACAGTTTTTCTATGCAAGGATCAACATTCTTATTAGCATATTTACAAAACCACGTAGCCATATCTCTGAGTTTCCCAGCAACACCCTTGGCAGAAATAAGGCAAGCCAGACTGACAGAAAAGTTATACTCCAAGATTACTGTGCTGTATTCTTTGCCAAAGGGTAATTTGTCAAAGCATTTGACAAATTGAAAAAGGGGAACATTTTTAGTGCCAGCCCCAGAAAACAACAGAACTGAAAAACAATGCTCACTCCCTTACTGAAAGTATTGCCATATAGCCTGTAAGGTAAGGAGTAGAAATACATGGGAATAAAAAGAAGTTGCTGCATTGAGGAATCTAACTCCTTAATCTTATATTCTTTAAGACTATGTGAGCAAAGAGAAACACCGTCTACTTTTCCCAGTTAACAAGCTATTTGCGCATTCTGGTGGCACCCAGGCTCCCATCAGGAGTCAGAGATCCTTTTGTGCTAGGCACTGTAAAAACACTTACTGAAAGGACAGACAGCCCCAAAGGCTTTATTATCTAGAATAAATAAATTACCATGAATTAAGACTCAATTTTATAGCAGTGTGGGTAATTAAACACTGGAACAGGTTGCCAGGTGGTAGACTTACCATCACACGGAGTCTTGAAGCCTGTATGTCTCTCTAAAAAATATGCTTCTGACTAATTTACAGGGAAACCTAAATGGCTAACTCTCTCACAGGGAGGGTCAAGCTGAATAATTACAGTGATCAGCTCTGACCCTTGAACCCATGAATCTCCACTATTCAATCTCGTACTGTGTGAAACCAAAGGCAGATAATTAACAGTACCACTCAGCGGCTACTAACACTTACTGTTCTGCATAAGGCAACAATGACAACCCCAGCTCAGAGCTTCCGCCACTGGGCAGGATTTTCCCTGCTGTGCATCCCAGTTGCATTGGCTTCTGCAAACTGGAGCAACTCTCCCAAGGGTTATGCCCAAAGCAGGAGTCACTGGGTAGGATGGAACAATATCGCATGGTAACACGGAGAACTTTCACTTCTTCACTGCCTAATCCAGTGGGTGTTATTTGGCTGTAACTGGTTACGCTGGCAGCATCTTTGCAGATCTGGAGCCTCAAAGGAATTTTCCTGCAGTGGTCTAATAACACTTTTTCTGTCTTTTTTAGCATAGCATGTAAATCAGAAGGTTCAAGCCCATAACTCAGCTTATCCAACTGAGAATCTTAAGTATTTTAGATGTGACCTCCCTTCTGACTTCTTTTCTGAATGTAGCATGCGATAGTTTAACCCAAATAAACCCCAATATTATTAAGGGCATGTAAATAAAATTCCAAGGCCTTCTAACACCCTCAAATTAGACAATCTAATGAAGTTCTTCAGGCATTAAATTCTATGAAGTCGATAAAATGGCTTCTCCATGGGCAAAAAAACAACATTCAGAACATTCTTTTCTACCATATAGAACTGTTAGTTTCAGTTTAATTAATACTAAGCAGCTTAATCTTCATTATATATCTCACTGTGTCTATGCAACTGCCTTGGCTACTTGAAAGCATTAAACTACTTGTCCCCAATGACTTCTTAATGAACAGCATTCTTCTACTGCATGTCTGGGAGCTTCTCTCCCTCTATTAGCTGTATTACAGACCACTGTGACAGGTGGTCGTAAATGGTGTGCTATATCTACACATTAGTCATATGAGTTACGACATTAACCAAATGCAGAGCAACATTAAAATAAAATGGATTTCTTCAAAACAGCATTCTTTTCATGGATTCATACAAATCTCTTTTAGATGTTTCACTCCCTTAGGCCTCCAAAAACTTCCTGGACGGCAGCAGAGGGAAGGCAGCAATAAGACCTTCAAGATTACGCTGGGGTTTGTTATTGCAGCTTTAAGAAAGCTGGCAGACTGCTTGCCACATCCCACACCCTTCCCACATCCCTGCCAGTTGTCTTGAAGAGTGAAGACAAATCGACCTTAAAATCCTGAGGTAGTCGGCCAGCAGCTGTGGAAATACTAAAAACAAGGAATGGCTGAGCCAGCCAAATCACTTCATTTCCTTAGGCAAGAGCAAAGAGAAAAGGGCAAAAGCCCTTAGAAGCCAGAGGACTTTTGGTATATATATATTTGTGCTTCAGGGTAAAGTACTCTCTTCCTTAATCAGAGAAGGGAAATAGATTACAGAACTTGGTGTTTCAGGTTAAAAAACCCTCAAAACCCAAGAAAACCCACCACACAAAAAAATCAGCAGTTTTTCTTTCTTTGCTTGAAAATCTTTGCCTGAGTATGACTTTTATTACGTTCCCATTCTGGTTTGAATTCCAGACACGATGCAAAGCACAGAGAAAACAAACCCACTTCTATCAAAGAAAAACAAACCCAAAGCCCAACAACCCACATAACCACCACTTTTCAAAAAAGCTGCGCTTATAAAACATTAAGAGAAGAATCATTTGCGTCCAAATGCCATTTGATCTGGCATCACTACACAGAAACGCTGCCCAGTATAATCAATAAGACAGATTCTAGCCTTCAGGGATATTTTAATCATCACAACCATCCACGGTTATCAGCTCAAATTATGTGTCCACCCCTAAAACATTCTTCAAGGAGAGTTCACTGCACTGGCACTGCTTTTAGGGCATGTATTTTAGGATATAACAAGTAGCTATTAGTCCAAGAGCACCGTGACGCTTCCAAAATGGCATAGGCATGCGACCCTCCTACAAAACACAACAAAATTTTATGTCAGATCAGTGCAGGGGCTAAAGTCTTATGCAGAGCGGATATCTGCCTGGTAATCACCATCAGCATAGAGCCGGGTTGAACACTGCAGCAGGAACATCTTAGGTCATGTTGGTTTCAAGCCCAAGTAAGTTCCATCAATGTGGATTGCAGCTTTGCCTGAAAAACAAAAAAATCCAACCCAAACTGATCCATCCTACATTACTACTCAGGATAGTTACACCTGTGTTACACAGTCTCTCTCTCTAGTCCACAGAAAATCAAGGAGCAAGACCAAATAGCTCTGGAGAGGGAGGCTTCAGGTCAAACCCAGCACCCTCCAGAGGAGCACAGTTACCCAGACCTGACTCATCTCACACCTGCAGCTGAGCTTTGCTGTAACTGCCATCTGAAAAAAATACCCAGCCCAACCAAGATCCTTCTCAGTCAAGACAGGCATCATCTGCCTAATATAACCATACCGCTCCTTTCCAAATTCGAGATAGGAAAGGCGTCTCTTTCAAAAAGCTGTGAGACAGCAAATTAGACATCGTGATAAAAGAAGTTTCTGATCAGCAGGTGCCTCCGGTGCTGGCAGCAGGCAAAGCTGCTTCTGTCTGTCAGCAACCACGGCGGTCCCCAAACAATGAGGTCTTCCACTTCGGGGGCTCTGCCAGAAACACTATCACCAGCACTATCAAGTAGCTGGCAGCACACGGCGTGATGTGCAGAGATCGCCTGAAGGTCACCCAACATTTACCTTATGGTTAAAAGCCAAAATGAGATTAGCCCACGGATGCCACCTAATAAACACAGAGCCCAGGCCGCGAGGGATGCCAGCTTGTCTGCAGCGATAATCACTCACAGTGCTTGCGCTGGCTGCCAGGCGGGGAGCGTGAAACAGAAGCCTGCACGTCTGCGAGGCCCCCGTTGGGAGGAACTCCTGACACTGCCCACTTTATTGTCCACAGGTTTTGGTTTGTGCTTTAAAGCCTTGCCCTGCGTGCAGGTCCGGTGGTGCCGCCTGAACTGCCTCGGTGTACCCGAAGCAGCGCTGCTTCTGCTCACCTCTCAGCAAGGATTTCATTAGGGGCGTATTTCAGCCAACTTCTACAGATCAGCACAAGAGTTATTGTGTGGAAAACTATGCAGCAGGCACCTCAAATGTGGGCAGTTCTCAGAAAAAGTCCATTCTTGGCAGAGAGAGCACTGTAGAAAAGCTCCCTTTGCACAGATCCCAAATGTATTATTAAAAAAAAAAAAGGCAAAAAGAATTCCCTCAGTCTAAGAGGAAAGGCCCACAGAAAGCATGGGGAGAGCACTGAAATGAGATCTTTTAGTGCTGTTTTTTTTTTTAATTTTTCACTTGCAAACAGCATTTCTGCAATGACGCACAAATGCAAATAAATAGCAAGTGGGTACCATGCCAGGGAGGGATATTAGTTCATAGCAATTCAATAAGGTACAACAGAGTGAAAAATGACACAGTGTGTAAAAGTCTCATAAATCAAACCATCCGGCACTTGGCAGGGACCAAACGCTCAAGAACTCCAGGCCACAAACAAGCTGATCTCCAAGTAAGGGACCGTCTTGTCCTGAAATCTCCTCTCCCATCCCAATGTGTTGACAACCAACACTCATGGGTAGCTGCTGGGCGGCGACTCTGTGGCCAACGAGAGCGGGATTTGCAGCTCGCCGCTACCCCTGCCTGCTCCTCTCACTGCCCCTTCCCATCTCCCTTCCCATGCTCCTTCCCATCATCCTCCGGCACTGCTGCTCCCTCACCCCCTGCTGCCGTAGGTGGGACACCATCCATCGCGCAGCCTTTAACACCGCCACACGCTCGAACCAGGCCAACACACGGACTCACCAGCACCGTACTACCAATTAAGTGTACTTTTAATAGGAATAAGGAGGAATATGGTTCTGTGATGTCCAGTATTGGGTCATTTTTGCCTTTCTCCTCTTCTGTTTTTCTACCATCAACTCCTCCTTTCTTCAAGATACGCTATAAGGCCTCTTCCTTCAGATGACAGGCTATAGAGCACAGGTTTACATCAAATCTAGAATAACCCTTTGATTGAAAACTATACGATTTGTGGCAAATGTTATTTGTCCCTGACACAGGTACCACTGATAATGGTTCTCCTAGTGTCTGTGATGCCCTGACAGCACCAGCAACACACACCTCACACATCTAACAACTTCTACAGCTGATCTGTGGAAACAGCACCAGAAAAATAAATAATCCTGCTCTGGCAGCTCAAGATCAGATCAGTTAAATGTGACTAACTGTTCCTGGGAAACCCTCTCTCTTAATGAATTATTGAGAGGTAGGTTCTGAATTGTCTCAATAACTTTATATGTGGCCTCTGGGATTCTCAGTGGCAATTAAAAGCAGACAGTGCTGGTCCAAAGGTTAACACTTTTTAGGATCATGCCTGTACTATTAGCAAATGCCTTTTTAAAACAACCGGTGCTTTGAGTTTGTTGCCTTCACAACATCAGGAAAACAAGCGTCACACCTCACACCAACTAATAATGAGCTGACTTCACCTAGTCAGTGGGCAGGCATTTGCCTGGCCCCAAGAATATCCAACTGTTCATCCTACACCGGCAAAAAGGACCATATGGCCTACTATATTGGTGTCATATCTAATTTCTGAAATTATGTAGGGCACTCTTTCAGAGAAGTAGGTCGCTGTGATATTTTGGATGCAAAGGTCTTCCACTCTTGGAGACCTGAATCAAACTTTCATGTAAGCATAGTGCTTGTTGCTATGACATAATTGCAGGCTTGTTTATGTTATGAACACCGTGTAATGAAGTCTGCAGGCAGCCTCCTCTATTCTCGGACTGAAAGCACTTTGACTTATGAGTTATGGCAAACATTTTCAGTCTGGGTATCTGCTGTCACAGGAACTATTTGGAAGGCAGTGGGGCAGCAAGGCGGGCACAAGGGAAAGGTGCTCAGGGTCATGATCAAAGGAACAAGAGTACTACTCAAAAAGCAAATCCACCAAAATAAAAAAGTGCATGAGGTAGGCTGTTCCTTAGATGCCGTTCTGCTTAAGACAAGGCTATTCCTAGTAATCCCCCACCCCTCTCCAAACTGAACTGCTAACTGTGCATGACAGTCACCGATCTGACTCAGTACATACATCACTCCCTGAATACACATCAATTTAATTTGAGACAATACACCAAGTCATCGCTATTCCTTCCCTCTCCCACAGCTGGCGCAGCCACCTGGCCTTCCCAAAGGAGGGATGGTATTACCGGAGCAGGAAACAGCAGTATGACTTTCCACAGTTAATTTGCTCTTGGACACCAGTGCCAGAAAGACATATTTGGGTTCTTGACCATGTACTATAACCATAATTTCCTCATCTGAGGTGACAAAGGGAGCAGCTCTGCTCTATATATCTTTTTTTCGGTACAGATCTGAAGCTTTTTATTCATGAGAGATGGGTTAACATTTTCTTCTCCAACATACATACTCCCATTCCCAGAACATACTTAAGTAAAAGCAGCAATTGCCCTTCTCCAGTTGATTCAATCACAAGGGCCGTAAATGTCTCAATGGGTTAGCTTCACCCAGAATACTCTTGGGAGAGTCTTGGCACTGTTATTTTCCTCCTCTGCAACTTTATTTTAAATGAAGTTTCAAAAATTGTGAACTTTCAGGTGAGTAATGGAAAAGGACCAAAAAAAAGAAAAGGAAAGAGAAAAAAGAGATAGACTGAGATAGAGATTATTTAAATTTCTAATAGATAATTCTTCAGGAGGATGGGGAGAACATCACTTGAGAGCAGAGTATTCAGTGCTACAGAATTAATTGCTGTACCTGAGAGCATAACAGTAATTTAGCTGGGCTTCTGCTCTCAGCAGAGCCAAAAAATTTAATTTCAAAAAACTAAGCCGTAGCACAAAACTTCGATTCTCCTCACAAGTAAAAGGTACTGATAACTTTTATTTCCTCCAGAGCTTCAGAAAGTAATTTTTCTTCTATTTTCCTTGAGTTTGTAACAAAAGGCAGTGGAACTAAATATATACTGTGTCTAGGAAAAAAAGCTGGGTGTCAGAAAGGCCACAGCACTGTATAAAAGAGTTTGAAAAAAGGAAGGTACAAAGGGATTAACTTCATGACATGCTCTAGTAGGGAAAAATAATGGAGAGACTAAAGTTATATCCACAAAGGAATGAAAAAATGTCATATTATCTAAGGGTAGACCATCACTCAGAATTACTTCAGGGTTTGGAAACCAGATCCAAACATTACTGACTTAAGTCTCTCCCAGGTGTAGACAACAGCATTGAAAAGGCAAACCCCAGTCATTACTTTATCTCTAATGTTACGCGTGTCCTAGCACTCCATGCAGCTTACAGAGCTGAGCTCCCCAAAGGTGTTTCTGCAATCAGCTGCAGAAGAAACCTGCCTGAGTTTCTGGGAATCCGAAGAAAGCAGCCAAAATTGTGTAACGGCTTTGAAGGACCATTAACCCTCCAGTTATTTGTGCATTTGCCCTCACTGCAAGGTGGCTGCAATACAAACCTCAGTGAACAGAAGGTCTCTTGACTCCCAATCCTACCTCCAAGTAGAGGAGACCATCGGAGGGCAAAGCACCAACAAACTCCATTGAGAAAGTTTTATGTATAGGTAAGGGCAATACCCAAGAAACCAAACTAAGACTGAACCTGGAGCGCTGAAGAGGCTGTATCCTAATCAAAAGGAAAAAAACAGTTTTTCTTGCTATTCACACTTTTATAGCAGAAATAAACACATGGACTGCCCTTGACAATAGCTCCCAAATCAAGAGAAAATTCTGAGTAGAATAGAAAGCACTCACAGGCAGAGATCTGCAATCAGCCTGAGAAGAATCAAAACAAAATGTAGATGCAGGGGAAGCTGAGCACTAGAGGGGTACTGGAGGTGCCCATAAGGTAATGAGAATACCAATATCTTAAAGTTACACTACTACACTTTTTCAAAGTAAAACTAGACAGATACCTTACTACAGCATTTTTCTTTATGAACAAGACTCTGTGCCACCTTTAGCAATTTGCATACTGTCTGCATTGTTTGCCAAACGCCATCAACAACCTCTCAAGGCCATTTAAAATCACTAACATGCTATATCTGTTTTATATTAGCCAAGCAGGTGTATATGGGGTTTTGGGAAAAGTGTTTTGTTTTCAGCAGGAAGAGTAAAGCCTTTAGTAAAATAATAATAAGTGAGAGATAAACATGCATTTGAAAAACCACCAAAGCAAGAGAACGACCTTGAGTTGCAAGTCAGAGCGAGCTAAGCTAAAAAGCACAAAAGCACATTTTGCTCTCCACCTCTATGAGCCAAATCAGGGAGGTATTGAGTGTTTATTTGCTAGGGACAGCAGTTACACAAGACACCCTTCCTCTCTTGCTGCCTTACGTAAGCTTCCTTGTCTAGACACAAGCTTGACTTTGACGGAACATGCTGGTCCTACATTTTTCTCGGGACTTTCCTCACCATCTGGAAGCTACAGGGAAACAACTATGCACTCAACAGTGACTTTGCCTCTCTTCAGCCACTTATATAAATATAAGTCCAGGCTTTTAAAGTATTCAGTGGAGAATGAAAAGAGTGGAAGTCCAACTGCTTGGATTTCATTTCTTACTTCAGTGGTATTTCCAGGGGGTTGATCTGTCATGCCAACACAGACAAGAATCAATATTCCTCAGTTACTTCTGCAAACAGAAAACAGAATTTGGGTCAGCCTAGAAAATAAACACACAGAAAGGGAAAAAGGGAAAAGAGAGGTAATAAAGGGCAAGGAAACTATGGGTAAGCATGCTATATATAAACTGTTTTATATAAAACAACTTCTATACCCTACACACTTTTTCAAGGCTTTCTGGCAATAACAAATGGTATTTTGTTCTTTGGGAAATAACATAGCCTAAATCAATGACATGTTGAACTCTAATACAAGAATGCACTGAAAGTAACATATGGGGTTTCGTTGAGGTCACTATAATACCTTTGCTAGACAAGCTAAAATTGTATCGTTTACTGGAGTTCCAAGAAATGTGGCATTTTAACAATTCTTAAGGCAAAGTGGGGGCAGAAAAGATTCTCTTAGATGTCAGGAATTGGTAGGAATTCGTGTCCCAAGATCTATTTTCCTTTTACTAAAAATACAGGTACACAGAATCACAGAATGACCAGGTTGGAAGAGACCCACCCGAAAACAACACAAGCAATATTCATAGCCACTGGGAGTTCATTTTCTGGTAGAAAATAAACAAGAACAAAAGATAATTAGGTTGATCTCCTAGTGGAAAACACTTAGGTGTTCCTTCAATTTTTTTCTGGCCATTGTTTGACCAATCTTTGCTCGTCCTGACCCAGCGGCCTGCGTGCCAGGGCTACAAATAGAAAATAGGCTTTTGCATACCTTAGCATATTTCCAAATGCTAAAAGAATACCAAGTAGGCTTCTGAAAATTATCCTGTCCTCGCAAATACCATTTGAGATCAGCTATAATTTTTTTTTTTTTTTAAAAAGAAGGGGGGAAAACCCCTCATGCTGTACTTATAAATGGCTTGTTGGTAAAGTTCAGCAGCAGGGCACTCTGTGATTGATCAAGTTGGCTATTACCAGTGGGAAGCATTATAAAGATTTTTGGCAAAGAGACTGGGATGGGATGATGAAGGTATTTGCTCAAGAAAGGAAAAAAGGCAACAATAAAGTTTAATAAAATATATATTAAAAGATATTCACAAACATAGTTCATGGTAACTCTATAAACTCAAGAATGTTCTGCAGTGACACAGGAGGAATGAAGGAGTTGTTGACAGTAAGAAGAAAAACTATTTTATTCTTATGTATATACAATAAAAAACACCCTTGGCTTTTGTAAGAAGTCAGTTAAAAACTGTTTGGCACCTCCCAAGATTCCTCCTCTTTGATCTCACTGCCAACATGATCCATACTAAATGAAGAAGCAGAACTTACACTATATATCTGACAGTAGGAGCCAGGCAGAGCACCGGGAGAGGCATCAGGAGCAAACATCATGACATTCTCTTTCTTGTCATTTTTGAAAATCAAGGCAGAGTTTGCTATGAAAGGAAGAGGAGGACAAAAAGCCATTGCCTCTGTGTGAAAGAGCTGTCAAGTAATGGGTGAATAAAGCAGAACAATACAATTAAATAAAATGCCATTTTTCACTCCACACAGGGGTGTGTGAATATAAACACATCTACATACACATGAAGTTCCCTGGTCACAAAGAAGAAAAGGGTGTGGGTGCCTTGACTGTCAATGTGGGAATTCCATCAACCATCCACCCCAAATTGCCAGCGTTCCTGACAGCTGTGATTCTGGGTCCTTATAATCCCTTTATTATAGTTCAAGTGATATTCTCAGCATAGCAGTCTCAGAAGAATAAGGACATAAAGGAAAAAATGAGTACAAGTGATTCTGTAACAGGAATCCAAACTAACCAGCCATGGAGACGCTGGCCTGTTAATTCTCTCCGGCAACTCTGCAGCAGCACAGAAGCCAGGGCATTGCTGGTACCTGTCACCATAATGAAATCTGGAGAAACCTATTTAAAGAACAATAAAATTGGAGTTAAATAAATGATGGTCGAACCTTAATTATTCTGCATTTAGTCAAACAAAATGTCTGGCCATATAGCTGAAAAAAAAAAGTGATGAACCACCAAGATCTGAATGTTCACAAGAATTAAAAGAGAGAGGCAAAAAGCTGAATATACCCTGTATCAGCGTTGGTTAAAACAGTGTTAAAATTGTTGCGAGTGGATAGCTTTTGAACAGCCTGCATGAGATCTCACCTCTATGTGTGCACTGTACAAGTGTCCGCACCACAAAGCCATCAGCCCAGCTGGCACTCTTACTGTTTCAGCAAGGAGTCAATCCTGCAGCCTGACCCGAAGATGAAATACAAAAAGGTATTTGCTGCCAAGACACCAGTGCTGGGCAAGCTCTTGGTAGCAGTGTCTGTATGTTCTACTCCTTACAGTACTGCCAACACCAAGTACTCAAAAAAAATGAGTCAAGTACCATAAAATCTCACATCTGGCATAAAAACAGGCATTTCTTATAATAAATAATGGACTTGAACATTTTATTTCCTTCTGATGTCTAAGTACTTACAGCTCCTAAGCATTTTTCAGGAATGTTAGGAAGGCACTCCTCAAACTCAAGAGCTGAAATCCTCATCAGATCTCATGATGCCAGGAGACAGGCTTTCCAGTAGAAAAGAAGCAAATAGCATGAGACAGGAACAAAATTAGGAAGTTAGATGTTGCTTATGCAAAAGCAACTTCAAGATCATCATCCACAGAAAGGCAAGAGGGCAGCAATACAATACCCTTCTTGCCCAAAGTACAGAGTTCAAAGCCCATTTTAAGTAAGGCTATCTCAGCTCTCAGACAGTAAGTGAATTATTTGCAGTTCTTGCACCATATGTGGTTCTCACACTAGAATTTCACATTGCCATTGCAGGTTTAAGAGAAGGATTGCAGTTCTGTATGTAATCACACAACTGAGTTATATTTACCTGCTCTCATTGAAGTAAAAAAAAGAAAAAAAAGTCTTTCTATTTTAAAAGGAATGGTGGTTGAAACAGACTTTTAGTTTTGGAAACAAATTTCTTATTGAAGTGCCGGCTGGTCAGAAAGTGACAGAGCACACCTAGGTCAACAGCACCATCCTGGGGATCACCAGATCTCTGCCTGCCAGCCCCACAGCACAACACTGTCCTCCCTCAGTGGAATGAAAGTAGTTTATTCTTCACTTTTAACTCTCCTTCAGTCTGACAAACTCAAACCCTGTAAACCACAATTAAATACGCTGCTATCGCAGAAAGCTGACATCTCTCACCAAGTGAAGATGCGCTACGCCTTGGCTACCTTAGATCTCTGTGACTCATCACTGGTAAATCTGCAGTTTCACAGGGTAGTGTCTCTTTAAATAGCTGTTCTTAGTTTCATTAAGCTGTATATTTACTTTAAGGAACATTTCTTCACTGCAGAGCCAAAGGACTACTGCAATTTATTCCTGGGTGATTTCTCATTGCACAGACAGAAGTTCTTCCACAAAGAGGAGGCACGATGTCCGTGACCCAGCTGAGCGTCACTGTCCCCATGGCAGCTGCTCTCATGTAAGCTCCCAGCCAAGCAGAGTGGACATGCAGGAGCTCCCAAGCAGTGACTGAGGGGCTCTCTGTTGCTCACCTGTTGATGTTACCAACTTAATTTACATGGAGATTTGCTGAGGTGGACCTATTCGGTTTTCCCCATTCTTGTTTGGGCTCTGTTACCACTGTGCAGCAAACAAAAGCCAAATCATGATTACAGGATGTCTGATCAGTTATTAGCAAGTCCACCTCTCTCTCTCTACTCTCCTCTTCCAATACAAGCTATTTAATCTATTATTCATTACCCCTGTTCTCCACGGACAGACAGAGAGTGCACTAAAAATTATAAGGGAGACGTAGAAGGGACAGAAGTAGGAGACTCTAAACAGGGAGAACTGGGGAAAAAGAAATTATGAGAGTGACATTTGTATTACACAAAAGCCTGAGTGACAGCAGGGCCCAGCTCCCCGTACTTGCTGACTCCCACAGACCATCCTGAGGGTGCTTCACCTCCCCCGTGCTGGCTGCCCCTCTGGCCACAGGGAACAGCCATCCAGGCTTCCCCCGTGGCCAGCAGGCCCCAGCAGCTCATTACGTGCAGGGACGGTGACAGGATCGTGGAATCGTAGAATGGTTTGGGTCAGAAGGGACCTTAAAGATCATCTAGTTCCATGGGCAGGGACATCTTCCACCAGACTGGGACCCCAGCACATCCCAGAGAGCTGTAATCCACAGATTCGAGCGCTGACACTGGGGCAGGCGCAGACGCAGGTTAGAATGTGAGCTGGAGTCACATCGTCAAGCAGCTTCTACCACTGACTCGGCCCACACAGGCATCTTTGCTCCTGTCACAATTAGATCTCCAAATTGCCACAGAGGCATCGCTGTGACAAATCTCTCTCTGGGCCTTTACGTTCCCCTTCAGCCTCTGCCAGATCCAGCAAGGCATGTGAGATGCAAATGCCTTCACACCGACGTGTGCTGTTTAATCAACCACAGATGCTCAGATTGATTGAGCAGTGATTTGCATAGATTAGCATGATGTCAGTATTTATAATACATGAGGAGTATCACGCCAAAATCTACCCCTGAGCAGGTATCTACTCACAAATTAAACAACAATCAGATAGTTTTTATAGCAGAAAAAGACAACAAAACTAAAAGACAGAGATCTTGAAGTCAGAGCTATCAGATTTCCTCAATCTTTTCCCCTCTTGCAGTCTTCTCTGTTCTTGTCTATACAGTGTTGGAAATCTTCCTCCTTAGCTTTCCTAGAAAAATTACATCACCTGTCAAGGCTGTCACTGCAACCAGATCTACCTGAAGTGAAGCCTATACACAGTGCAAAGTTCATATTTCTACACATTGTAATTAGTATCCCACTGGAGGTAGATCCCAGTAACAATCATGATTTTTCCTACAAAAATCTTTATGTTTTAACATAAAAGTGAAAAATAAAGTGAAAACTATTTCAGAAGTTCAGCTTAAAAGTAGCAAGAGCTGGCCAAAAGAGGTTTGAAAAGTGTAGGTGTTATTTTGCCAAGAAAAGTTAAATTTTTGAAGACTACTTAATTTCAGACAAATAGAAGTTGTCAACATTTCTAAGCAGCACTAATCATTTTTCTCCTGGCTCAAATAACAGAGAGCTACAAGATTCACTTCTGTATTACAGTTATTTGTGTAGCGACTAACTTTATTTAAAATAATTTTTTTTAAAAGGCCCAGAATATGTAACTCAAAAGGATGAACAAGAGAATTAAATTAAGTGCTGCATGCTCTTCTGGAATTTGTTGAAATATAGTGAAATGTAGTGAATACAGACTGCTTTTAGATGGGCAATAATCCCCATTTTATCATACACTAAATTCATACCTAGTTTACAGCCAGCCCGAGTAAGCATCTATCAAAACAGCAGAGTAGAGAACTTCACCTGCGATGTGGAACTGCCCCCACGACCAAAGAACACAAGCACAGTCAGCTGCCACGAGATCCACGTACCACAAACAGCAACACAGGCCCCAGGTACTTCAAAAAGTAAATCAGATGTCTTTTTTGCAGAACTTCATAGAGACTGGCAGCATGATCACTGCAGTACTGACATACATACAAAACTAAAGTGGAGGTTTTCCTATAAATTTTAAAATAACATTAGGTTGATCCTTTGAGACTGACTTCTCTATTTCACTGCTTACAAGGACCATTTTTTTTCCTTTTTTTTTTTTTTTCTGTCTTTCAGACCAGGACCACACCCCAACATGCCATCACCTGTAGGCTCCCAAATGCAGGACCACCCAGCGCGCCTTGGGCATTGCTGGCACGGCACGTAGGCTATGAGGGGCTTGTCCTTTGTTCACCTACACGCCGAACCATTTCCAGACAACTAAAAATTATCTTGGGGTTGATAAACCCATTGAACTTGACTTGAAATCTAAAAGTAACCCGTACTCGGGTATGACTGAGTAAGAGTCTCAATTCTGCATCAGAAGATTCTTATTAAGACAAATACAGAGATGTTTTGTTTTCTAAACTGGTCTGTTTCATGTTTTTTAAACATAACAATTATATGGTTCTATGAAATAGTAATCACAGAGAATCAAGAGTGAATTCAGAGAATGTTTTAATCAATGCATATTTAAATTTTACTCTACAGAGCTTTCCAATTCAGTGCCCTACACACAACTAACTTTACCATTCCTGGCAATAAATTATTATCTTTTAAAAGATATTACTGATCGATCTGACTGTCCTTCTTGAAAATGTTTTGTTACCGAGATGTTTGCTTGTTCCCTTGCTTTTACACAGAACTTTGAAGATATTTCTACGAGTAGTAAATTTCTAAAGGCAACTTTAGCTAGCAATTAAAATGTAGGTTTTGCTCCCATTAATCATATAACATCTGCATGCACTGATGAATTTCCTGCCTCCCCCCATATTTCCACTAGAAAGAGCAAAGCTATTAATAAACGAAAACTGAATAACATATCAACAAAAAAAAAAAATCAACAGACAAAAATCCCAACATACATGGTCCTGTCCTTGAACATCAGGACAACATTCAGAAGGTGCACAAATCCTTGAGGAAAACGCAGCCAGGCTGTAAATTACTCTGAGTATGGTGATGCCAGGAGAATAAGCGTGCATACACTCGCTGCTTATGAAGTACATGAATATGCACTTTCCTCTCTATAAAATGACCAATTCACTGTTTGGAAACTGCAAAGTATTAATTAATGTACAAGGTTAAAGAGAAAGGAAAAGGAAGAAAGTCTTTCAAGGATGCAGCAAGAGAATTTTCTGCCTGAGGCTACATTAGCCAAAATAAGAATGTCCACTGTACAATATCTAATTTCATGCATGAATGCCGCTCCAGGTCACAGCTCTACACTCTCTCCCTCTGAAGCTTCCCCATTCAGCCTCTATCCCAGACTAAAATACTGCTATTTATAACCTGTTTGGAAAACTGGTGACCCAACAGCCTCAGAGGTTTTATAAACAAATGTGCCTGTCTAAGGTGATATTGAATTTGTAACATTTTTGAACTAAGAGGAGTAAACAAGATGACGCGCAAGGCCTTTACTTCCACGTGCAGGCAGAATGGAGAGGAGTGTTATTGACAGAAGAAAAATTGCTCTTATTTTTGCCAGCAAAATTAAGATCTCTGCTGGAACAAAATGAAAACTACTTCCAATTTCCATTAAAATATTTTTTTTTCTTTAAATAATAGAACTCAGGTTCATTCTAGGGAAACCATCCTCAGGGTCAATTAAAGAACAGTTTATCAGGACGAAGACTGTATTTTATTTCCTGTTTCAGTTTAGAACAGCAAAATTGTTCAAATATGTCATGTATTACACCCTAGGGGACAGACCGAACTCTATCCTGAAATAAAATGAGGACAGATAACCAGGCTTCAGGACTGCCTTAGACAGGACAGTGTAGTAAGATATATAAGCAATGAATTATCTTGGACTTATATAGCCAGATTAGCACGGCATTTTCCTAGGCTAATACAATCGTGCTTCCCACACCCAAAAAATTGACTTCGGTGTCTCAGTAATCATGACTATCTCCACTCGGACACGTTTTCTGATGTTATGTTGTATAAACACACTGATTCACCAGTTGCAGCCATCAGTGGACAGTCTGCAGAAGCAAATCAGATACAACCTAAAAGGGAAGGCAAAATAAATCCAGTACCAGCTTGCTCTATACACCTGTGGAACTGCCAGGATTGCAAGTCAGATAAGCTGCAAATAACAGTTTTATCTGTCTAGACTAAAGGTTTAGATTGGCTTGCAATCAACAGCTTCAAATAAGGCAAATCTCCAGAACAGGAAAATGAAAAAGGGGAGTGGAAAATCAGTGTGTGAAAACTTCCTTAAAGATATGGTTGAGGTTGGAAGGCACCTCTGGAGGTCTTCTGGTCCAACCCCCGCTCAGGTAAAGACTCCCACAGCTAAAGGCCTGGGCTGTGTCCAGGCTGCTTCTGAACATTCCCAAGGATGGATACTCCACAACCTCTCTGGACAACCCGTGCCAGTGGCTCGGTCATCCTCACGATAAAACAGTGTCCATGTCTTTCTCATACTGGAGAGCCTTGAAAAACACCTTCTCAGTCTGAAAGAAGTGATTTCTCTAAATTCAGTACAGTAAATAGTGAGGATTTACTGCAGAGAGTCCATGTAATCTGCTTTCTCACCCAAAATTATTAAGGTTTTAATGTTTTAACAGGTCAGTACTACTTCCAGGCCCACAAATCCCCCCATCAAAGTCTCTAAACAACAAACATATTGATGCATACCAGAGACAGAATTATACATATCTTTTTCACACAATTTATAGCTGTCTCTAGAAAAGGCTTGAAAATGACTAAAAAGGAAAGTTTATTAAATTGTTTACTGCTCAAATACATTCTGAAGCAAAAATAAATGCCTTGCCAGCTGGTGTTCCTGTGCTCTCTGCAAAGAAGCAGTATTCGACACTTATCTCATAGGACCCAAAATTCTTCTTTCTGCCTTTTCCCCCCTTGTGCTGTCAGTTTTTTTCCTAACATTTCCTCTTTAAAGAAAGTAAAATCAATCAACAGATTCTTGATATAGCTGCTTGCATAATGTCACAAACATTGTGGTAGAGCACAAAGTGATCTTTAACCTATCCCTCAGTGCCCAGGACAGGTCAGACCAGGAGCAACGTCACAAGACTGAACAGACCATCAAAGGGGGCTGCCAGCTGCTCCCATCGTGTCCCAGACTTGCAGCCCTAGGTGCCCAACCTCTTTAAATAGGAAGTTTCCCTAAGCCTTTAAAAGCTGCCATTTCTGAAGCCTGGAAGAAGAAGAAGAGGGGAATCAGGAGGAAAAAAAGCATATGTTAGAGTCCTCTTCTGTATCTGTAGGGAAGGAATTTGACACAGGATTGTTAAAATCAACGTTTAATGAAACCAAAGGCAGGATATCAACTTTTAAACTACTCCTCTGCATGAATTTTTCCAGCCTATGTTGAGGAAAAGTAACAACAAGAACATGTTAACCTTGTTCTGGCTTACCAGACAGTTATAAATAACACATCTGAAAATTTTGGAAGGTTATATTATGAAGTCTTAGTTGTATTGTCTATTGTTTTAGAACCAGGTGCAGGAAACTCAAGCTTCAAGAGCCAACATGCTTATCGAAAAAAAAACCCACAACCCAGCCAAAACCTCTGGACTGCAGAACTTGCTTTTTGTGCTTTTCTGACATACTCCAGCAAATGTAGTTATCCCATGCATTAATACGTACTAAGCACAAATTGAGTGCCCCCATCTTTATGTGCATTCATCTATAAATGCCGGTGCTCACCTTTGAAAAGAAACTCCCAACTTACCTTAGAATTGTTCTATCTCGCTGGCTGATTTCATATTAAAGACATATAATTTAATATATGGTCTTGATAGGGAAAGGCAAGCTTTTTACAGTAGTCTGGCCACTGCACTCCAAAGCTGAGACAAGAAGACTTCTTGCTTTTCAGTAACAGAAAACTATGTGAGCTATTCCTGTTTCTTACTCAGTCCTTGCAGATCAGAAATAGAGTCACCTATTGAAGATATCTCATCTCCCTAGGGAGAGCGTTCCCCAAGTCTTAAAGAGCTGGAGAAATCCAGGCAGAAACGGTACAAACACTAGGAAAGAGAAAGAAGCCCATATTTTATCCCAGGTGTAATAATACTGACTTCAACAGATGTCAAATGTGATACCTTTTTCCAGCATCGGACTGTGCTGAACACAGTGTAATTATTAGATAGCTGCCAGTTCTGAACAGGATGCTTTTGTGATGGTGTACAGTAACAGCCAAAAATTTGCTTAATTTTAGCTTAAGGTTAGGTAGTCCAACACAAAGTCTGTGTCTGGGGAAGTTATATTTATGTACCACTTATCTGTTCTTCCTGTCAGAAAATTCATTACCAGTTTTCCTTCCTGCTTAACCTTAACCTCAGCTTCCAAAAAGTACTGAATTCTGCTTACACAGTGTTCTTTATAATTAGACATAAAATGTTCAAGATTTTCAATTATAACATTTTCTGCTATACCATCTAAAAATGCTGGATATTGATAAAAACCTAATAATCCTGAAAAAATACTATGCTATCACAATTCTATTCCATGTTTCAAATTCCTCTGAGCAGAAAGAAAGAAATATGAAGACTGATATATTCCTTATTGCTATGCTCACAGCCACCATTTCATGCAGCTGGAAAGCTGGGCTACAACAGTCTTACAGTCTTGAGAATACACCTATCAATTAAGTTTTCACCTATAGCGTTGAATACAGTAAAGCATATTTTATGATGCAAGATATTAATATTATTATATATTCATTTTAAAATGTAATCTACAACTATATTACATAATTTTTGTCAATATGACTTCTATTGTACATGTCTTTTACAAAATACTAACACTATACATTTTGTATGTGCGTAGATGTGTTCACATTTATATGTATGTACATGAAACAGGCAAAAGAGATGTTCAGATCCCTGGAACTCTGTGATGGGCAACGTACATATTACACTGCAGATCCTTAGACTATCCAATTTAAGTGCTTAAGTACTAGCCTAACAGAAATATCCTGTGACGCAAATATATCTATTACCACATAAAGTTAGAACAACCAAGCAAACTGCTGGTGGTGGCTAACAGAACTTGTTAGACACACTAAGTGTGCAAAACCTATTTTTGTCCTCCTGAAGCTTATTTTGTATTAATTTAAATTTTTAACCTAATATAAGCATTGAGTTAGTTTGTTGTTTTTAAATTTTAAGTATATATCACCTTGTTTTCTCCACTCAATTACCTCAAAACTTTCTTCTTTAATGCCACTCTTTGCTAGCAAATCAGCCTCCCCTTCTAATTTTCCACATTTTCCATATTTCTTTCTTCGGTCATTCACTGGCACTTGTCAACAAAATTTACCTGCTAACCTGCTTGCTGATGTTGACATTTTCCAGGAATATGTGCGTCAGTTTACAAGGAACTTAAATAAAATGAAAAAAATGTGGGTTTCCTGGAAGATGCTAAATTGGAAATCCCTTATGCAAAACCTCTTCAGTTATACAAAGACTGGGAACCCAGTGTAATAGCCAGATAAAGTCAAGCGCTGCCCTTTGCTCTTTCACACAAAGTGGCTTTTCCTATCATCAGCTTCTGCTCACACAGACCCAGGTTTGGGAGTTTTCTATGGCACTGCCGGTATCTGGGAGAATATTTTGGTTTGGTAAGGAGTTACGATGATAAACACAATAATGGATCACCACATGCCGGACAGCCCTCTTGATTACAGGGAAGTTTCCTCCCTGGCTTTTTAAACTTGATTCAGGAGCTACCAGGCTTTTCCCCCCTTTTTTTCCATTCTGTATAATTTTATTTATTGCTTGTGCTAATTACTAACAAAAGTGGACAGCAGCAACTCTTCAAAAGCCAGATATGTTTTTTTGTTTTTCAACATGCTTCCCTGCAATTTTCCCCCAACTCCTACACCTTAGGATAAAGAAAACTGTTCGCTCAATAGTTTCCCCAGAGACACTTCCAAACCTAAACCAGAATGTTTCTTATTTAGTATTTTCTCCTTGTTTCCTGTCCAAAAGAAAAAGGTGTTAGATCTTGTATAGCTGGATAGTTGTTGGTGGAAGACAGGTGGGTGGTCACCTACTCACAAGACTGAAGACCACTTTCCCAGGCACCAAGAACATCTCACCCTATCCGAAGACACTCAGTACTTTTCAAATAGTTGGATCACATGCATGATCTCAATGAAAACAAGGGACACCACAATCAAACTGGACAGATTTCTATTTCCAGCAAAGAAAGAACTTCACATGCCAAATAGCACTGCTGCACTCACTCTACAGATCATAATCACACCTTCCATACAAGAAAGTTTTCATTGTTACGTGATGAACATGCCACAATTCACCACTTTGGATCATTCAGATCATAGTATGTCCATACAGGCTTCAAAATCCTGATCAGAAAGTTTTTAGCCTTACTGTTCAGCTCAGAAAACACACAGCCTTAAAAACCAACCTTGTTTACAAGGTTATATCGTAGGTCACATTTTCCTTTAATAAATGCTTACCTGACCAGAATAATTTTTTTTAAACAATACGGAGGTAGGGTGTAGGTTCATATCTAAGGACTCAAACAAAAAATGAAATTTGAGCACTCAAACAAGCCAGATCCAACAATAATTTTGGGGCACTTCACATTGAAGGCTTTTGGGGAGAAGATCATTTTTGTTATAATCATACAATGGCTTTTTTTTTTTTCCAAGTACATTTGTCTAAAAGTAATTTCATTCTAAAATGAGCGTAAATTTGGCCTTGTTAGAGTCAGTAATGAAAAAAACACCAAAACATGGAAGAACATGTAACCTGTAAATAATGAAGTGTAGCTACAATAGTAAGAGGTGAAAGATGACACTTTTCTCAGGCAGGAAAACCAGTCTGTACGAGGTGGACTTGGGAAAAAGTACCACTCGGTATTGCCTTATAATCAGCTGAAGGCAGCAGATCCAAAGAGAGAAATGAAACCCAAACAACATACATACAGAAAAGTTTTCTAAGAAAAGAACAAGAGAATAAATTGATTGTGCTCATTTTATTGAAAACTGTTAAGAAGAACTCAAAGAAACTAATTTCCAGGGTTTTCTTCTGGACTGAATGACTATAACTAACTGAACTGGAACATTCTGATGGAGGCATGGTGTTGGAAGTACAAATCCAGTTCTTCATGAGCAATGAAGAGCACATAAATTCAATTACACATAAAAGCAAAAACTTTCACACACACAAACTAGTTTTGTGAGAAACTTGGGAGAGTAACATCTACTGTTTCAGCAGAATTAGTAAAACAAGTCCTCAAACTGCTTTTGAAGATCCATGTGGCTTCATTAAACAGTGGATTTTAATAATTATTTAATAGTTTTACATTAATAAATAATTACTACTAAATACCTTATCACATATAATACATAACAGCATTAAGTATTAATGTTAATAAATACTAACTTGATTTTAATTAAAATTAATTAATTTGTTTAAAGTAATATTTATACTACCTTGATTGTGGTGTCCTTGTGTGTAAATGCACTTTGTCTGACATGCTCTAAAATTATTTGAGGTTTTTTTGTCCTCTTTTCTTCTCATGCCCTTTTCAACTTGGCTGTTTAATTAATACCTATTTCTAAGAATAAGTAGCATCCTGGAGAATTTTACTAAACATGCAGAATGAACCCTATTTCTGAGAAGACCTACAACAACATACCAAGCTTCAGCTGAGCTTCATTTCCTGGAGCACAAATCCCTCCTTCAGCTCACTAACATTTGACTTATCACTGGGAATGTTCAAAGTTTATGTTACGTTTTGTGGAAAAAATCTGTAGAACTTGACTCAAGTTAACACACACCCAAATGACCTTCTCCAAAAAAGCTTCCTAAGCTTCCAGAAAATAGCTTTTTTTTTTTTTTTTGGGAAAAAGCGGGTATTTTTAAGAGTTCTAGCTCTATAGAGCTCTTAAGAAAAACACATCTCCTTCCAGCACACTGTGGAGACTCATTCTTACTGAGGAGATAATATGAATAAGCTTAAGTAAATACTTCTATAAAGAAGATATGAATCTTTTTAAGATGGAACTGCTCATTAGACAGTGGCACATTCATGCAAAGTAACCCTGTGACCCGACACAGGTCTATGAAATACAGAGTGACCCTGGAATGGTTCCTGAGAACCTCTCCTATAGCAGCCAGGGGGTCTCTACCAAAGCAGAGAAGAAGGAGAAATGGGAGAAGAGGGAGGAGAGGAAGGAGAGGGAGAAGAGGGAGGAAAACTGACGGGTCATTTTTCTCATTAAACTTTTGGCTCAAAACCTGAAATACTACACAGGACCGAACAAGAATCTAGCAGATACAGCACTGAATAGTTCTTTGTTCATTTTATTCTAATGCATTCTGCCACAAAGAACAGAAGCAATACTGTTAGACTGGAATATGTCACCAAACTTGATTCTCTTATCTGAAAGCAAAGTCTAAATGACTCCTTTTATCTGCCTTGCTGGTTCATTGTCCCTCTCCAAGTGCCTGAATGAAAGCGAGGAAGCTCAGAGCTGTCAAATTTCCAGATGTCAGGGGACGCTGCAACAGCCGTACTATGAAGAGAAGGCAGTGGACTGATCTGGCTAAAAGGATTTTAGGAGGCAAAATATCAAAAGAGGGCAGGAAGTTAAGAAGAAGGAGGGAAAACCGCTGGCCAGTTCCAGCCTGGCGAGGATCAAAACAAAGGGAGATGATGCCACATCTAATGAGCTCCTTGCTCTGCTTTCCTCAGCAACAGGCAGCTGAAACAGAAGGTCTGATTCAGTGAGAGGAAAGCAGCTTACTGAAGTTTAGTACTTCTACTTAAAATCGTAAATTCAGCTCCCCCCAACTGGTACCATCCTACTATTTGTTCTGAACATGTTTATTTTCAGCAAAGGTTTGAGTTGTCGCTGTATCTGTACACTAGAGATACTGAAGCCCTATCCTACAGTCAGCAATTCTTTACATCCTTTTCTCCCATCTTGGAATTTACTGAAGCTTATCTCATACAGAAGTTGCTGTGCTATATATAAACTACATCAAGAAACATTTTAAGAGAGTCCCCTTTTGTGCTGCCCAGTACCCATTTTGCTTCTCCGATGAATGTCCACACTAAAAAAGGCCTCCCCTGGGATGCATTTTATGTGTCCAGTTCTCAGTTTCTTTTGAAATTAAAATAAAAAGTAGTGACCCCTTGTACTATATTTGCTGAAGTGACTAAAGACATGAAGTGTCTGACACTATGTCCACAAATACTATTAAAACACATCTTTCTTCACATTCATGCTATTGAACCCTCCCCACCACCAGTACTAGTATCAACTACTTCTATGTTCTTTTTTTCCTATTTCTCAGGCCCCACCAGCGTGGCCAAGAGAGCTGCAGCTAAACCAGAGCTGTGCACACTCTCCCAGGTCCCTGGTATTTAATTTGCTAGTCAGCCACAGATCTGAAATATATTCAAAGCTTGAAACTCTTTTTTTTTCTTTCTTTATTTATGAATATTCTCTATATTTAGTGCTTATGTAAGTAACAGACAAGATGAATAATTAGACATCCAGCAGGGCTAAATGAACGAAGCTCCTTTGGACTCAGTTCACAATGCATATAATTTCAGTGTGAAGTTCTTCCAATCCAACCCTACTGAAGGGCCCCAAACAACTCCAGTTACAGATCTTCTTAATCACCGCCTAATTTAGAAGTGAAATGAATGATGCTATGTAAGAAAGAATGAGGTCTATTTTCACACCTAACCTGAGCCGAGACATCATATATGAACAATTGGGACCCTAATCCTCTACCACTTAATTTCACAATTGCTTTTACTGTTTTTTTTAAAACAAGCAATTATTGCTTCTTGTTCTCTTCATAAAAAACACTACAAGTAAAATCAGGTGCTCTAAATACCCCACATCTGAATAAATGAGAATCTGCGGTGCTCCACCTGGAGCAACATCCTCAGCTACTGATGCGTGCACGCAGAGCGGCTGATAAGCTGATCCACATCTGCAGATTTCCAGTGGTCAGTGGCCTCACTCTATAATCAGATTTTCCAGAGAAAATCATCTCTGGACTTGTTTTTTTCCCCCCACTGGTTGACAACTAGAATTAATTAGAGGAGAGGTGTGTCTGTCTGTCTGTCTGTCTGAATAATGGAATGAGACACAGCTGGCAAAACTAGCAAAGCATAAATGTAATGTCCTGACCACTTGTCGCTATTACAAAATCCTATGGCATTTTTCCCTCGTGTATTAGTCTTGCAATGGGGATAATTACATTCTGTCTACTTAAATCCTTAGTTTAAATAGCTACTATGGTCACATATAAAAAGATATTCGTGTGTCTAGCTCCTACTTAAGTGACTTAACTGCTGTTGAAATCAGGGACAAACAAACCTTTTGAAAATGGCTTACATATAACATAATTAAAGAAAAGAATTTCTATAAAGAGCCCATGCAGTCTGTAGTTTAGCAAATTGTCTATTTAGCTAAAAAATATACATTTCCTACAATAACCAGTTATCCACCTAGGTAGAATATTCTATAAAATTTATTATTGCTCTTTTTAAGCCAGAGACCACGAACATCATGCAAAACACACTCTGCAAGCACGTTCTTCACAATGAAATAATACTTCACCTTCTTCACTAGAGAGGCCAAAAATCAGGAAAATATATATTAAAAAATCTAACTGATATGGTTCAAATAATTAAAGTTCCATTAGCTGTACAGAATGGAGAAAGGAATCCTAATCATTATTACTAGTCATCTAACTGAGCTCAGTATATCACTAAGTGCTGAAAAATTTTGTACATGTGTGTACAATTTAAAGATCTCTGAAATCCATTTTTATTGTGCATAAACATTTTTGCATACAGTTATTAGCTTGACAAATGATGTCTTTATAGAATCCATAATACAAAGTGCAGCCAAATATGTAAGCAAAGTGTTCCAGACAATGCGGAGAAACAGTTGTGCTCATGTAGAAATGAGGCTTTCCAACAGAGATCTCCAAAGCCCCATCTGTATTTGAAAGACACGTCTCCCGTTTCACTTCGTTTTTTGCTAGCCAACAAATATTTCATCTGTGTTCTGCAATACACACCTTTCAACTGTGAGAGGAAAAACAATGTTTTAGTATTCAGTGGAGGGGGAAGATAAGGAGGGAGAAAAGGGGAGGGGTAAAAGAGGGATTATTTTCCCAGTTACCTGGAAGATTGGAAGCGCTCTTATAAATCACAAGCTTTTTCATACGGATAGAGAAGGAAGTTGTTTCGGGGAAGCATGAGAAACATTTTATAAGTGCAGAAACTGGATCAGAAAAATCATCTCTGTGTTTACATTCTGGCAGCAAGTTTGGAGTCACTCTGATCTACAGATGTGCCTTTTACTTAGGGTAGAGTAGTAGGTGACTTACAAGCCCAGTGTAGCAACAGTACTTGTGGTGTTACTGCCTGTTCTTAAAATGATGGGCCAGGCTGAAATGTGCCACACATCTGGAGTTCACAAAAGAAAAAAAAGCCATTCTAGGATATATATACATACATGTGTGTGTGTGCATGCATACATTTTTAGGATGCACAGCAACTGGAAATACTAGTATTTTGTAATGAAATTCTTAAGAGATAATAGAGTAAAACAGGAACTTTAGATAAATTGTAGTAGTTTTCCTAAGGAGAGGTTCATCATACAAGTAACATTACCAGGTACTTCCCCCAGCGATGGCAGCTGAGAAACTGGCTGCTCTTTGCTGACTCTTCACTGAAAGAGGGAGAGTAAGAACCATCAAGGGGGTAGTTTGAAGTTGAGATGGAACACCCTGGGTTCCTTAGCATGACAGGAAGCAAAATGGATGTTTAAGGTTTGCTCTCCAGTGTCAACCCAAATCTGTCCCTTCCAAGGTACAAAAAGCTGACAGTCCTACACGTACAGTAATCTACACCTGTAACAAGGAAGTTCTAGATAGCTCACTTGCAAAACAATTTTAACTGAAGCATGTTACTTATGGTACCGTGTAGAGATTAAGACAAGTGTGAAAACCAAATGCAGGACTGCACTCAAGCCATGGAACAAACACCAATGTTATTCAACATTCCAGACTCTAATTAGCAGAGGGATGGTATCTGAGTAATAGCTTGCTGGTGCATATATGACCACGTTATCTGTTACCGACCTCTCTGATTCGCTCTGCATGCTCCCAGCCTACACACATTTCTCTCTGAAAGTCCTAATTAATGGATGGCTTGTTGCAATAAGCACAGATACTGTTACTGCCTACTGCAAGAAGAGAAGACCCACAAAAGTTGACCACTACTATTGAACATTTACATGTGGAGTCCAGTACATTATATTTAAAGAACAGACATTTCTTAAGGTCTGATATATTAACTACACAAACCTAAGGGACAGAAGGGCTGTAAGAAGCTTCAAAGAATCATATACCTATCCATACTGCAACACATCTAATTCTAAAGCTTGCTTGTCTAACCTGGCTTCCTCGGCGATTCCTAGTACTCCTTTCCCATCAGCAATGTCTCCTGCGCCGGGCTGTGCTCAGCACCCTCCCAGGTGTGCAGTAGGTAACCCAGCACCGGCTGGCAGGGCTGCCGCAGTTATCGCTCGCTGAGCAACTCTTCCTGCCAGCCTTGCTAGAAAACCACCTCCTATGAAAAAGATACACACAAGACAGTCCTGATTTCTGCTTCGTAAGATATGACACAAGGCTGTTAGGTGCAATACCAGTAATCACTTAAGTCAGGGGAACTGTGCATAAGGAGTCTGATCATAGCTGCACGCAAGCACTGTTCCAAGCCTA
Source organism: Clamator glandarius (assembly GCA_033459285.1). NCBI lineage: Eukaryota > Metazoa > Chordata > Aves > Cuculiformes > Cuculidae > Clamator > Clamator glandarius. The sequence continues at coordinate 632,633 of JAUNZM010000560.1, forward strand.
TGGACTTGAGTTTCAAACCACGCCTTGGAACCTACATGTTGTCCTCCTGGATGAGGATGTTCAGTTCTCAAAAAAACAGAGGAAATGTCCTCTTCATGGCCTCAACCAGATCTTACAGTTAGAAATATGTTTAACACCTTAAACCTCAGCCTTAAGCATTTCCTAACTACACCTCTCTGGACAGATTACTTTTAGTGGACTTAGATGCCCAGGAGTTTCCTTTCTTTAAACATCACTAAATTCTTGCCTCAGCACCACTGCACGGTAATGAGGTCTACAGCCTAAAGATAGGACGTATGAAAAAAACTCTTTTTTATCAGCTTTGGAGTGCACTGAGCAATCTTCTAAACGTATGACAGAGCTTAAGTTCCTGATCCACCTTCTGTTCAACACCCATAGGTCTGTGTACCTTTTTATTTCTCCACTCTTTATCTACACTCAAAAGCAAACAATTCCAAACTTTGTGGTCTCTATCGATATCACAGCCTGTTCACAACTTCTTTCTGCTGTTTTCCTGTCTTTTCTACATCTGCAATATGTTGCTGTGCTGCAGTAACACTTGAACGCAGCATTCTAGACAGAAGTGAAATGCTGATTTATGTAATGGCATCATATCATTTCACATCCTATTTTTATTGATTTAAGATATTTTATCCGACCACAACTATATTCTCCAAAAGGGTCTTCATTCAGCCCTTCACAGTGATGCTTTGGTACTTTTCCGTAAATTACACAATTAATTAGGATCTAATAAACTGTATTAAATAGCACATACTTTGCCCTCCAGTATGAATTACTTTGCATTAATCAAGACTGAATTTCATCCATCATTCTGTTGACTGCTGACCTAATTTGATTAAATTCTTCTGATATTCCTCTTCAGACTTACACCAGCACACAACAAGATAACATTACATCGCACTGCATTCACCATTTTTATGATATTCTGCTCCAATTGTGGAATTATAATTGACTGATGAAACTCACTCCTGTTCTTCTGTCTCTAGTCACATTTTAGTGCAAATGTACTTTTTATGTATCTACTTGAAAACTAATTTCAATGCTTTTAGATGCTGACATACAAGAGAAAAATTAAAGATTAATTTTTAATATTGGACGTCTGTGCTAATGTTAATATAGAACATAAAGAACATACTTTCTAAACTTTATTTTTTCAAATTCTTACTGTCAGCTTATCATTGTATTTTTTTCTAGCGTAAGACTCATTTTTTATTACAGCTTAACATCTCTCTGCATGTTTCTTCAACCATGTAAAAATTAAATCTTCTTTTATTACTTCTGATAAATAGATGAACATCATTATTCCCATTTTATAAATAAAGATATAAAACAAGAAAACCAATCAGGATTTCTCCAGGATTACACAGGAAGTCTATGGCAGAGATGCCAAGCAAACCTGGAATTTTTGATGAGACCTATTCACTGATCACCAAGTGTCTCACTCTTCATATCATTTCAGTCCTTCCTCTAGTTTTCTAACAACAGTGGGATTTCCTTCCCCACTCATTATATAACAGGCTTGTCAAAGGGAACTTGGCTTTAAACTGGTGTCATTCAGCACAGTAAATGCATTTGCTGGAGGCACAGCACCAGCCCCAACTACTCACAGCCAGCTGACTGATCATCTACACTGCAACAGCCCATCAAAAGTGACAGGTATTCACAGTGAGAGCTGCAGCGCATTATAAACAAAAGTAACATGCACCTTTCATCCTGGTAATTAAAACAAACTAGCCAGGCCCTTTGTCAGGGAGGAAACAAAGAGCAGGTTTGCAGCATAATGATTTCTGCCAGCGTCTAGCAAATCTTTGACTAGTACAAATCATATTTTTTTCTGGAATATCTGAATCTTCTGGAAAGGAGTCGAGATTGTTTCCTACTGAAACAGCTGGAAGGTTCTGCAACACAACCGTATCATTCTTGACATCAGGTGCAGAGCCTGAACATGAAGGAGGAGACTGAATATGTGAAGTACCACGGATAGTTGGTACTTCACATATTCATGGGATGGGTGGTACTTCACATATATGGGATGGGTGGCCAAGCCGAGGCCCCGCGCTGCAGTACAGGCCCTGTGACCGTCCTCCAGCAGGCTACGGATCCCTTTGGAGAGCACAGGGAGATCACCCTTACTTCAGACCATGGCTCTATGGTTTATTCTGCCCAGACAAGCTAGGTTTCAAAACCAACAACAATAAAACTATCTGAAAATTAGCAGAAGATGTAAAGCATGAACTATCCAAGAACTGAGAAACCAATTCCCAGCATCATGTGCACCAGTGCACTCATTCTCATCGAACCCTCTGCTCGCGTAGAGACAACCCTAGCCCAGCCTGCCTTAGTCACACACGTTTGTTTGCACACACTTCGTTATCTTAGATCACAAAAAAAGAACATTCTAATCTTGGTAAAATATAAAAGAAAGATTGTTTCAGAGGACTGTGCTGCCAAGAACACAGTAGTATCACCATCAGCCCCCCCATTTGTTACTGCATTCCTCACAAGTGCCGGATGAACATCTGTACTGTAAAAATTCAGGCCATTAGCTCCTTCAGCTTGTTAGCATATTTTAATACTGCGATCACAGCTTTCTATTTCTATCAAGGTGCTACTAGGTGCCAGACTCAGTATTCACATAATGCGTCATTATTATCTCTACAGCCCCCAGGTCCTTAATCTATCTTACTTTTATGAAGCTATTACATAGTAATACTGAAACAGAAGGAAAGAGGGGGAGAAATCCGAGAAGGAAAGAGGATGCTACTAGTGTACCAGTACTGCTGGGGAGATAAGAACAACCGTGATCTTATCATGTGTGGTTGGACTAACGCTGTGCTACATCCATCTCTCTCTAGACTCTTAGCCTGTACGGTAATTTAGAGAAAAGTTGTCTATCATATACAAAATGCAATTAATTTAACAACTCATCTTCTCCTGATCTACTTTTTTTCCCTTTAGCACCTTAGAGTGGCTAAGTATAAGTAGGTGGTCAACTGTCTCACTAGTGCTCTAACTAAAATTCTTAATTATAACAGTACGTTAGCATAAGACATACATGTCAGTAAAATTAGTGCAAGTCTGCTGTAACTCACACACGTGTGCTCCCCTCCCACGGCACCTGATGCCAAGGTGCTTCACAGGCACAAGTGATGACTGTTCTCAACATACAGTCGGCTTTACGTGTGCTGTCACACAGTTCACAAATCCTGACCAAAAAAATCCCCAACACCACAAACTGAAAAGCTCCCCACCACACAAAAAAACAGTAGGCTTACAGAAATTAAAAATATCTGTTCCTCACAAAAGAAATTAAAAGATCCAGGTGAATAGACTTTCAGGTTCACAATGAATTCAGCACTTTCAAGCTCGTGTCCTACATTTGAAAAGCCTTAACATGAAAAACATGTGCTGAAAATAGAATAAACCAACGTCCCACACATCTACTGGTTAGCAAAGGGTTGATGGATCTTCTCTTATTCTTACACTTAACGTTCCTGCCCTTTCTAAATGCTGAATTCTTTTGGAAGGACAGAAATCCATGTTCTTCACTCAGAGAAGTGCAGCATTCCTCCAAGGAACCAGGTTTACTGGGAAAATCGCAATTGTTTATCTGATTTGCTTATACTCTTTAACTCAGCATCTTCAACTGCCCAGTGCCAGATTCAGTACTGGGCTAGCTGGGCCTTCGATCTGACCCAGGACTGCTGTTCCTATGAACTCATTTAACTAGCTAACATTATTCCAACAAAGCCCCATGTCTTAGGCCAAGCTGGACTTTGTTATTGAAACAAAATGTTATATTACATTCTGCTAGCATGGGTTCATTTGGAATGAACCCAAGCCTGGGAATGGTCATGCAAGACCCCTTCTGATGCTCTGTTCTTCTGCTTCACTTCTCTGTAACAAAATGTGACAAATGATGAGATTTGCAGAAAAGGAGAAGGCAGAGGAAAGCAACAATTCGCTTCTAATTCCCAAACCTTCCTTCCTGTATTCAGGGAAAGGTATTGAAGCACGTGCTTTAGGGAAGCACAGACTAAGGCATTTAGTAACATTACAGTTTCATGGAAAACTTAAACCACTCAAGGACAAACCACCAGTGAACACAGTCACTTGTACTGCCCTCAGCTTTGCGCTGGCAGAAGAGTTTGCACAGTCAAGCTGAGAACACAATCAAAGACATGATGCTGGTTGAAACAAAGTGGAAGTTTTTCGGAGTTCATCAGAATCAGACCAGGTCTCCAACCCAGTTCCTGTGTGGCTGCACAAGCATTTGGACAGGGCCAAGTGAGGGAGCAACCACGAGGGACAACACTGGCTTACCCTGGTTACTAGCACTTTCAAAACGGTGGAGAAAACAGGGTTTCTCGGGTTTTCCAGTCTGAGAAAAATAGCTGCACATTAACGGCGAAAGCAACATGATTTGGTTAAACACTTCATAATATGGAAAAAAATCATTTCACACACAACATAGACCACAGAGGTCACTGAAAAGCATGGATTTCTTAGAGCACAAGCATGATGCTCTATGTTAAGCTACACAGAACTTCAGACAGAATTTTTTCTGTGTGCATTTTTTATACCAGAACATACAAGTAAACTCCCAATTCATCTTCATCTCAGCTGTTACTTTAAAACAAAAGAAGATGAGCCTGCTTAAGAAAAATTAAGGGGGTTCTTTTCACTGGGGAGATGAAGAGTTTCTGGAGGTAAATACTCACCTGTAGAATGAGATATAACCAAACATCACAGCCTGCAGCATTTTTAGAAAAGGAAGGTCGTTCCACCCTATGTCTCTTTTTTGTGAGGGTATTTTTTTCTAAATTGTTCTTTTCTTGTTTTTTCTTTTTCTTGTTTTTTAAAACTCAACTCAGCCTCAAAAGCACATCCTCTGAAACACTTTAAACCATATGGAAATACAAGTAATCTTCACAGTGACTAAGCAGGTGAACAGTTTCCAGTGCTGTACAGAAGAAATACTTTGTGACTCCTCTAGGCTTCTACTAGCCAAGTGCAAGCACAGCACAAGTGCAGTGCTCCTAATGAGCATTTACCAGCAACAACCAATGTGAATGAACGGCAGGGAGACGGGTCGCTTTAAAATTCAGACTGGAGGATTTTAGAACTGCCTCTACAACTTACAGAGATTTGTCCAGACAGCTCCTACTGCAATCTGCAGTGCGAGCCCTGCAAATTAACATGTAGAGGACAACAGTGAACAATAGTTACTAATGTGGACTGGAAATAAAATCAACAGAAGTTGCTCAGTTCCACTCTACATGATTTCAGATGTCATATTGGAGCACCTACTAGCTGCATGTGAAATAATGTCTAAAAATAAGTGTCTCACAGCTTATTCTCTTCCTCTCTCCAGGGGGAGGATTGTGTCTGTGGAATGATACTATGGTGAGGTTTTATCCTTTAGTTTTAGGCCCGCACTGATGAAATATTTTTGCTGTAATGCACTTCTGGTGGAGAAAACAGTTTGAAAAAGGCCGCCCATAGTGTCTCTAGGAGGTCATTTCCCTGCCTCACAGTGGTCCACAAGGAGCTCCTGGCTCTTGCAGAACCAAGCATACCTGTAAGATAGAAAATCACATCATAACTGATGCCTGGCACCGCTGCCTTAAGGTTTCCAGCCAGAAGTTTTGGTTCTCTCTCAGATAAAGGAAAATCAGTCTTTGAATGAAGATTTTAATATACTATACACTGAGCACTTACAGAGAAAAGCAAAAATATGAAGAGACATAATTGTACTAAACTCTAACGTTTACTACCAGATGAAGTTTCCCCAAAGCTAACAGAAATTGAAGGAGGGATGAAAGAAAGGAGTATGATGAACAAACATAAGCAGTTCTAACAAATGTTGTTTGTAAATCTTGATTAAAGGTGACTCAACTGACTTAAATACTTTGTGAATGAATAATATAGCATCTGAGAGTTATTGAAATTGCCACATTTTCATTTGCAGGGCACTATGAGCTTTTATTTTTTTTTCTCATTAATGTTCAGCTGGAAACTCTGTGAAATGGAAATTCCTTACCAGAAGGTGAGTTCAGCCCTGTTTGTAAGCAGATGCAAACACCTGACGTTGTACCAGCATATTTCATGTTCGTTACTGGCCACGTACGTTTGTGTCTGGCTTGTCCGAGTTACTAATACTCCAGCTCCAGATGTAAGGCTCCTGATGGAGAATGTGTGAACTCCAGCATTACTTGATCCCACTGCAGTTTTATTACAGAATTCACAGGAACACCATTCTACTACATTTATTAAACACCAGAAAATACAGTGTTTTTAAAAATATATACAGAATATTGAAGGAAAACACAAAATTAACTGTAGTTTTACTTTTTTTTTTTAAATTTCAAGCTCATATTAATTGCTAACACTTCTTGCTTAAAAAAAGACACAAAAATGAAATTATTTCAAAACAAAGCACAGAACCTGCTTATAGTGCTTCAAGAAACAAGCCTGGACTATAGGCTGAGAAACAACCGGACTTTCTAAATAAAAATATCTATCTAGTATTTCGTTATGTATACACAGAACTTAAACTATGGCTTATTCTGTAATACAAAACCCACTGAACCTCTTGCTTTTAAAAAAAGTTAGTATATATATCAAATTAAGGTTCTGTTAGAACACCACTAGTCAAATAAATACATATTCTGTCTGTATCAGAAATTTTTATTTCCATATCATTATTTGTGCTTAATGACAGAGAAAGGATAACTAACAGCATGAGAGATCACTAAACAGTGCAAGATCTGCCCTGAGCCACAGGTCTCACCTGGTTAACACACTTTCTCCTTTCCAAACTGTAGGCAGCCTAAGTTAACTTCTCCTTAACAGTCAGGGACATACGGAGCCCCAGGGAGGGAGAAGAGATGAATCCTTCTGAACAAGTGGGCCAAATCAAGGAGAATAAGCAAGTAAATGAGCATTTTCCAGAGTATACTGTAACTAAAGCAATCAATGAACAAGGTGATCGAGCAGTTTCATGTCTGTGCTTTATGGTCAGATGATGGCTGTCCCAATCCCCTCCCTCCCAGGATCTATACTCCCAGCTAAACCGCCCCGCAGTCCCCAGGCAGATGCAGCACAAATCAATAGTGTCGCAACACCATCCCTCTCCTTCCCCCCACCCTGGCAAACACCTCGTGATAGCCAAGTTTTGGCTGTGATCGGTATTAACTGTCTCCCAGCACCAGCAGGGCAGGATCAGCCTGGATCCCCATCCGATTAGAGGGGAGCGCCTTCTGACTTTCCCCAGTCACTTAAGCCGGCGTCTCATTGCTTGTCCTTAGAGACCACAGCTCCACTCAGGCAGAGAGCGTCTAGACAGTATTCATGATCCATCTGTCTGGCACAGCCAGGCTGATGACAAACTCTATTAGACCCGAAACATTTTTTTTTCTGCTCTTCCCTCCTCCCATCTCCTTTTTCCTTCGAGAAGCCGTAATCTGACACTGAAAATTACTATCATTGTTGCAATGCTCAAAATAGCAGTGCCAGACTTTCATTAACATCAATGCTAGACTGCTAAATATTTAAAGAAATGGATAAATTTCACCTGAAGTGGGACAGCCCGGTACACATGAAAGCAGAAGCACAATCAAAATGTAAATCTAAGCGGTTGTTTTCATCTGCACAAATTCGGTGTCACAGTCAGAGGGGGATGCCAAAGGTCTCTTTAAGCAAAATATTTTCCTTTGATTGAGCTTTTTGTTTTTAAAACAGACTCATTCTCCAACCCCCTGCAGATTCCTACAAGGCTCAGAGCTGACAGAAGTAGGTGGGGGTGGTGAAAGGGAGAGCTATATATTTGATTTGTTTGGGTTTTTTACCTTGCAGAGGAAAATGAACTCCTACAGCAAACTCTTCAAAGCCAAAACAGCCATGACACATCACCTCCATCAATGCTGACAGCTTGAAATTTGATGTAGACATAATTTTCACATGACAAAAAGGATTTGTTCTCTCTTATTTTATTCCTTTTCAAATTCTCATTCACATCAATATTTGTGTTTCATATGCTTATGAACACGTACAGACTGTTTTCCATCAAACAATTCAAGAACTAAAATCTCCACCATTACAACCCTTCCTAATTAGACATGACTTCGATAGTGCAGTCTGTAAACAGACAACAGACTACACTTACCATTTCAAAATCTAATTTACTTTTAGCAGGACAAGGCAGGCTGATCGCTTGTTGCGAAACAAAGGGAAATGCTCAAACAAATGAACTGTGTCCCGATAAAAGCAGGCACATTGTTTCAGTTCCTCGGAGTCCAAATTTTGCAGGTCATGTGAAATGGCAAGTTGCTGCCGAGACCAAGTCTGCAATGTTCAAAATCCTGCTCTTCATCTCATTTTTCCTAGTATGGTTTTGTGCCGTCAGATACACCCTTGACCTCCAAGCAGTGTTAAAAGAACAGTCATCTCCATTATCTCAATCAGTGAGTCTTTATAGTTGATGAAAATAAAAACAGCAAGTGGACCTACCAAAAGCTGACTCAGGCTATTCTGGAAGAGGCTACCTGCGGGAAACATGCGGCAACCCCAGGGTGTCTTCACTGAGGAGGCAGGGGTACATTTTAACATGCATCACCAAATTTGTGTTAAAAAGGCCTACGTAAACCAAGCAAGCTGTTACCTTCACTTGCTTGGCCTAAATGCCTTAGCGTGTATTTCAACCAACTAAACCCTGCAGCATTTCCGCTGGTGGTGTCTAAATGAGGCTCCATAGCAGATTTTCCCTGGCTGTTCTCACTCCTCTCTGCTATACAAACTAAATTGCCTGCCCAGCAGCATAAAGAAGCTCTACCTAGAAGTCGGTAGAGGAAAACTCATAAAACTGAAGGGCTGCAGAAATACACGTTTTGTTTAACCTTGCACACACGAGACATCTTACCGAGTTCAGCAGCAACATTTAAAAGATTGAATTAGCAGCTTTCACACTGGAGCCAGATAAGAATACTAAGGAGAGAGGAAGGCTAAGTCTGGGAGATTTAAACTTCTCTAACACAATAAGATAGCGTCTTCTACAATTGCAAGATCCTGAGAGAAGGTCACCCACAAAAAAATATTTTCTATACCACTGCTCATGCAACTTAACTAAACTAAACAATAAGCTCCAATGAGACATTCTGGATTTTGCTGCTGGGAAGAACACAAATGAGAAATGCTTCAGTAGCCAGAAAATACGGGCTACCACTAACATGGCACATACTGCTTAAATAAACTGAAGCAGAACTTCAACATAAAACTGTATTTATTTAGACCTCATTTGGGGGCAGTCTATGTATTCCTGTGAAATGAGAAACAGCAGAGGGGGAGGCATACCACAGCAGCACCCGCGCGCTCTACGTAGAGACCAGAGCAGGTCCAGGGAGAAACAGGCCACGCTGCTGGGACACAGACCAGCCCACACTTATATGTGGCTGCTTTAAACACCTTCCCCCTGCCACTCAAGAACACGCACAAGCAAGAAGATGCTAGAACAGAGCTGACAAGTAACACTGACCAGAAAGAAATTTCAGCTTGAAAATTCCTCAAGTGACTTTTTTTAAATCCTCGTTTTCTTCTTATTGAGCTGTATTACTGTCTTGTCACTAATTAGATGCCAACAAACGTATATACTTCTGTGTTAGAAGGTAGCCTCATCATCTGGGACACTTCAAGCACAAATACTCTCCTGTACTCCAGTAGGGATCCTCATAAAAATCATTGAGCAAAAGCACGTACAGGTTTCTTAATTCAACACGTCACCTCTCTAAGGCCTGGGGACCTCACTGCACCAAGTATTCTAGAAACATTTTTTTCAAGGCTGGAATATGCCAACACAACTAACTGCCACGACCATAATGCTCTTTCCTACTACCAATTGGCACTGATTTCTACCAAGTAGCAGCCTGTTTAATAGCTGGAACTTGATAAATATCACTAATCCTCATTTATTTTAAATACTGCTTATGATTGTATTATTTTTCCGTCTGGCTTTGATCTTTTTTCTCTTTGTTTCACCATAAGGACCCTATTTGACTGGATCTTCGGGTTTTTTTATTTAAAAATTGAAGTCCTTTTATGTGCCAGAACTTGCAGCACAGTACCTATTGCGATGATAAAGTACAGTCACTAACAATGTACCCAAACAAAACAAACAATGAACCACTCTCTCTGCCACAAGGTAAGCAGAAGTTAAACACTTCCAAATACTCCTAGCAATAAATCAAATATTTTAGAAGGAGTCAAGAGAAAAGGAAGAAATATAACAGATTTAAGGAAACATAATTCATGTGAAGGAACTTGGGTTTTGGTCTTTTTTTTTAGACCCACTCAGAGGATAACTGACAGATGGGTGATAGCAGCCCTCAGGTCTGTAAAAGGCTTATTTGAGAAGGAAGCAAACAATTTTTCTCCATGACCACTGAAAAGTGAGACAAATGCCGCCACTTTGACCTATACAACTTTCCAAAGACAGGATCATGAAATAGATCAACCGAAGTTCCTGTGCGGTAGGAAACCTGCCACTGAAGATTTTTTGAAGACACATTTTGTTGTGTTTGCTCTGGATAACCTTAACAGTGCCGGAGGCAAGAACAACCAACCAGCTCCCCCGCACCGCTGTATTTCAGGCATGCCAGGTTTCATGTTCTCGAACTACTGCAATGACTGAAGGGAGGGATGTGCCTTAGGGGGAGACCAGAAAGTCTGCAGATCCTGGATCAAGCAAGTAACCATTTCTACAGGCCAAAAGCCTTTTGAGAAAAAGGAGAGCATGTGGTGCCATCGTGCTGCTGTGATTACTGAACAACTGCTACAGGGATAAGACACTGAAAAACCACTGGTACTCTGGCTATTGTACCTCAATGCTGAAGGAGGCTTTTCATGTTCTACCTAGGATCTCCACCTAGGAACTCCTGGGGTGCCACTGTTACACTGCAGTCTCACAGGGCCACCACCTGTGGTGACCCAACTCCTGTTTTTCAGCAACATCCTTCCCTCCATCTGCTAAGTACATGATTTAAAAACACTTACAGTACAGCACTTGGAAATGTGTTCATTTGGAGATTAGAGGATGAAAGGCATATATCACAGAATCACTAAACTGGAAAAGACCCATCGGATCATTGAGTCCAACCATTCCCATCAAACACTAACCCATGCCCCTCAGCACCTCATCTGCCCGTCCCTTAAACCCTCCAGGGAAGGGGACTCAATCCCCTCCCTGGGCAGCCTCTGCCAGTGCCCAATGACCCTTTCTGTGAAAATTTTTTTCTGATGTCCAGCCTGAAGCTCCCCTGGAGGAGCTTGAGGCCATTCCCTCTCGTCCTGTCCCCTGTCACTTGGCAGAAGAGCCCAGCTCCCTCCTCTCTAGGAGGCTGTAGAGCGCAATAAGGTCTCCCTTCAGCCTTCTCTTCTCCAGGATAAACACCCCCAGCTCTCTCAGATGCTCCTCATCAGGCCTGTTCTCCAGCCCCTTCACCAGCTTCGTTGCTCTTCTCTGGACTCGCTCCAGAGCCTCAACATCCTTCTTGTGGTGAGGGGCCCAGAGCTGAACACAGGACTCGAGGAGCGGTCTCACCAGTGCTGAGTACAGAGGGAATAGCAACTATTTTAAATATATACCTAAAAAAGCTTAGCAACCTACCAAATAATGCTGATCTGAATACTAATAAAATATATTTGATTAATAGGAACGATGATTGGAAAGGTTACAACATTCCTAATAGTCCTAATAGCATATACATACTGCCACATAGACAAAGCATAAAATATTTTTTAGAACCTCGGAAAACAAATTATTTAACATTGAAATACTACCCTGTCTTTCTCAGAAGCTACATGTGACACACATGATTACAACCTCCTTGTCTGCCGCATAACTCCTTTTGCATAACTACAGCTTTCTAGGTTTAGAAATCTAGGGAAACCGTGTTACAAATCACTGTTGGTTCAGACAGAAACAGTATTTACTTACTGTCTCATCCCCCTCAGATATCATACTACGGAGCAAGTTTCCGAACATTCTGATTTCTATGGTAAACAGACATCTTCAACATCCATACATACACAGATGCACGTACGGAGCCAGTACTTACAGCTAAAGATCCCTGGAGGTGGATGCTCTGTTACAAGCAGACAGTTCTCTTCATCGCTGTTATCCCCACAGTCATTCTGTTGGTTACAAATCAATGAACCAAGATACAAGCATTTGCCACTGGCACAGGTGAATTTGCACTCTGAAAGGCAAGAAAAGAAACAACAAAACCAAATTTGTGAGCAAAGTGACGCTTACCTCCCTCACTGCTAGAATTAATGACATGAAAGGCAATATCGTGGTGGATGTTTTTCTGGCATTTTAACACCAAAATAAATAACAAGGCATAAGGACATAAATAATGGACATAAGGAAGAATTTCTTCACGCTGAGGGTGGGGAGGCCCTGGCCCAGGCTGACCAGAGCAGGGGTGGCTGCCCCATCCCTGGAGGGGTTCAAGGCCAGGTTGGATGGGGCTGGGAGCCCCTGATCCAGTGGGAGGTGTCCCTGCCCATGGCAGGGGTGGGACTGGATGGGCTTTAAGGTCCCTTCCAATGCTAACTATTCTATGATAAAGTATTGGTAGCATTGCATGCAAAATAATATGTGACACATTCCAGATCACCAGAATCAATCCACTAGTAAACCGGATTTGCCATTTGGGAAAATTCAGGTGCTGCTTCTTCAAACACAGACAATATTTGTTTGTAGTTCACATTGATTACAGTTCACTTTGGACAAAGACTGGGTTCTCATACATGTTTGTATGGCACCTTGAATATCAGGGGTAAGACAGCACTATGAACAAAAATAATTGTCCCACATTAAAAAAAAATCTTGCACAATGTAAAACAGCATCAGCTGTAAGACACTAGTATAGTTTGTGACCAGGAACAATTCTGTCCAGGCACAGACAATTATTCCTTAGCTACCTTCCCAAAGCCAATCTGCTGGTCTCCCAGCTAACTACAGCCAAGCACTCAGTACCTGCACGCTGCACTCCCACATGCCAGTTCGCTTTACAAAGTCAGTAAACTTCTGAAATCTTTTAAAAGTGTCTCAATGGCACTTTAAAACACAGGCATGCTGTATTTTTACAAAAAAATTAACAGTTTCCCCTAAACACGGTTTAATCATGAGAACAATTCCCGTGAGACCACACATTTATACAAAAACTTTGCTACATCGATTTCCTTCTTACTTCTGTCCCTTTCTCTGCAATAGGATGCAGGCTAATCCTGTGTAAGATACCTCGATAGACCCTTCTCCGGCTCATCAAGAAAATCTCCTTACCTTGTCTCCCACTCAAAGTTGACACCACCAGGAGAGCTACACAGTCACCCCTTCGGATAGGTGTGATGCTACCTCCATCCCATGCCTTTTGTTTACTGGTAAAGAGCTAACCAGGGGTAGCTTTGCATGGGAAATATAGTCCAGTGCCTTCTCATCTTGGATGCTTTGTCTTTAATTTTCAGAGCCCAGTCAGACAGGGCTTCATTTTGACTGACTTGTCCTCTGTCTGAAGCTGTAACACCTCAGTATTTAAATAAGGCATTATATAGTAAAGATGTCTATTATGGTTGACAATTAAAATTCCATTGCCCTTCTGGTAAACTGATTGTTTAAATGTCACTGCCAGAAACAAAGCTTTAAAGTAAGTATTTCAGTTTTAATTAAGGAATGTTCACAAAAATATAAATGCCATTACAAAAAGCTTTCTCATTAAGCTTGTTCCAATGTTAAATCCACTACATGTATAGAACAGGGGACATATTCTATCTAGACAAATTATAATTTAATGATTAAACTCCCAGCATGTTTACAAATTCTGGCAATTGTCATTCACAAGCAGAGGCAAAGTAGACAGAATTAGAAACACTCACAAGCAGCTTATTAAAGCTCCCTGAACCCTGAACTTCCCTACGGCTGCAGTTTGGGTTGGCTGATTCTGTTTCAGAGAGCAATCTGGTCCCTCCCAGCACAGACACAGCACTGTAGCACAGGTCACACTCAATGTATTAATAAGAGACTTTCTTTGAATCTTAACAGCACTTGGACTCACTCTGAACTGAGATGACAGAACTTGTAATTCTATAAAGCCCCTAAAACAGACACTAGGATGTGATATTCACCCACACATATCTGGAATTTGATGCTGCAAAAATATATGCATCAACATGTGTAATACATAAAATGCTACTTCGGAATATAAGCAAAAGCAAGAAAACCAGCAATTCCATATGAGGGGGGAGGGGAGTGCATTTTTCTCTTTCATTTGGTCAAACCGCATTTAAAAATCACTGAGTACTTGCTTAAATAAGGTCCTCAAGATTTAAGCTTTTTCAGTCCAACCCTGTAGTACTTGAACTACTTGAATTGTAGAATAAAATATTGTACAAACAAAATATTTTTCCCTGTTCCTTTGTCTCCTCGTCCTTCTCTGCTAGAATAAAGAACTGAAGAGCAATTAAAGAGATTAAGTTTTCTGTTTTGAGTATAGAGTATAAAAAAATAATAACCAAACAGAATAAGCCTTTGATACCCAAGGAACTAAGAAGGTCATTAACAGTTACTTTTGGAAAAGAGACTTAAAAGATCAGTCTTAGTATTAACAATCTGATAATTACAACACTTTAGGACTCATTTCTGCAACTTCATGAAGTAAGGAACTAGCACAAGAAAAGAACAAAGCTGCCTTAGAAGATTAGAACAGTTGGCTTGACAGGGTTCAAACTTTCCAGGTATCCTAAATGAGGAATATAACGCAAGGTAAAATTAATAGTGGTAAAGGACATACTGCTTCTGTTTGAAAGATAAATATCAAACACCCTATTGCTAGAATTAAGAACACTGGGCACGTTCTTTTGGCCACAGTACTTAATTCTTTTCTGTGTCTTTGTGCTGAGCCCTAATGTAAAGCCTTCCCCACTTCCCCATGGCTGACAGAAAATGCTCAAGCAAGATGTCAACCAAAGGCAGTTAAAGCTAAAAACTTTAAGTTTCTCTTTCCCACTAGCTTATACAGTCTTCAGACAAATGACCAAAAGAAGCATTACATTTTTAGTAGCTCTATTAAAGTCTTAAAGTTCTGGGATTTAACTAACATTACCATAAGAGGACGAACCAGAGGAAAGAATTTGTGCTTTAAGGAGCTTTTTTGTCCTAGATAATAGACCACATCAAAATCTGGACTAAAAACACAGGCTCAATCAACTTCTCTTGTAAAATTTCATGGCTGTTTCCTCCTTCCCTCAGACATGTGAACATTGCCTTTGTCAAGGTGCATTAAAAAAAAGAATCATCAGGCCTCTCAGCGCCCACATTGACTGGAAGGTTGCTCACAATACCACACAAATTCTGTGTTGACTTTAAAACGGCAAGTGTTGTCAAAATCACCTTGCCTTGTTATCTCTCAACAAATCTGTTTGCAAAGAAAGCAGCCATCCTGTACTGTGTTTGGCTGGGATGGAGATAACTTTCTTCAAAATAGCCCCTCTGGTGAGGTTTTGGATTTATGACCAGAATCGTGCTGACAGCACACCAGGGTTTTGGCTATTGCTGAGCAGTAACTGCACAGCATTGAGGTCTCCGATTTCTCTCACTCAGCTACTCTCAAGGGGTAAACAGGAGGTGGGCAAGTGGCTGGGAGGTGACATGGCCAGGACAACGGACCACAACCAAAAGGATCCTCCATGCCATAAAGCATCACGCTCATCAATAATAACCTAGTAGTTTTTCTTCCCGTTGCTCAGAGTCTTGGCTGGGCATTGATCTACTCGTGGGAGGTGCTGAGTGACTGCCTTTGTGTGACCTGCTTTTTCCCCCTCTTTCCCTCACTTCTTAAAACTGCCTTTGCTGTTAGTCTTCCTTTCTCTCCCCTGTTCTGTGAGGCACGAGGGGTGGTGAGTGAGCGGTGCTGCGGGTGCTTAGCTGCTAGCTGGGATCAACCCTCAACCCACAACACACACGTGCAAAACTAACCTGTAAATCTAACAACATTTAAGATCTAATGGAGGACCTAGAAGTTCAAAACTTACCCCACATAGTTAGCATCAGGTATTTGTAACTTGTAAATGAAAATTCAGAACTCTATAGTAGTTTGCATAGTAAATGCATTTAAACAGTGTGTGCTTTTATTAAAACCAGAAGAGAATCCTTCCTTGTAAAGCAAAGTGTATCAAAGTCAGGTTCATGGAGATAGTAGAAAGCGTGTATTGAAGAGTATCATTAAACTGGAAGTTAGTAAATCAACCTGCAGACATTTGTACCAAAATATTAGGAATGACCTCTAAACACTCCACAGGAAAATCCAGTCCAGGCTAGACCAATGTGCCTAATGACATACCAGAGAGTCCTTTTCAGTACAGTCTTGTACCTGGCTTGTCTAGCCAAGAAGAGGGGGGAGCTCCCATTCTGAAAACAAGCCAGCATGATCCTTCTTTCATGTTTCCAAGCTAGACACTTTTCCTCTTCATTTTCAAGTGGCAATTAGTGAAACATCAGTAGGTTGGTCAGCAAGGCTCTGCCTTGCCTAAACCTGAAGCAAGATGCCAGCTCCTAAAGACCGAAAAAACCACCCCTTCTTAGAATTCTGTCTTACTTATGTCATAATTATGTCTGCAATATAATTTTAAAATATTTCTTGTCAATATCATGATTCTTCAACACAAAGTTTTAATAAGCACACTTCCAAGTAGAACTAGACTTCCTTGAAAAAAAAGGAATACTAAGAATACTACTATGGACATTTCCTATCTTTATAAACTCTATGCAAGTAGTATAAATAAATGTATTGCTCACATGTTCAAGGTAAATGCTTGTATGTATAAACTGTCTAAATATAAAAACCCGTTAATATATGACTGAACTTCAAATTGTTAACTGAAGGTTGGGTTTCATCTGCAGCAGCAAAAGATGGATTTGCCTCCTGATATAAAAACCGTCTCTGATCAGAGTTTCTTTACTGTGAAATGCAAGATCTACTGTATTGGGTAGGTTTATTTTACACTTTCTGTGCCTATCCAACAAGATAATTTTATCCTCGCATTCAGTTTAATTCTTTTAGACTTCATTTACACTTGACTTCATCCATATGAAGAGCATTCCCATTGTTTTGTCATCCTACTTACTGCAGGGCATTTTTAATTATAGCTAAGTGCTGTTTGTTTTTGTAATATAAGTCTAACCACAGGCCAAGGGAAAAAAAGTGATGAAGTGTCATATTGAAAAAATATGGGGGTTTAGGCCACTGTTATGATGCATGTCAGAGCTTTTTATTTAACGGGTCTGAGATGATTATCTGACCCAGGGGCAGAATTCTATTCCATCCATTCGAATAAACCCCAAAAAGCTGTATACACAGCCAGCGATCTCAAACTGTTGTGGCTAAACTGTAGTAACAGTTCAGATGCCCAAAATGAAATTCTAAGTGACGTGTGGGACTTAACCAGAGTGTAAAGGCGCTCTCCCAAAACCCAGCGAACTGGTAGCAGCCCTGGCAGCACAGCCAGCAGAGGGTGATCAAATACCCTGCTGGCAGCATGTACATGGAAGGTGAAAATCTCTTGGCCTCCAGGCAGATCTAGAGCTCCAGAAAAAAGGCCTAATTTCTAATTTCTTACATAAAGGCTCCTAATTTCTTATATAAAGTTTTAAGCATGCCATCATACTTCATACTCCTGTTCATACTGCAACACATAACAGCCTGAAAAAAAATATATTTAAAGGGCAACAACACCTCTTACAAAGGTAATAAGAGGCTGAAGTAGTAAATTGGGGAGGGCAAGAGGAAGCACACTTCGCCAGAGATTAAAGCAATAGAAACCACAAATACCAGAATCAGTACAATAAAACCCTGTTCAACCTCTGATAAACATCTGTCTGTGTATTATTTTTTTAATATTGTAGATTGTAGCTTTATAATGGGAAGTAAATCATAAATAGGAGGCAGCGTACACAAGGAACATGTTTATTTGGTAAAAAGCTTGCTTAATAAGGAGGATGGCAGGCTGCCATGCAATCTAATAAACCTCCATTGGTGCAGGGAAAGGAGGGATAAGTAGGTCTTTAGAAAACAAAAAAACACTTCATAAAAAGAATGCCAAGCAGAATACCAGCAAAAATGCAAGCGGATCAGCTTATGCAGAGTAAGAAGCAGAGCTGCAGCCCCGGTCAGAGGCCGGCCCTCGGCATCACACAGGACAGGGGATTCTGTCCTCAGAGCCACACGATGCGGAGACCGAGAGACCTTCTCTGCCCAGGAGAGATTACAGCCTTAAAACCAGACTGATTGAAAGAAGATTGTTAATGGTTCTAAACCAGTCTCATTTGCTGAGCTGCTACCCTCTTGCAGTCCCTCATGCCCGCTTGCTTATCCAGCAATTATCTTTTCATCTTCTTCTTAGGCAAAGCCTGAAGCTATGCCCTTTAACTAGTTACTATTTATGCCAGGAGCTAGAGGAGGCAAACACAATATTCTTACACATAGGTAGTGATATCCACTGTTTGGTTCCGAAGTTCAGGGTTAGGACACTTCACTAAGCTTATCTTAATTAATAGCCTGGATGAAATTACATTAGACACTTTGGGGACAACTGAAAGACTTCCTTTATTTTCAGATTTGTCAGTGGTGTTGGCCACCGCCTGTGATCTTTCTTCCCCGTATGTACCTGTCTCTGGTGTGAAAAGAAACAGAAAGGTAACTTCCCAAAGTTGAGTGGGGCATACAAGGAGAATTTCATTAACATAGGAAACTTAATCACATCTGTACTACATTAAAGAGACCGTCTGTCACTCAGCCCCCCTCTTGCCCACACAGTGAGCTTCCACAGCCTTGCACTGAAGACCAGAAGCTTCTCTGAGCAGGTCACTCTGACAACAAGGAGCTGATGGTTCCCGTAACAGCTCTCACCTCAAATGGACAAGCCTAGCCAAGGTGACCTCAAAGACCATCAGGTTCACCCAAACAGTCAGTTACGCTACTATAGAGAAAGGCAAATAAAGGAAAGGGTCTTTTATTGCCAACTTCATGGATGACCTTTTCTGTTTTAGCTATTATTTATCTTTCCATAAAGACAGCAAGGATCAGAGTATAGGTTTGTATTTTCTGTCCTTATAGCTGCTTGCTTTCCCAGACCTAGAAATGATCTGCTTGTTTACACCCACATAGCACTGAAACACCAGAACTTCTCAATAAAACTCAAGAATTGTGTCCCCTTGCCCACGCTTGCGTAAAGCCTCCTTTATATTCCCACCAAAGCAGCCTGACGTCTTCTACAGCCACAAAGCTTCTGCAGAAACATCCTCCCAGCACCCCATGCGCTGCATTCCCTGGCTTGGGGAGCTGCTTCAGTGCCAACAACTCAATCGAGACATGATCTTGTCTTTGACCCATGAGAAGCTAGGGCCAGAGCCCACAGAAAGAAGGAGAGAGTGCCATGGCAGACACGTGCGGCTGCCAGCGTGGCAGACAAGGTGTACCCGCCCTCCTGCTCCCAAGGAGTTTCCACGAGACACAAGAAGGCTCTGCGTTTCTCCCAGTTCAATTCAGGGGCAAAGCAGGGACCACCGTGGCGTGCCAGACCCACTCACGTCCCAGCCCATCACGTCCCCTCAGGGAGGTGGCCGATGCCCAGGGCTGGGGCTGCCCCCGTGCCCTGCTCCTGGCTGGGAGCTGCCAGCCCTGCCCCGATAGACTCCAGGGGACCCTCCACCTCCCCCCAACATTTCTATATATACAAGCGGAGTCTTCCTAATCAAGTATGGGGAAGGCGCATCGGTGACTCAGTTAATGACACTCTCATTTTCAGTTGTGAAATTACATGGGGAGTCGATTAAAAATACATTAAATATGTACCTTATAAATTTTGTCAAGCACAACGTCATTAGCATGGGCAAGTGCTGATGAGAAGGGTATGTGCAAATGAGATTTTTCTTAATGTCTAGTTCCCCTTAATCACAATTCAAAGAATTCCTGAATGATGGTAAATATTTTAAAATTGTCTTAGTTGGTTTTCATCTTAAGGAATCTTTAATAACCACAAGCAGTGTCACCAGGTTTGTGGAGTGCTACATACTTAGAGGAATATAAAATAAAAGATCCTGTTACTGTAGCAGCTTCAAATATTGTTTACATAGCAAATAGCTCGAGACTAGACCATTTTAGCAGATAACATCACAACCCTTGAATCCAGAGAAACGCAGACTAAACCATGTCACTTCGAAGAGGCATTGCTAAGTTTTGACTCCAGTCCTAACAATGAGGCCAGATGAGGACACAACAATTATTGCAACACTCAGTGAGTATCCAGGGGCTGGGGGAAACGGGACGATTGTTTGGAAGAAATGCTGTCTTTATGTTCTTTTTTATTAAATTAGGTAAGAATACTTAAGACTGTGACCCCTCTAAGACAGGAGCTATTTCCAATTAGCTCTCCTGGGAGGTACTGAAATACAGAGTAAGTACCATTCTCATCTACAATCATGGAATGTTAAGGAGGGATCTAAGAATACACCTAAGAACTTGACTTCCCAAACAACTAATGTGCAATGCAGGCAAGAGAATAGCATGTTTCAGGTGGCTGTGCAGAAGACGTCAACCTAATCCTGATGTCAGTATTGTTTTACATGTCTTCTTTCACATACTCTGCATAAAATGTAAGAGGAAACAAATGCAATTACTATGTGCAAGATGCAGGGCAGTTAGGGAGATTCCACTGTAACATGAATTCCAGATTTTATTCAGCAAGTTCTCTTTTTGCTTCTCAATGGCATCTGAATTGTGCAATGCATATTAACGTGAGTAATGACAAGTTTTTTATCATCCGTAACATGATATCCACACCTCCAATCCACACCTGCAGAGATTTGAATGTTCCTGAAGTAAGTACCTTCTCACTGTTGAGGTTTATACTTTAAAAGTGATTCCTCCTTTAGTCCATTCATCTAAAAAATATCTAAGTCAGGTCACTATGCCTCAGTGTTCACCTAACAAAAAACATAAGCAAAATAATACAAGGAGTGCAGCCAAACAGACTGTTCTCACTGGCTTGCACTGTGCAGCACAGACTATGTTTTCTACAAACTAGTACTGTCTTGTATCATTATTTAATTCTTCAGTCTTTATTCAGCTCTACCTAAAAAATGAGTCACACATTTTATTCACTTTATTACCTTTCCCAGAAGGATGGTGCTTTATGGCTAAAGCCTTTAAAAGAAACAATTTTCCTATTAGGAAATTCCTCTTTTCTATCCCTTGCCTCCTCCTCCAGTTAATTTCCATGAACACTCCCTCTCAAATACGTGCTGCAGTGCAAATGCATAGACTCCCACCCATATGTATTTCCACACAGCAGGGCTGGTAGTCGTTTGGTTTGCCTAAAATTTTCCACTATAAATCTCTTGGAGAAACCCTCCCGTGTTGGCTGCATGCAGCAAGCCTGTGACGGTGAGGGGGAAGAACACCCTCAGGCTACAGAAGTGCATTTCTTCATCCCAGGAAATTCTCTTCTACTTTTATGGAAACAAAAACTGCAAAACAAAAATATTGCAATTATCTTTCCATTGTCTGTGTCAGGAAAGTCTCTGAAAACGCTCCAAAATAACTAAAAGACACAGACACTTTGAGACTCCAGTGATGCCACAGTAACAGCCCAAGCCATACTGGGACAGTAGGGAGGTGGTGGATCAGCTGTGGTGGGGAAAGATGATAAAGTCTGCTCCTCCTTCACTTGCACACAAGAATTTCCATTTCACTTTCAGGTATCTGTGCTGTCAAGGGCTGCCACTGTGCATCTGTCAGAAGCCCTGCAGAATTTTTTGGGTGGGGATAAGAGATGGAATAGGACAAATCTCCAGTTACAGCTTAAGCTATCAGTATACCAGTGACAAGTTAGAGCATGTTATAATAAAAATTATACAAGTGATGCACTGAGCATAGAGAATCACCCAAAACAATACCATCCATGAAACTGAAAAATAATCAGAGCATCGGTAACTCAGGAGCAGCTAATTGTGTTTTAAATGTGGACAAGGTAGTTATATCATACTGCACCAGCTCATTATCAGAGACAGTGACAATTTTCTGTGTTTTTATGAAGTCAACATAATTAAACCAAGGTCAGTTTTATGGCACTGGCCCTTCCTCAGAAGACTTCAAATGGGAGGCTCATAGTAAAGAGAAAAAGCCAGCTAAAACAGCACAAATACGCTGCTAATTTTCAGCCAAAAAGCAAAGGAAATACTTGTTACCGCTTTCTTGTGTTCCATCACATGCCTCTAACTGATGTTCCTTCAGCTTAAAAAATTATACTGAGACACTAAGAACCACCACCTAAACAGATTCACTTTCCTTGTCATTAGGAACCAGTCCTTTAAAACATAAAATGTATTACTATTAAATGTTATACTAACATATCAAAAAATAATTCTGCAGAAGTAAAATCCAGGCTGCAGATTAAAAACATTTTATGATTTGCAGCCACTGCATTCAGAAAAGATGAAATTGAAAAAGAATGATCATACATCCTCAAGAAAGAAAAAGGAAGTTCAACAGCTACCAAGGCAAAGAGCAATCTAGCACATAAGTATTTGGGATCAAATTCAAAGGCAAGAGAAACTCTAGAATAGTGTAACACAGGGCTCCCTGATATTTTTTCTTAGCCCAATTAGGCTGTCAGCTTTTTATTGATATACAATAAGGACTACAATTAAATGAACACCGTGAACATGTTAGCACATTTTTGTAAGCTTGTGCACCAAACCTTTTGTCTGGATGGTCTGAGCTGAGACGCGGCTTCCAGTGTGTGAACACCGCCTGCTCTTTGCAGTGTTAAAGAAAAGTCTTTCCCCTGAAGTACTTCAGCAATGGCCTTTGTACTTTCTGTTACAGTGGATTAGGAACAAACTAGATGGAGAAGTCATAATTAATAACAGTGGGAAAATAATACTGAAATACGTCTTGGCACTTTATGCAGTAACTCGCCTTACTCAAATTACTTGATGTGTGCATATTATCAGAGAGACAGAAGACAGAAGCAACGATGGCCGGACTACACACCCTGATAAAAGGTCGTTCCAAAGGGCAGGAAGCTCAGTCTATAACAGGTAAGGGTTATATGAAACGTAAAAAAAAAATCCTTAAAAGAACTATGTACAAGGGTTTTTGAGGAGGTTACCGATTTTAAACAAAACCCGCACCATCTGATACTTACTGGTACACAGTATGTGGTCGTAAGAGGCTTCCAAGCAGGATTAACCAATTAAAACAGATGAGAATGTTCATTTCAATATAAACAGATATGCATGTGTGAATGTAAGAACTTGCAGCCTACAGAATACATTGCAGTTGCTTAAATAGTAGCACATTTGAGACAGAATATAGTTTTGGTTTAAACGTGTTTTCTAGATTTCAAAACAGGACCTCACACATTTACATTTGCCAAAGTAAGATATGTAACAAAAAAAAATTAATTCTGCAAGCACACACTAAGAATACTATTAATAAAAGAAAAACTATATTGTGTTGTGACTAAAAGATCAACATCCGTGTGTCATGATACAGCAAAGCATCTGCTTACTCTCCTTGGAAAGTGAAGTTGTGGCAGAGCTGCTATTGTCAGACTAGATGGATGCAGTTTTGTTCTGGTCCTCAACATTATTTCTCAGGACAATAAATCATCACTTTTTTTTTTTATTTCCGTGGTAATTTCTAGGGAATACAGCTGTGGGATGCTGTTCTTTCAACTCTTAAGTTACTAAGTTGGGGCAAACATTTAAAAATGCTGGGTATTAGAGAGGCACTCACTGGAGGAAAGAATTAATTCTATTTTTAATTTCTAAACAGCAGACTAGAGTCTTTCAGAGAATCACCACCCTGCAGCTTTTTAAAATTGCAATTATATGAGACAAAATTTGGGTTAAAAAAAAAAATCTGTCTGATGATGTGAAAGACGGGACGAATTTGCATACTTAAAACTGCATACAAAAACCAGCATTAAAAGTGTAAATATCAAAGAAATGGACAATGGGTACAGCAGGTTAGGTGCCTTCCTGCTAAGACACTGATGTTTAGTGGGTCTGCCTCATTGTTGATATCTTGAGGGCTAGTCATACGTATTTTAATGATAACTCTGCTTCACTGAATTAAACTCCTAAACATGTATTTTAAATATCTCGCTCGCTTTTTTCTTTGACACTAACTGTGATCTATATAGACTAGATTGTGGAGAGATACTATGTATATGCACAGATACAGGAAGATATAAAAGGAACATTAAAAAAAAAGAGGAATGTTTTGCCTCTTCTTACTTCTTAAAACATTGAATATTTCAGACTCTCTTATCCCATGGAGAGAAAAAGTAGAGAATTATTACAAGTACCTAAATGGTGAAAACTGAGCAACTGAGATTAGAGAGGAATGCTCCTTAAATCACTTTAAAACTCTCTAGATCAGATCTTCAACTTTAATGGGGCTTCACATATTTATTTCAATTAAAGCTTATGTATATCAAACGCTTAGCAATCATCAGCCTACATCTTGCCTTCTGCATAAAGATTTCAGTAAGCATCTTTGAATTTTTTTCTTTCTCAAGCCATATATCAACAGCAAAGCAAGGAAAGCATAACCTGATCAATAGAAGAATTACGCCAGTGTTCCATTCTTTTAAAATAATTTCTTTCTTCACAACGTACAGTCAAATACCTTACAAAGAAATAAAAGCAAAGAACAAACAATTCGGTCTTTGTATAGTCTTTCCTAACAAAGCTCACCTTTGATTCATACCATTATGTACATACACTGCCACATGAATATACCTAGCAGTAAACTCAAAGCATAAGCATGGTAGTTTGAAGCAACGTCTGGCCTAGAATGTAGAAGTATTGACCCTGAGATTCCTTCACAAAGTACTTGGCGTGTGAATTATTCCATGCTTCTCAAATATAGGAACAATACAGAGTTCAAAACCTCAATACAGAATCATCTCAAAAGTATTGGCTTATTTTACATGGAAATTCCTGTGGGTCAATAGGAAACACATTTTTTTTATTTTAAACAGAGCATCATCTGATTTTGAATCCATATTTCAACAATATATTATATAATTTATGATGTGCATTAAGCATTGCAGGGTAAAAAAGCACATTCCAAGCACACATGGAACACTCCTGCCTGACCGTGGTACTGTTTTCCAGCTTCCATTTTGATACTTGATGTCTGCATACAAAATCAGCAGGCCAAACAAGAGGACTGGCCTCAATTACCTTCATGTAATGCTCAGGAGAAAAGAGATTTGCTGGCTATCCTGGTTGCTGTAAGAGAGAACATCCTGCAGTGCTGCATTACTATACTTGTGAAGTACAAGAGACAGCCTTGTAAAATACAGATGCTCTCCCAACATGGAGCAGCACGAAGGGAATGAATAAGGTTGTGTGCCAAAAGATCCAAGGAGAAATACTATTATGCTGTCTTAAGTAATAACTCTAGGCATTTTTCTTCCTGAAGAGCCACAGGAGATTTCTTAAAATCTTGAAACAAGAAAATAAGAATTGTTTTCTTAGCTGCAGTTCTCTTCCAGTCTCTGTGAAGCTCGGGAAGTTGGCTTTTCTCAGCATATCTAAAGCTGGGATGATGATGATGATAATGATGACGATGATGATGTGTCTGTGAAATGATCCAGGTATGTAAAGCCTGTGACAACTGTAAGAAGGAAGGTACTAACAAATTGAGCAAAATTATTAGGTGTCTCAGTGTTAAGGAGAACCTCTGCTGGTTAATAATTTTCTGGCTCCATTAGACCTTTTAAATCTCATCAATTCTTACTTTATTTCTGTTATCTGTACACATTCTCTCAATAGAAACTGGCCAGTGTTTCAACTGTGCCACCCAGACAGCTCTCAGATGAGATATGACGCTCTCACTTACTTCCATTTAGTACAGACATTTATCCCTATGAAATAAAAAGTAAAACCAAACACTTCCATGTCTCACCTTGCACGAAGTCACTTTTTGTTGTTCAGATATGGTTCCAAGTGTCTCTTTTCAACCATCAATGAAGAACAATTATGTCAGTATATAACTAGCACTGTTGAATTGGCTAGTAGAGCTTTATCTTTCATTTCCTAAGGCAGATAAAGAATCTAAAGACAAAACTGAGCAATATTCTCTTAGAAGAATAATCCATATTCTTCCTATATCCATGACTTCATTCAGAATCTAATCTCTATACTCTATGAAGTCAGTAATAAAGCTCATGTTCACTACAAGACTGAAAGGATCCAGATTTCAATGAGGAAGGAAAAACTATAAATTTCTTGCACCAGTACACAAGGATGTCTTTGTCTCCAATGACGTCTTCCCCAACTATTTAAAATTAAAGTAGTCAAATAAATAAAAATGCTCTATCTCTGCAAGAAGGAAAGAACATTAGCAGGGTATATAAGGCATCATAATGATGGAAAGCTGCCATGAACTCTGTCTAAGATGTTGTGCATCACAGTTTATGTCTATTGTCCATGACTCTGCCATCTCTCCACCCTGGAAGACATGAAATTAGGCCTGTCCGAGACAGCTGCCATTTCACAATGGCTTTGGGGTAGTTTAGAATTAACAAAAAAAAAAAATTGCACTGTTAAATTACTAATTTATGAGAAAGGTGTAATGGTTTGAAAGAACTGCTCTGAGATTTCCGCTGCAGCCATCATGATGAACAGGCTGGGCCCCCAGCGCCCTGCGAAGGGCTTTGAAGAGGAATAAAAGTAAAAGCACAAATAGCAGGCAACTGAATCTAGCTACAGATTGCCTTTAGTTTATTACTTTACTCCCCAGTCTGTTAGGGAAGGATAATTTTAAGAGGAACTACAAGTGAACAGAGACCAGTAACTCTTGGCTTAAATTGCTATTAGAACCAAAATAGTCATTTTATTTTATTGCCAGTTCAGCCACTAGTATCAATGGGTCAAGGGCTCAAATACACCTTCATTTGACGTTGTGTCCTCATTTACTAACACAGTCGTGATAACATGTCCCAACAGCTCAATTTCAGCAGGACTGTAACAAGACACAACAGGACCTCCAGCAGGACACAGGACTGCACCTCCAGATGGGAACGGGGTGTTTCTGCGACCGTGCCAGCCCTGGGCCAAGCACTGCTCCCCAACTTCAAGTGAGCAAGCAGTGCCCGGTGCTGATGGAAAGGAGTCTCCTCCGCAGTAGCAGTCATAAATGGCACCAATACATTTGCAGCACAGGACGGATCCTGGTGCCTCTCCACATTCCCCTGTTCCAGAAAAAATAACAGGATGATCTACTGAGCTGGCAGGTTTAGTACTGAACGAGAACACCTTGTGCAGTCAACAAAGTCCTGATGCGTGCAACACTACCTGTAGGGGCAAAGGGAGACGCTTATTTGCATCTCAGCTTTCCCTCTGCCTTCCGTCCAGTGATTTTCCTACTTTCTCTCACAATGCAGAGGACACCCTTATGGTGCACAAGTTTTCAATCTAAACTAATATTGATAAGGTCATAATTTTGCTGGCAATATCATTTAGCTTCTGAAAACGAGCATCATGTGCAAGTTTTTCCTTCCTTTTTACCACAGACCATAGACATTGTTCTTCTGGGATTAGTATTAATTCAAGCTCAAAAATATGCCTAACAACTTTTTAAGGAATCAAACACAAACAAAAAAATTATTGCCAAACAATGAAAAGGGAGAAGTCAGAAGATATTGTGCCTCAGCTGCTGAACTGCCACAGCTGCTTTTTGGATGCCATGATAGAAATAATGCATATTATGCACAAATTTCATCTAAAAACTGGCTTCATTGCACTCAGCCTGAAAACCATTCTAATAACTTATGAAGGTCTATCCTTGATGTTAGCAACAGTACTTGGCAACATTATAAATAATCAGATGGAAAATAACACTGAAACATAAACATTTCCATAAATTTTTTTTTAATTTATAGAAGTTCTCAGTGTTTCTACACTCTGCACCTCAGTCACATCTTCCTATTAACTGATATTTCTAAGTTATTCATGCTTCCTTCTTCCCAAAATGGGAAATTTACAATGTGTTTGTCTTGAAACTCATTTCAAAAAAATTTTCAAGCTTCCAGGTTACTAACTCATAATTACAGATTTTCTGTCACGCTTCTGTTCATCATTTTACGCACATCTTAATCACAAATATGTGTCCACCTCACTACCACACAGGGAAACGCATTAAATGGCATAAGCAGAGCCCCTTTAGACAGTCTGATGACAGAAAGGTTCTAACTAAAGGTAAAAAATAAGAATCCTGATTTTGTAATGAGACTCCTTACACATGACCCCTCTCCTGTAGGAAGCGAATCAGTGGTCTTAAAAAACCAAACCCTCTTCTTCACAACGGATGCCGGTCCGTACACGGGCAGAAGGGACCTTCCAACCACTTACTCCTCAGCAGAGTTCTTCCACAGAAACCAACTACAGTCAGCTTGGTGAAGCCCCAGCAGGGCTGCTGGAGGTAGCTGAAGCCTCCGGTTGACCGCTGCTCCCCTCTCCATGGAGAAGAGCCAGAAAGCCATACAGCCAGCTTCTCAAGCTGGACCACGACGAGTCTCATCCGAAGGCTCTTCTCTCTTGGATCGACCATCAGAAGGAGGTGAGAAGTGTGGTATACATCCAGGGCAGCTGTGGGGGGACAAATACTTCTCTCCTGTGTACTGAACGCATTGTATGCACACTGCCATCTGTTCCAGAAAGGGTCCTGCAGCAAAGTTACGAGAGGTGCAAAGCTCTGAGAGGAGCAGGGCATCAGGAGGAAGGAGGCACATTCAAACTGACAGAAAACTGCAAATGCTACAAAGAAGAAAGTGACTTGCCTGCTCAAGGAAAATTCCCCTCACAAGGATGCAAAGCTGTGCAATGTGCCCCTGAAGCCAAGGTGATTCGAGCGAGGAGCATGAAACCAAGCTTTAAATAGATTGTTTGGATCACACTTGACAGGCCACAAAATAAACACTCTGGCTACCAATAAGGTCTGCAGTGAAGTCTCAGGGGATGGGAACAACACAAACCGAGAAGCAAATCACAGGCTTAACTGCTTCATTGGGTTTTTAGCACAACTTGGTTTGAGCTTAGGTAGAAGAGTCAGCCCTCCTGGCTACACCCAGAGTGCGAAAATGTGAAGAGAGAAGTCGGCACAAAGCAAAATGGCTGAAAGAAACTTTAACTCTGACAGTCCCAAGAAAATCAGGGTACCTGTCCTCAATGGCAAAGGCTGAAATTACAGCGTTGTGGTTGATTGTAGACATAGCAGTTTAATCATGGCAAGTTTTATAAAGAGATCAGCTAACTTTTAATTGATCAACAGGTACATGTGGAAAAAAAACAGGCAGTGTTTGGAGCATGCAGACCTGTCATCAGGATCTTTTACAAAGAAGGAGATGCCACACACTTGGCTTGTCTGTTTTCTCCAACTAAATCAGATGGTCTAATGAAAGAAACTACCACCCCCTATAATTTCTGCTTTGTAGAGATTACTAATACAGGGATGTATAGCTCAACATGATGTATTTTACAGCAAACAGAACAGCTCTTCTCAGGAACAAGAGCACCCAGGAGATCATGAGAGATACAGTGTCTTCCAATGCCAGCATAAATCATTACGGGGAAACTGAATCTCCGAATATCTCACAGCAAAGTCCAGCAGAATAAATCTAAGGATAAGCATTACATTTGACACACTATCCAGCATGCATCTGCTAGTATCAATACCTGAATTCTAAATCATACATAATTTACTCTTTATGACACCTATAACTGTAGGTCAGAAGCACATGCAGAGCCATTAAGAAAGCAATCATTCCAAATTTAAACTGAAATGCCATAGGAAGTAAAATCCAGAGAAATCTTTTTTCCCAGGAAGATCACCCTAAGACAAAGCAATTAAGTGTTATTACTGAGAACAGAAAAACAAAGCTATGCCATATCTTCATACTGATATGCATCATAGCTTCTCCCATAGCTTTATTTTAGCCTTTGTTCCCCTTTATTTTAATTCTTTATTAATACCTTATTCTAATGTAAAATTATTTGCTATTTTAAGGCTGCAGCTTCAGTTCTTCTAACATACAAAATCTGGCAGCTAAGCTTAACCAATTATTATCTGATTGAAATATAGATACCTAATGACTTCTTACAACTCCTGTAACTTCTTGTGGAGTCCACTTCTATTGTAAAACTGGAAGTAACAGACAGGAAAGGAAAGGAGAGGGTTATTGTCTCATTTCACACTAAATGATTTAGTCATTCCTAATCAACAAAGGTAACAGTGACAGGTAAGGGTATCATCACTACATTGGAACATCTGCACAATGGTGAGAAAACATGTTTATCTTCATAGTGGACCACAGCAGTAATGTATCTTCTCCTTTTACTAAAGGCTTACCTGATTCTTTTTAACGAGACCTGAAATATTCCTTTCCAATTGAATTGGACAATATTATACAATTTTGTCTCTTCTGGAAGCTGCATTTAGCAAAACTAAGTGTTCCTAACAACTCCTAAACGCTATTAAATTGGGATTTCTCGCACCATTTATACACACACTCCCTTGTTCTTTATTTAATTTCTAATTTCTGAAGAATAATTTTGAAATATTCAAGTACAACAAGCGCATGCCTGCTGCAGCAGTGTACACAAATATTCTAAACGATATTCTCCCACTTTAAGTTGTACTTCTTAAACCTCATAACCTTTAAAAAGTTGCACTCTTTAAATCAGTCATAAGAGATTGACAATATTACATAATGTCAACCAATAAAAGGATCTTTAAGGTTATCATTTTGGAATACCTCTGTTAAATGATTCCTACTTTTATATCTCAAGGATTACTGCTCCACTCAGTTTAACACTTCATTATTACCACAGAGGTAAAGAGAACATGCAAGGTTACCAGCTACGGCTATTAGCTGTAACCCAACTTGTGTTAATGCTGTTAAATTGATCTATTTTATTTAAGAATAAAATTCAGAAAAATTACTACTAGCTTCTCTATAAAAAAATACAGAAAGCCTGGGGACAATCACATGGGATAACAGCAAAGACGAGGAAGGAAAGTGGGAGCGCACGAAGAGTTTATTTAAAAATATCTGGGAATTAATTTATTGGCATCATGTAACGTCTACATAGTCTCATATTGATCTTTTAGATAGTGGCCCTATATTTAAGCACAGAAAAACTACGAACCAGCATACTAGACTTACGACACTTCTCAAAAATGAACACTCCTCCCAGGTGGCAGGCTCAAGCATGTATTTCTGTCAGGGTGAAATTCTGCAAGTCCACATCATTTTTAGATATTGTTCCTAGGTCTCACTTCTTTTTTCTTACTTCTCTCATTGACATATGCAGCATCTCACTACCACTTTGTTAGGCCACAGGTACCAAACAGCTGGGAAAAAAGCTACTGTGGTGGCAACAGAGCTGTCTTACGAGCTGATCCACAGTGCCACGAATAAGGGCAACTGGGGAATGTCATTCACAGTCACAATACTGACTGAAAGCAAAATGCTAATACCGTAACAGTCAATTTCACTTGCATGAGCATTTTTTTCCCACTGGCCCTCCACGACTGGTTTTAATGCTGGTTTGCTTCCATAGCAGAAGATGGCCCTTAGCAAACTGAGGAATCTTCAGTGCTTACTTAAAGATTTCCTGGAGGTCAAGGGCTCATATGCCTGATTACTTGTGGGTTTTGGTATCTCGTTTGTTTGCTTTCCAAACAGACCACTGGCTGTAGTATGAAATATGATCTTTCCACAAAACTTGCCTTTCTTCCTTCAGAGAAAGCAAATTACATAAAGAACAGACCCTGCTGAGGTTCTTCAAAACACATC
Organism: Clamator glandarius; assembly: GCA_033459285.1. Taxonomy (NCBI): domain Eukaryota; kingdom Metazoa; phylum Chordata; class Aves; order Cuculiformes; family Cuculidae; genus Clamator; species Clamator glandarius. Next base: position 664,583 of record JAUNZM010000560.1, read on the forward strand.
TTAAGACGCCACATAAGTCCAATCCATACGGGTATAAAGCAACAAAGCAATAAGCCTGCCTGCATTACACTAATGAAATCATATTTTGCATTTAAAGATCCTTGAAAAAGGAGTGAAACTAACATGGACAGCTTTATTTGTATTCATCTCACTAAATTTTGTTCCCATAAATTTCAATAATCCTACTCTCTAGTTGGCAATTCAATGACTTTTTTTTTATAAGCCCTTAAGTAATATCCCATCTCCTTCAAGCAGTCTCGTATCCCAGCAGCCCCTTCTTCCCAGTGCACAATTAATACTTGCAGATGAGAAGGGTTGCTTGTGTCACATATTTTATGGGCAGCTGTAATTCTTTTTCAGATAAATTCTTTCCAGCAGTGCTGGCATAAAGCACGCCCCCACTTTCCACAAGAAATCCTACTGACTTCTGTTCTTCTCTTCATGGCAGCAAGTGAAAAGAATAAAGATACAACAGAGGATATATGAGAAAATAGAGTAGTAGGTATACCGCTGACTTGGAGATTAAATACATTAGTACTTGTGGTTATAATTTCACCCTTCATATGGGGTTCAGACTCAGAGGCTGTGGCTTTAGTTCTCAGGTCTGGCAAACCTTCTAGCTCACTCCATATAAATATTTCACCTCTGCCTTAGTCACCTACCCATAAATTAAGGACAGTAGCACTTCTTCTTTCCACTTCTACATTGACTTTTTTGATGCTGAGATTTTAAAAGGGACTGAGCTTCACTGTTTTGGTCCAGCAAGGTCCTCATATCAGCTGAAGGTTCTTTGGTGCAACACTGATCACTATAAGCAGGAGTCATATGCCTAAGAGAATATTAACTTGTTTATAACAAAAAGTAAAACATCATGGTTTTTAAATAGTAATATACTTGAGAGAGAGTACAAAAGCCACTAAGTCACTACTATGTCACCTTTTCCATGCATACACTAGAGAAGGCATTGAATAAAAACATCTTCGAGAACCATACTTGTTGCCTTAATTGTCGGAGTTAATCTCTATTCCTTTTTTTTACAGAGGAACTCTCCAACAATTTCTATACACAGCGTTGGTTTGGGCACAGAAGTTATGATCTCTATAGGAAAAAAAAAGAAAGTCTTTAGTCCACAGATGCCTCCTACATCCTAAGCTAAGAACAGTGAGGTTTTCCTGAACTTACCCCTGCATTCCCATGGCAGGTCATGTGTCTCTTCAAATTCTCTCTCAGTGCAACCAGAAGTAGACATTATCTTGAAAGTATTTATTTTGAGATAAACAAATCAAGTATAATAAAGCTCAGAAAGGGGGGAAAATGGAGACTCATGCACAAACTCCAATTTTTTCGTTTACATCAAGGACCAATTGAGTACACAGCCAGGTTGTGAATCCATCTTCAGCAAGTAAAAATTACTGGCTTATACAGTCTAAGCCTCCAGGACAAAGAAACAACTCCCGAACAACTCGTATCCAAGTAAGTCTTCCAGGCTTTTCTGAAGCCCGTACCTTGTCTTAGGTCCTCCTCCCACCATCTCAGCATACGTACACCTACAATACACAGCGACAGAGCATTGTCTGCGATGCATTAAACTGAATGAAGCTATTTTATCCACTACGAACAGAGATGACCTTATCCTGAGAGGCATGGATTTAAGATACTGCTTAGATGCTGGCTGTAAAGTAGGATTCTTTTGGGGTGTTTTCATCATGAAAAATCCTCATTGTTAACTCCTCACTCCTCAAACAAAGCTTCCTCTATTCTTGCCCTTAAATCAGACTTTCTACTGAAAAAAACCAAGAAAGCTAATGATACAAAGAGCCCACAAGAGGACAGAAAATTTTAAGAAATAAAATCAAACCTCATAATATATGAAAGACGTCCTGCTCAATCTGTTCTTCAGTGTTAACAGATTGTTAATCCTAGCATGACAGAGCATGGAAACGGACCCATGGTTGTCAAGAGCAAGGAGAGTGCCCTCACTTGCTGCCCACTCACAGACCCATCCGCTCGAACCCCTGGGAAACATGTCTTGATGGTTTTCAAAGAAAGCTCAGGAATTCAGCTGCCCAAACTACCGGGCAAGTTTTATAGTCAAACTCTAGCAGGCTTGCTACAGGAGAGGACTCAAATAAGGGATACAGGAGAATTTTGGTTTGGTATCAAAACCCAAGTTTCTAGGCTCCTTTAAAAGTCACCTGCCCGAAGCCCCCTTGGTTCAGAAAACAGCAGTTCCCCAGCCTTACATGAGCACAGCTTTGGAAAAGAGAGATCTCAGCAAGCAGCAGTGCTATTACAGGTATATCTCAGTATTGCACCACACTCTCTTCCAGGGAAACTAGTATCTTTGAGTATAAGAGGCTGGCAGGGCTTGAAGGCTATACCCTATTAGCAAGTACCGATCCTACTAGAAACCAAACATTTTGCTTATTCACTGTTGCTGAGGGCTGAGTAGAAATTAAATAGTGTGGGAGCATCCTTCTAGAACGGGTTTGGAGCAGGGGTTGGGCAGTCCTCCGGGATAAAACCTGGGAGAGGCAGTGTGGGGTGTGTGCTTGGGTGGATCCATGTTGCTCCGTAAGGAAGTGCTCCAGAGAAAGCCAAGTCCCAGGATGGAAGATGGGGCAAATACAGCCACCAGAAGATCCAATCAGGAACAGAATACGGCCTGACGAGTAAATTATTCCCCATGCATCCTGGCCTCTTTTCCTAAGAAGTCACAGAACCATAGAATCATTTGGTTGGAAAAGAAATCAAGTCTAACCACACGTGTCCACTACTAAACCATATGCCTGAGCACCTCATCCACCCGTCTTTTAAACACCTTCAGGGATGGTGACTCAATCACTTCCTTGGGCAGCCTCTGCCAGTGTCTGAGAACTCTTCCACTGAAGATTTTTTTTCCATTTAATTTGAACCTACTCAGGCACAACTTGAGGCCATTTCCTCTCCTCCTATCACTCGTTACTTGGGAGTAGAGACCAGCACCAGCCTCGCTACAACCTCCTTTCATGTAGTTGTAGACAGTGACAAGGTCTCCCCTCAGGGGTGTAAATATTAGAGAAGTAAATGTAACATTTAATTCTGTATACGTGGTATTACCTTCTCCTTAATAACTCTTAGGCTTTTTCAGCACATTCATCCTGAAACGCCAAATATTTTCACTTCTCTCTTTACCCAAACTGCAAGTTCTGATTTCTAAAAGCATTGTCATAACATAAAACAAAGAAACATAACATTAATTCATAATATTTTACAGTAAAGGAAAATTGATAGAATACCAAGTCAAACAGCCTGATGGCGTTACAGAAAAACCAAGCATCGAAACATTAGACTAAAACCACACCTCACGCTATTCACCCAAAACTCCCCTGCCTGGATCATTTTTATGTTAATAAATTTAGGTTTTGGCTAATACTGCTCAGGTTTCCACTCAGCCACTGTACCTCCTTGGCTTCCAAAAGGGCACAGTCAAGTGCTTCAACAGCTTTGCATTGGTTTGGGCTTTATGCTTCCTCTCTTTAGCAACTTTAAGCGTTCAACAAAATGCATTTCCAGCCTGCTCCACGCTGCTGCTCTGACCCCCGCCTGGCCTGCAATGGCCACAGCCAAAGGTTTGTGTCCTGTCTGCAGCAACGCCAGCGGGAGCACTACCTTGAGCACACAAATGGCCCTTTCAGCAGGGAAAATACCTTCAGCCAGCTCTGGACACAGTCTGAATGTCATATGCCACCTCTTCTCTTAAAAAAAAAAAAAAAAAAAAACCAAAAAACCAAAATCAAACCTACCTGATTAACTGGAAAGAATTCACAGAAAACATACACTGTCAATTCAACAATCAATCTTCACCTCTTTTTAGTTTCCACCTCGAGGTTCTAAGTATTAATGTTCTCCATTCAAAAAGTCTGCCTTTTTATTATAACTAAACACTGGAATGTAGCATATTTACAGCTACGTTTATTGTCATATTCAGCCCCCAACTGGCAATTTGGCTCATTAAGTTGTATCATTCAAAGGCATCATGACATGTTCCATTAAGAAATGAGAAACAGCAGACGGACATTTCCAAAGAACCATCAGCTTTGCCAATGCTAATGCTGTGGCTGAATATTGTCTACTAAAAATGGTTACCAGAGGTAGCCTGAGAACCTGTGTTTGACGTCTCCATAAACAGGCTAAAAGTATTCCCTCTCAAGACTTTGAGAAGGGAAAGTGTGACATTCCAGCAATGCATTACTTCAGAAAATAATCTTAATAATACCATTGGCCATGATCTTTGTCTAAACTTGAACTTTTTTTTCACCCTGGCCTGTGCAATCCACAGTCTTTCATTTGGGCTCTGGTTTAACTGTCACAAGAATAAGTGGATCATGCACATACAACCAAGACTACACTTAGACTGAGAATTAAAGGACTTTTAAATGGAATTTAATTTAACTCAAATATTAATAAAATATGATTAAAAATAAAAAATCTTTTCCGATCAGAGTAAGAATTTTAGGATGGAGCTTGATATGAATGGCATTACATGATGCAGCAGCCTGCAACTCCAGGTCAGTGCAGGATCCTTGTCTGAGGCCAGTGTCGAGATGCTTCACAGGACACCTTGCTACTGGAGTCCTCTTGGCTTCTTTTCTGCCTTTCTCTGCCTTCACATTCATTAAGCTCCACGTGGCTTCACATAGCAAGACCACATTCTGGAAGAGAATGCTGCCTAAATTCTCCCTTTTTCCCCTCAGCAAGTGCATAACCCTGTCCTATTTTACAGAATCAAGCAAATGGGAAAAACATTTTTTTATTCCAGTCAAATAAAAATTTGAAAGGAGGAGCATTTAAAATACTAAATCGTGAGAAATGCCCTATTTAGATAAAAGCTGCCACAGTTCAATTAGCAAAGTACCTGTCCAGTTACGGATAAAACAGTCCTTCAAGCAGATGTTTGAAGAGAACTACCTGTTTTCTGGAGGTGAAAGGCAAGGAAGAAGAAAACACCATGTTTCACCTACACGGCATTTGGGATCAAAACTTCAAAGCCAACCTCCCAGATCTGAAAAGCGACCTAAAGCAGAAAGCACTGCTGTTCTTAACACTAATCTTAAGGACAACAGAAGAACTAGGTCGTTACCAAAAGCTATCACTCTCACACGGCACCTCTGCTCATGAATTAATTTTCACAGTTACTCACTCTCCTGTAATTCTATTAAACCATTTAACCCTGAGAGGAGACTTCCAAGCCGTGTATTACTATACTTAAAACAGTTTCGCTGAATGCTACCAAATGTAACATATTTAGATAGCAAGCTCTTTAACACTGAGGTTATATCTTCTTCCATGTATTTTTGCTGAGAACACTATCTGTTCTCAGCAACTTGCACACTCTAAGCAAAATATCTCAGGGAATACAAAGGAATGTGATCTGTTACTATCTGTGTGCTGACTAAGGAGCATTGCAGAAAGCAATCTGTTTCTCCCAAGAACTAAGAGACAGTACGAGTTGTCCGTGGGTGACACAGTAACCTTGAAAATTCATAAAAGAAGAATGCATTTGTTAAGAAAATTGCAGATTTCAGGGAGGCCAGACCAGCTTCAAGAGGCAGATGAAAACAAAACTCAAACAGAGGAGAGGGAGAAACCTCTGCAACATATTCAAGTTGCATTTTTTAAATGAAATGTTTATCTGTAATTGAAAATAATGCAAATAACAACAGCAGCAATGTGGGAGACCTGTGTGAATGTATAAATGAGTTTTCAAATGCTTTTAATATTAATTATTTTATATACTTATTAGAAGGCATTTAAAACCTGTTTTGCTGTTTTACATTGAGCTTCAATTATAATTCTGAGGAAGAAGGCTATTTTCAGCAGCAGATAGCATTAAATATATAACTGGTATCAGTAAATTGCACAGTTTTGTTCATAATAAAGAAAACCTCAAAGGGTGGTTGCTTTGGCTTTGTCCTATTTTTGATTATCCTTAACAATTACCTTAAATATGCTTACTATCTAAGAATGGCAAAAGGTTTCTTAAAATACTTGCGTACTGTGAAGCAGAAGAATGGATGCTGTATTTCTGTAACATTAACATATTCCTATAGAACTTGCACAGACATAGAAACATATGTCACACCCTCTAAAAATAAGATGTTTAAAGAAGGCTAGAGGGAACGTAATGGAGCAATACTCCAGCAAAAAGAAAGTTAAGACTTTAAACACATAAGGCTCTTAATCTATCCGTTATCAATTATCCCAAGAGCTCGACAGAATCTACTTAAACATTGAGAAGATAGAACAGTGCAGGTAGATTACTAACTTTAAAAATGTACATTTATTATCCAGGGAACCAGCAATAATAGAATCACAGAAAAGTAAGGCTGGGAGTGCTCTCATGAAGTCCATTCCCCTGCCCCAGGGCAAGATCAACTATACATAAACCACTCCTGACAGATATTTGTCTAACTTGTTCGCAAAAACCTTCAGTGACAGAGACTTTGAAACCCCCCGAGGCAGTTGGCTGCAGCTCTTAAATATCCTTACCATTAGAAAGATTTCCCTAACGTCTAACCTCAATCTCCCCACCACAGTAAGCTTGTCGGCTACTTTGTGCTCTATTCCCAGCAGAACTGGAAAACAGTTTCTATTACCTTCCTCTTTACATGAAATTTCCATATACTTTTAAATAGCTATCACATCTTCCCTCACTCTTCCATTCTCTAAACGAAAAATGGCCAAGTGGGTCACACACAATCTGCTGGAGCAATTTATCTGGTCTCCCATGTAATCCCTCAAGGAGCCTCTCCCTCTTCTGGAACCACCACCCCCACCCAGATCACCAAGTTGAGCAAAACAAGATGCAGGGAGAGAAGCCCAAACTGAGCCACCGGCTCTCCACCTTTCTGCAAAGGAAGGTCCCACACAAACCAGCAGAAGTCACTGTGGAAGAGATGTGAGGTACTCGCACCAGAGAAGGGCAGATGAGGAGAGGAAGGGTTGAGTCTGTAAAAGCAGGGAAGAGGCTTTTAGACAACCTGGAATTAAGTTGCAGTGGGAGAGGCCTGGAAGCAAGAGAAGGATGAAGGAGAGTATTGAAAAGCAGAAAGATTACCAGAAGGGTGAGGAATCTAGAAGAGAAGTAAGAGCAGATGGGGAGTGATGGAAGAGCCTCGGTACAGAGAGAGGGGATTTGGGCACTGATGGAGGAAGAGTTAGTGAGAGGTTAGGAAAGCATGAAACTCAGAACAGGATAACAGCAGTCCTGAGAGCCAAGGGGATACAGACCAGAGATGGGGGGGCTGGAGAAGCTCTACCACACTATGAACATGATGATCTCCTAACAGATACGTTCAGTTTCTGTGTTAATGCAGGGCTTGGGGAAATTAGAGCCAAGCAGGGGAGTTTCTCCTTGGGAGTAACCTGGGCTCTCTAGATATGGCCCAAGGTCAAGCTTCAGCAACAACGACCTTGAGCTGCAAGGGATTATGGAAAGATTTGAGGCTGCCATCACTTCCACAAAGAAAGGTGTGAGGGAGAAGCTATGACAGAATGGGATCAGAAGGTGACAAAAAAAGTCAGTGCTAGACTGAAGGGCAGGGGCCCACTGCACAGAGCAACCTCTTAATATTTATTCTGGTTTCCATAGTGCCAGAACTAATAATCCCTCTAGCAGTGCTAAGGGTCACAGGGCAGGAATGCCTCCAAGTCAGCCCAGGTCTGACAGAGCTCCTGCTAAGACAGAGCTAATAAAATCCTGATGGACCTAAGGTGACCTTGCAAGGTCAGCAGGCTTCATACACTGATTCCTAATCCATCCCATAATGTTCCTCTCGTCCTTTGATTATTCTGTATGTCCCCGTGCCACACGCTCCCCAGTGATGGAGAGCTGATTTCAGGATCACAATGTTCTCCTAAACCTGCACTCAAAACATACTCTGGCCAAGAAAGTAGCTAATTTAAAAAATGAACCTCAGCTGCCCAAGATCCCCACAGCTGTTCCCTCAGCACTGACAGTGGCTGCAGTAGCAGGAGTAGCACTTCATGGCAACTAAGACATGTGCGAGCAAGGTGGTCCCTCTGGCCATTACACCGAAGCATCGCTGCATCATGACCACAGCTTGCCCTATATCTCAAGGTGTCAGCATAAAACCCCACTGCTTCATGGGAACCTAGGAAAAACACCTTCAGAAAGTTTGAGAATTACTGCTCTATTCTGAAAAAGACCGTTTCTTTCAGTTCTCAAGGGTCATGTTATGTAGAGCTGTTGCTCTTTTTTTGGCTCTTCTCTGGATGCTTCCAATGGGCCTGAAAAACACTGCTCAGAGCAGAAATAGTACACCAGCCACACGAATGCTAAACAGACTGGAAAAATATTTTTGCATGTCTTGCATGCAGACTCCTGTCCATGTACGCTAGCGTAACATTTATGGCATAGTATTGTTGATTCATAGCCGCTTTCTGATCGCTTGCAACTGCCCATCTGTTTTCTGCAGACCTGCTGCCTCACCAGTTATTCTACATTTTGATTGGCACAGCTGATTATTCCTGCCCAACCACAATTTAGAATTTGTCCTTTATGAACTACATCATGTTTATTTTAGATCAGTTCTCCAAGACACCACATTAATTTTGAATTCTAATCCTGTGCTCAGAGGGTTTACATCCTCTCCCTGTTTGGTGTCATCTGGAAATTTTGCATGCAGATTCTATCATCTAACTCATTAATTAAAATAGTGAACATTTTCAGGCAATCCAGGGCAGAATCCCACTTTGACTATGAATCACTAGCAATTATTCCAAGAACAACTTTCCAGTCAACTGTGTACCCACCTTGTAACCCATAGTACCACCTTGTTAATGAAAGGGTGAAAAACCTTCAAAAAATCAAGATATACTATTTGTCTAATTTCAGGGAAATTAGACTCCACTGACAAGGTATCATTTGAAAAAAAACTACGCAAATTAATTCATCATGTTGTTATCCACAGGCTGTTTATTAAAAAAATCAGTTGATTATTCAACTCAAGACTTTTTCCCCCTGAGAATTTTAAGATAAGCTATCTACTCAGGAAAGTTTACATGTGTAGGTGCAGCGTTTGCTCTTTCACAGCTTCTTTGAACCTAGACTGTCCTACAAATGTTCTCCAGCGTAACCACTAATTGCTCAGACATTGCTTCAGCTATTTCACCCAACGTTGCAAAGATAAGTTAATAATCTCTAGCTCGTTCTAAAATACCTATCATCCTATCTTCACCATCACGATCTGGTGAAGGGGCTGGAGAACAGGCCTGATGAGGAGCGGCTGAGAGAGCTGGGGGTGTTCAGCCTGGAGAAGAGGAGGCTGAGGGGAGACCTCATTGCTCTCTACAACTACCTGAGGGGAGGTTGTGGAGAGGAGGGAGCTGGGCTCTTCTCCCAAGGGACAGGGGACAGGACGAGAGGGAATGGCCTCAAGCTCCACCAGGGGAGGTTTAGGCTGGACATTAGGAAAAAATTTTTCACAGAAAGGGTCACTGGGCACTGGCAGAGGCTGCCCAGGGTGGTGATTGAGTCACCTTCCCTGGAGGGGCTTAAGGCACAGGTGGACAAGGTGCTGAGGGACATGGGTTAGTGTTTGATAGGAATGGTTGGACTCAATGATCCAGTGGGTCTCTTCCAACCTGGTTACTCTATGATTCTATGATCTTATCAGCTCATAATCAGATTTATTCTTGCTTTAGCTGGAATTCTTTCCTTTCTCAAGGCACGAGTCCTTTTCTTGCCACCTGGTCGCAGGTCATCCTTTCTGGCAAAGAAAGATGCAAAAAATGTCATGAACTACTCGGTCCTCTCTGCACCATCAGATCATGAGTTTTGGCATTACTTTTCAAGTAATACTCCAGAAAAATCAGTCTTCCTCTTATTACTGCTGAGAACATAGCATGTTTCCTGGCTACTGTGTCCTTTATTAGCTATACTGTTTTGGGCACTGGCCTACCTGATTTGGCTCTTGTATTCTTCTAATGCTTTTTTACAATTATCTCTAGTAAAGTATCTAGTTTCCACTTTCTGTATGAGTTTTCATATCACGCAGTTATGTCTCATCTTACACTTTTTTATTGAACATCTTTTATTTGCGCTTTTTAATATTCTTTATTGTGACTGGAAAAAAAAAGTTGGTTCCTTTAGAAATTGCCAGCTTTCCTGAATTTCTTAGGTTTGTTTCCAGGCAATCTTCCCTATCACAATTCTTTGAGCTGAATGCAATTTACTTTCTTGCATACTATTGTTTCTGTTCTCAAGTTCTCTCTTCTTGACTTTCAAGATTGCTACCACTCAAATAACTTTTGCCACGATAAACTCAGTCAACCCGTTCCTAATCAAGCCTAGAAGCACGTCCCTCCCATTGCCTTTTCTACATTCTCTAATCCTGAACCTATTTAACTTTCATGATCTAGTGAAATTAGTATTTAGCCAGTAAAGTGAAAAAGCTTTTACCATAAACTATTGTTAGGTAATATATGATAAAGTGATTGGATGACCCCATCTTTTGGAACAAGAGCCGTCTGCAAAAGAAGGGCAGCTTTGGCATCTGTGCCAGTAAAATGAGAGTACAGACAGGATCAAAGTATCTCCTAGCGTTAACTGTAAGCCTTTCCAGGTCACAGAGATTATTATTAGTGAGGTGGAAAGGAGGTTTATGAAATACTCCAAAGGTGGCTACGGAGGGGCATCGTCCTCCCAGGCTTCTTTTGCCAGCAGTTGTAAATTGAAATGACGACTCTGATTGTTGCAATAGCTGCAATCACTTAGCACGGCTAGATTCAGTGTCGACACTGCACAGGTTTCAGATATCAAAGCTTTTCCTGTACAAATTAGCTCCCTTCTGCATGTGGTCATGCCCTCTGTCACCGGCAGCTACTGTTTTCTCCTAGAGCTAAACTGGCATTCCACTAAAACAAAAGGAGCAATATAGCAAGGATCAGAGGAGTAACTTTATACACCTGCCATTACACTTCCATTGCAATTCTTAAATTAGCATAGCACAATACAATAGATTTTTTTTAAGAAATATATTCCTACCCACCATCTACAGCTTAATGTATTATATAAATCTAACAAGAAAGATCTCCAAAAAGCAGATATCAATTTGATACAAGTTGTAAGAAACTGAAATCCTTGCCACCTTCTCATAGAAAGCAATGATACTTCAGCCTGCTTCCTTCAAAAGACTCCTGCCCGTTTCCCTCACAAGCTTCCTGAATATATGGCACAACTTAACCCAGTGTTTAGCAGTTCTTTAGTACAGCTACCAAAATGTTAAAATGTTTATTAACATCTTAACCTAAGGGCAACTCCAAAAGAATGTAAGAATTTCTTACAAGAGACCAAACAACCTTACCTTTATTAAAAGTCTCCAGAATAGGTCTGAATCTGCTTAGTTGTCAGCACAATGTGGCTGTTGTCCTGGGCCTCCAGGAATCCTGGTTTAATCTCCCTGAATTTCGCGCAGCCCTAGTTGCCAAGTCACCTCCACCCAGCAGAAGTCACACACGATTGCCAGCTTTCTGACACCCTGTTGCACAAGTATCGTGATCACAGAACCAACAACCCCTGCCTTCTGTGAGCTAAGGGACAGTAGATGCTGGGGCAGAAGAGCGTAAAGTTGAAAAAAACCCAATATTGCAAGAGTGCTGAAAGTAATAAGGTTTACAGCAAAGAGGAGAGCCACAGAAGGCAGAGCAGGTAGGACAAAGAATAGATATCCACACAGTAGGAATCTCTGCGGAGAACAAAGGAGTGGCCAAAACTCCTAGGGACGAGCTGAGGACGGGCAGAGAGCAGCAAGGAGGAAGATGCACGAACAGGACAAGAACGGCAAGAGAGGCCTGTAGGAATGTGCTCTCAGCCAGTGACCCTGCAGTGGTCTCAGGCTTCACATCTCCTATCGACACAGGAACTCACATCGAAAGAAGTTTCCCATTTCCTCTCCTTCAAGACGCATCTCACTGATATGTACGGAAACTGTGCTGTAAATCAAAGCAATGGAGGCAACAAAGACAGTTCAGAACTGCAATACCTCTCCAAATCAATGTGCTGGGGGTGGACAACTGGACACAAAGCTACCGCCTCACTGCAGCCTGAAGGGTGGGACAAGCCTCTGAGGGCAGATCTGCTTTGGGAAAGGAAGAAGTGGGAGTCTGCCCACAGGGGAAATGAACATTTCTGCTGTTCTTTCCTGGAAGAGCCCAGGGTAATGCAGCCTGAGACAGATAATCTTCCCATAGATACAACCCACATTCCAGTAAATTTCTAAAGGCAAAAAGTTAAAGTTGAAAAAATAAACATCTCGCACATCACTAACTTTCACTGTGGTACTAATGCATTATCTAATCCTACTAAAGTGAGAGGAATATCCAGTCGATTTTCTACCCATTTCTTGCAGGGTCTCAGCTGCCCAACAGATGTGGAAACAAAGCGGAAGGATCTTCTGATCCCTGTTTCTTTCTTCCACTTCTCAAATAAGAAAGCAGTCCAGACAGGGAAAGCCCTGAATGAACCCTAGTGGCCTTCACACTAGAGGGAGCTTTCCTCAGAGAGACACACCACCTTGACACCTTCTTTCTCATTACATTATTTTCAGTGTTTCTACAAGGAAATACATTGGGTTGAGGAGGAACAGTTTTGGTTTAAACCCTCTGGCTCTGCAGTTCAAGTGTTGCAGTGTGTGGATGGTGCAGGGGAAAAGGGATTACAAGAAGAAGGTACTTGGGAAGTTTTGTCTGGAGATGTGCTCTGGGCAAAAAGATAAAGTTCAACGTTGACACATTTCTGAGAAGCTTCCTGATATGAACTGTGTCCGTACTGCACTCCTGTCAAGCTCCCATGCTGAACATAAGAGCAACTCAACAGAATATGTTTTATATTAACCCATGAGGCCACTCATTAAGCTGTTGATAAGTACTTGAATGAGGAAAGCTGGGATATACCTTCCCTAAATCTTGTGGCCACCCATTTCAGAGGGCCTGAAATACAGATAACCATGTTACTCGGTGTTAATACAAGTGTTGAACTGTTCCTCAAATGAACTGTTTTAAGATATTACTTAAGCTCAAAGTACAGCCAGGACCTATCCAATTTATTTTCTAAATGCCAGTAAACTGTCTCAAAACTATGAGCTGAACTAGAACAGAAGTCCTTACCTGTGAAAGCATTTGTGGCCTGAAAACCAGCTTCCTGCATACTGCTCTCCCAGCGAAGCTTGAGATTCCCGTCTTAACCTGTCCTTACTGGAGACAATTGCTGACCTTGGAGCTCTCACGTCACTTCCATCTTAGCTCATCCGAGTCCATTTCTCTTTCCATTCCTGTATTTGGCACCATCCAGTTCCCACCTGATCCCCGGTCTTTCAAAATGTAGGCAGAGAGGATCTGTGCTGAATTCAAGTAGGAAGGGTTGGACAGTCCCATCAACCAGCCAGCCAGAGGATATGGGTCATGATGAATGTGGAAATGAAGCAAATCACCTGCCAAGACTTTATTTCCCTTTTACAATTAAGTTCTAATCCTCTGTTCATCCAGCACCATTTTTTCAGGTCTCGGCCAATGGTGATGTTCAATTGTTTCTCCTCTCTTGTGTTCCTCTCCCCTCAGGCACGCTCACTGAGAAATTAAAAAAGAAGAGATTATGTTTCCCTATGACCTGTAGCAACATTAAAATTAACAGACTCCAGGGAACAAAAACCCAAAACACATTATCAGGGATTGATTGTACACATTAAAAGAGATCTTCAGAAGGCAAATATTGCGATTTTGCTGAGATGCAAAGTGTGACCACACAGCTCTTTGAAGTGCAAAGAAGAACAGTGCTGAGGGTGTCATATGCATCTCTGAGAACACGATATGATTTACATTTCAAAAGCCATATTTAGCAGAGATGGGGGCAGCAATACAATAACAAAATTGCAGTTAAAAGCAAAATGGAAAAATACTCAAGGCTCTCCAGTCTAGTCTATTCAAAACCACAGTGAGATTATTAGCATATCATATAGCTGCTGCTCTTCTTTTCTGGAGCAGCAAAAGACAGTGCTGTCTCCCAACACTCTATATGCCGTTCTAAGAGTCCTCTGAGGTTAAAAATCTTTGTAAGTCTGTGTTGTCAATTATCTGTTTAAAATCTCAATTGTAACACAGATGATGCAATTTGGATGTCTTCAGACATGTGGTAAGGTTAAAAACGCCCACAGGCTATAAAGGAGAAATATAGTTACATTTTTCTTGGTCCTACTATTTCTGCATAGCATGGATACCTGCAGCTCACTGAAAACCAGACTTGTTGCACAACTATCTTTTGAAAATCAAGACACATTTATGGGGTGAAGGCAAGGGCTAGACAGGTACAGATTATTTTAGAAATAAAGGAAGGAAGAAAGAAAAGAGGACTTGGAGGAGAACCCACTCACTCCCCATCCATCCTGTTCCTTCATGTAGTAACGCTTGGCTTGCTGTCTCCTAATTCAGAGGCACAGGCCAGCTGAAACTACGTCTGTGATGATCTTACAATCTGCTAATAGATTTTAGCTAATTAGTCTAGCCAGGGCTTGCATTACCAGATGGGGCTCAAGGTCCAGCTCCTGGAGCAGCCCATATCCAAGGGTGCCAGTGTTGCTCTCAGTTCCAGTACCCACTACTCTGGAGAACAGTGCGAGACGGGGCTTGGCGGGCAGGTGTGAATAACCCACCACCTGCTCCCCAGACCCACCTCACCCTTCACCCTCAGCCTGTACCCCGAAGCGTAAGGCTGAATATCCCAGATCCAAAACTGCAGAGAAGATTCTCTCACTCCTTGCAGCATGTTCTGCTCTGCGGGCACTGAGGCCTTTCTGGACAGACAGAATGGATCCATCCTCAGGTGTGTCACTGCAACCAAGCGAGCCCGTCACCCCATGAACGCCACTGTCCTTGGAACATGCTGAATGAAAGCCAGCTGCTAACAAAGATGAACCTTCTAGCATAACGACACTGCTGCTTTTCCCCCCACACCAATTCTGTTAAGACAGTATTACTGAAAAACATGTTTTTGTCTCAAAAACAGCACAGGAGTGATTGATTGGTTACTTGTATTCAAATCCAGTCATTTGCATTCAAATCAAGTCAGGTTACAGAACAGATGTAAGACATTTTCCCCGTTTCTTATCCAAATATCTCAACTTCACAGAAGAGAAAGTAGAAATTAATGAAAAAACAAACCCTAAAACAAAGCCCTTATATGTAGTATCCTCTACCTGAAAAAGATGCATAAAAAAATTTAGAATAGTGTTTAAAATGCTATTATTCCTGAATTTCAGCCCTTTGAAGTAGTTAAAATAACCATTTCATATGAAGTAATTTTATTCTCAAATACACAGAACTGAGCAAGTATAATATACATATACCATAGCACATATTTCTCTTGGCTGGCTTTTCTCTAATGAGTACAGATAGATGCTGGACTCATTTCCCAAGCTTTTTCTCTAGAGGCCCAAGTTTCTTCTATATTTATAAGAACAGATTCATATTTGCATTCGCATTTTCAGCCTTATGGCTTTTGATTTTGGTTTACAAATCTACAATTTTGATGCCTTCTATTTTCAGCATTTTAATTTCTCTCCCCATCTTAGAAATGCTCAAGAGATGTGCACCAATGCCTTAGCATCCAGGGAAATTCTCTTACTGTTACATCTTTGTATTGGATATCGTGTACTTCTGATTCTTATAAGAATAAACTACATTTACTTTTTTGAAAAATAACTTTTTACTAAAAGAATAATCACTTCCCACATTTTCAACATTTCTGCTAAACTAGTTAAGAACCCAACAGTGCTGAAGGAACTCTACAGTGTAGGCAACCACTGCTTCTTCAGAGAGAAAGGTGTAATTTTAACAACATTACAGGACACTGAAACACTTAGAGAGTTCATTCAGAGCTTAAAATTTAAGAGGTAATGCACTGCATCAGATTTAAGTCCTCCCCGAAGGCATCAAGTGAAAGAAGACACTGATATCTCTTGATTGCTCTCAGTGAGCATTTTCTGTCACTGGACAAGCACTCTTTTCCCTTGGTGGATAAAGAACTTGGAGGCGGCAGCAGGATGCGAGTAAGGAAGCGGAGCAGGTTGCCAGGGATGGCCTGTGCCGGGCTCAGCACTTGCTGGGCCTCTTCACAATTCAAAACCAAATTCAGTACCTATAAAATGCTTCACACTTACGGCTAAACAGGCTACAACCTTCCGTCAGTTACATTTGCACAGCAATTTCAGGTCTCTCAGATTTCGAATGCATCCAGGTGAAGATGACAAAGCAGCCCAGCCAATACAACAGCCAACCAGGAAAATAGCAAATTCCATTTTTAACAGCACATAAAGCCATGACCTTTCTACTGTACTTTACATTATCCAGAAATTTTCCTTAAAGCTGAATCAATGTTTAAATAGAGAAGATTTGTGTTTGTTCCTAACAGACTGGCATGTTTGCACGGACAGAATGGGTCAGGACCTTTGCTGACACGTTCTGGCACGGCTCAGCCGACCCCAGTGGAGCTGTACTTTTATAATTTTATACCAGTGGGGTGCAGAAATGTCAAACCAACCTTAAAGGAATGAAAAGGGAAAATACTCATCTGAAAAGAGGGAGGAGAAGAAACAATACAATAGAACTACAATAAGGTGTGTTCTTCAATGTCACTACTGTATTTTTCACAACCTGCAAAGATCCTGGTGGAAAGACGCCCCATTATACTGATCAGGTAGCAAAGAGAAATTGTAGACTAGAAAGAATAGAGAACTTCTCTTTGTTCCATCTGCTACCTCCTTTCCAATTGCAACAGGAGCATGACTGAATACGTAGCAAAAAAACAAATCCATTTTTTTTCATCCTCTCCATTTTTCTCAGATTTGGTCCTGGGAAAGACACCCCCATCTGAACATCACTCAAATTTCAGACAGAAAATATTTTAACTATTTAACACCTTACGTGAGTGTCGTGTTCTCATGGTAGAGGTAGTGAAGCTGCTATTCCTCTTTCCTAAACATGTGAAGATGCAATATAAAAGAGCCACTGTAAAAAAGAATCTGAGAGGAAAAAGTAGAAAATGAACATCATTAAATCCTACAGTAATACATTTTATTAAGTATTGTGCAATCATAAGTTAGAACCAGCTGGAATCAGGAGGAACTTGCACTGAAAGAAGTAAAATACTATTTTTTTCTGAGACTGGTATCTCTGTAATATCTTGAAAAACTCAAAAACACTGCTGACATGTAAATGCTGCAGCTTGGGGGTTTTTGTTTGTTCTTTTTCCATTTCCTTTCACTATATACAGGCTGTTTCTCTGTCCTTGTGCTGTTGGTTCCCACGCAGGCATTAGGAACTCACTGGATGTGTTGCCAGAAGGTCTAGAGCCGTGGACATGCTTCCTCTGATATCCCTTGGCACGAGACACACTAATGGACAGCGTTTCACTAAAGTGTTTAACAGGAGTATCTGTAGAGTAAGCTCACACGTTTACATTTTTGAGAAAGTTACCGAACAGCTTATGAGCTGTGGTTTAATTTAACTTAATCAAGGGAGGACTTTCTGCTTGAATTTCTAGCTTTCAGGTGAAAGAAATTTTAAAGGGGTGGGAGCCTGAGCTGCCCTGCTCTGCTGTCACCGTGCTCCCTGCAGCCAGGTGCCAAGCAGGGTCAGACCCGCGGTGGGAGCTCGGCCACTGCTGGCACTGACCTACTCTGTGACTGAACGGACAGAAGCAACACAGCTGAGTGGGCAGCACGACTCTAGCTTCACAGGAGATTTAAGCCTGTCTCCAAATTCAAGGAAAAAAGTCACCTGACTAAACCCAGGACAAGCACTGAACTATCCACACGTTTAAACACTTCAGCAAAGTAAGGCCTATGCTTCCCACGGGTTAAGGCAGCATGAGCGCTGATACATATTTAAGAAGTTTCTGGCTGGAAAAACACTTTCAACATGTTGTTTTTATAAAAGGCTGTTTGTTAAAATACCTTTTAAAGTTTGCTAAAGCAATTTAAAATTAAGCATAAGTGCACACACGTAGCTCACCTCTCCGTCCCCTTTTGGATTCACCAAGTTTTTGCGGCTTTGGTTTTGCTTCTCATAGTGACTTCTAAATGAGATATATTAGTAACTACCAGTTGTACCTACTCTTTTTTAGATGGTAAGGCCTATGTTTTACTGTGTGATCTTCATTTGTTTTACTTACTTCTGTCTGTAATTTGTTTTCCTTCCAAGACACCATTACTCCAGAGCTAAATGAATCCGGACTCTATGCTCCATAATTCAAAGACCTCTTAGAAAACTTAAGGCAACTTTCACAGGAGACCAAACAGAAAACCAGATGTTTAAAATGTTTATCTACATGCATCTTTCTCACACACACACAGACTCATATGTTTTCACCATCTTCAATATTTGTGCAGGTCAGTTGTGACAGCTGCTGTATTTCACTTTCTTTGTGTATTTTGTGTATATCTTTGTGTATTTCATTTTCTTTGTGTATTTGTGTATCTTTGTGTATCAGTTTGCATGTTTATATTCCTACAGATACTTTCAGTTACTTTTCATCTGGTTTAGGAATAGCGTCCAAGCTTCTTTTTCCCTTTTTTCTGTTACAGCACTTGCTGAATTGGAGCAAAGGGAGGACACCCAACTCTAGCAAGGTGTGGTATTTCTACATTAGCTGAAGCACGAAACAGGTCCTGAGAAGAGGGCATATGGCCAAACCCAAGCATCACTTTTGATAGCCTGTTAAGAAAAATATTTTACAAAGCAAAATATATCCCTAATGCCAGCACACACTGCAAAACCCACTCCAAACAAGGCCCATCTTAAAAAAAAAGGATGAACGTTTCAGTACAGACATTTCTCCTCCTCCTCCTCCTCCCGTTTATTTCTTTTTGGAGTGAAGTAACAAACTGAAACAGTGGAATAAAGATTGGTCTGTTTAGTAGCTTCCTGCCAAAGCAAACAGCCTCTGGTAATCAGATAGCAAGGCATATTTCACTTTAGGAAACCCTATAAAAAACTGATAACACAAAGGAGCATGCCACATTTCCTTTCATTAATCTTGTTAAGTGATATAATTAATTTGGATCCTCTATTTTCTACCTCCACAAACAAACTAAAGGGCCATACATTTTAGTGTAGCTGTGCTGACAGACTGCAGTAAAACCCCCGTGGAAAAGTTTACCGAGATCTCCATGACAAGCTATTGGATTTGGATGAGATAATTATTGGGAGAAATTATACAAGCTGTGTTAAGCAGGGCAAGTGAGAAAACTGCATTGTTTATTTTTGGACCTTAATAAAATTATAATTACCAGAAGTTGTCAAGAGAAATCATTAATCATGCTGCTCTATGAACCTGACCAGTCAGAGAAAAATCTGAGCTCTGAATTTTATTTACCAAACTAACAAAAAGGTATTAAGAGCAGAATCCTGTCCAAATGAATCTTTTTCCAAAGCCAACACAAGGTCAGTATTTGAAACTGCAGAAGGCTAGTAAAAACAAAATTACACTGAACAGACTGGAAAAAAGGTCAGAAGTTTTTGACTGGTGTTCCCATAACTTGTATGAGGAACACACAGTTGCCAGAAACCAAGGAGATTCTGTGTATCTCAAGATTTTGAGTATTTGACATCCAGCTACACTCCAAAAGTTGCTTAGCATCCCTGTACATCACCTGAAAAATAGTGGTTATGAGTTATAGCTGCAGAAACTGACCACCCAGATAAGGGTAGGGAAGTTAGTGTTTTAACTTTGCTGCGCCACATCGGATGCATAAGGAAAGAGGGAAAACACCTCAGGCAAACATAACACGGCCACTGTCGATCTGCTGCTAAGACCTCTGTAAATATGGAGTCCAGCATAACACGAGAAACATGTTTCTCTCTTCCTCCTTTCCCACAGCAACTTGTTGCTGCTTTAACAAAATGTTTCTTCTGGCTGCCTTTCCCTCATTTTGAGAACCTACCACACAGATACAAGCAACATATGTTGCTTAAAAGCTCTCCATTTTCCACACATGCACCATGCGTTTCCTACTTTTCATCAGCCAACACCAGCTTCCCAAGACCTTTATCTTTCAGGTGCGCATGGTGGTCATTCACACTCTCCACTGACGGACCTTGCATGAGAGAAGCAAGCAGCCAGCGCTCCTTCCCTCCAGCAACTGATAGTGACGTCAGCCACCCCAGTCACTCCTAAGAGATCCAGCAATACCCTTTACTCTCTCCACTGATAGCCCCTTTCAGCTGAGGGCATCAACCCACCAGGGAAAAGGCTGCACAGCCAAAACCAACCTCTCCCACTGAACCAGTTAGAGGAGCCAAAAATCCTATATACATAATGAAGGCAGAGACATATCCACTGACCTTGCTCATAAAAAGGCAGAAAACATCTGCACTCTGACTGTCGTGGAAGGAAAATGCAGAAGACAGTTATCTCCCATATGAAAACCTAAAGCAGCGCGTGGACACGGAATTGGCATAGTCCTCCCACTGAGGAGTACTGGGGACTATGGAAGTGAACAATACATGGGAATCGCAAATTCGGAGATTAACAGGAGGAGTCATCCAAAATTATTCCAACTTCTGCCATAACACTTGGTATGAATGAAAAAGCACAACACGATGCTCATTTTGGGAAATGCAGAATGAAGAAGAGAACAAGGAATTTGTGCTAACTTTGATGAAAAATGAACTGATGCTCAAGAGACACTCAAGGGGTGCAGGAGCTGTTGAAGAATAAAACTACTGTGCTGGAGAATTAAACTATCTGTACAGCACTCAGGGTTGCTCTGCACGCCACTGGAAAGCAAGGCTGCTCAGCCACTCTCAAGAAGGATATAGTACCCTACGCACTTGGGCCATGATCAAATCTAATCCTCTTCTGTTATACAGTAAAAGATAAACTACACAATTGAACTAGCATAAACTGCTACCATATTAACTGAAGAAGCATGGGTAAGAATTTCATAACTTTCTGGAAGGTTGTATCAGTCAGTGCTATGAAAGTCCATCTGCTGTAAGCAGCAGTTGTTCAGGAGAGTACGAAACATACGAGAAAGGCCCACTAGCATTTTATAGACATTACTACACAAAGCTAATTCTAGTACCTGTGAATCAAGCCCACACCGCAAGAATTCATCTGGTTTATTTACAGTGTCTCAGAAGCCAACATCACTCGTGTGCCGCTCAAAGAAATGCAAATGGAACATTAACCAGACAAGCAAAATCCAGTTTATAGAAACCCTGGAAACCACCAGGCATGCCAGCTGCTAGGTGTCCCCAGCACTACTGTGCAAAACACAGGAGAGAACAGCACTCTGCAATAGAGCTGCAGCTGGTGCAAGACGTCAGCCACATGCGTATGCCTCTTCCAGCCTAGGGAAGGTTTGCAGCTATTTCAGATGGCCGGTATAGAGCATGGACTGTGCAAATCCACTTTATGTCCTGTACCACAGGAAACTGGGAAGATGCGTGACTGTATCCAGAAAGGACTCTTGTCACAACAAATACCTAAAATGTCTACTATAAAACTGATTTTAGAAGATTGAAAAATCCTGAGGTTTGCAAACTCATATTCTATCAGGTTTAATTTTTATGCTGAGCTACCATAATGTGAACGAAGCTATAGAGTTCTAAACTTATAGTTGATTCTGTTAAGACCAGGTCTCCGCTTTGCCCAGCACTATCACGCTTTGCTTAATGACATCACACCTGAACAAAGATGTAAACAACACACAATATGTAAACAAACACCTTCGTGACAGTATAATCCTGAAAGTGCTCTTATATGTGCTTTACTGTCATTCAGTATGGCCCCCAAGGGACAGCACTTCTGCAAGTGCTCCCAAGAAGAAAAGGGAGGCATTAGACCTGGAAACCAAGATCAAATAAAGCAACATAAAGAAGGAAAAAGTATTACTAAAATTGGCTGTGAACTAGGTTTGGGGCATTGGATGAGAAAAGAAATTGTGCAGATTAAATGTATATAAATTATTTTGAAGCCACTTTCTATTGTGATGGCATTGAGCTGTCTTAAACCACCTCTCTGCCTCACTTTGTGAGATAAGATCAAAAACTTCAGCTCCATGATGCAGTTAGTAAGTACAGTACATTACAGTATTATTATTATTGCAGTATTAATATTGTTATTAAGGTTGTTATTACATTATTTCAATAATTATCCATTTACGTGATGTCTGTATTATGCTAATATTAGATCAAGTGACTTGAGGAATAGGTTATGTCAGGTCAAGTGTATATGTCAACTCACTTAACGATGAAATCGACTAACGATGCTCTGGTCAGAACCACATAGCATCATTCCGTGAAGCACGATGGGTACCTAATGAAACTAGCAGGTCTGAATTGTATCTCCGTCATTATACTACAACTGAGCTCTGAATTTAAGAGACCCGAACTATTGCCTTAACATGGTCTCCAGATGCTGTGCTTTCCTGAGCATCAAGTTGAATTTTATCCCGTGAATGACACTAGATAACAACTAGATTAATATGGAGTTTGCATCAGAAGCCATATCCAAGCAAAGGTTTTGCCTGAGTCCAAGATGGTTCTGCCCATGCCAGGCCAAGGGAAACTCTGCCTTATTACTAAATAACCCAGGCAACACTGAAGAAAGGGCTCCCCCAGCATTTAAATGTGTGTACTTCTAAGCCCCACAACCCATGAGGCATAACTAATTGCCACAGTAATTATTAGTTACAACTAACAATACAAATTTATTCCAATTTTCAGCCTGGAAATGAGAAGAGGAACAAAATAAGAGTTTAGCATTTCTCATCTTTTCCTTGGACTTGGAATAACAGACTTCACTTTATTTGGGTTTCCCATCCCACCAGCCAAGTAGATACAACTTCTAGCTGTGGATTAAGGAGCTATAAAATGCTTAGTTAACAGCGGTGTTACTAGTAAAACTGAGAGATAAAGCTACAGTAGAGTTTTGATTAATTTGATTTTGTTCTCAAGCGAGTATATCATTCTGCAAATCCAAACCAACTCTATTAGCATTGTAAAATGATGCCAAAGAAACCCTTTCAACTAAGTAAGAGGCCAGTGATTCTTTATTTCCAGGCAATACCAGCAACACTCACCCTCCTTCAAGCCTGGTCTCCTTTAAAAAATGTGTTGGAAAACAATTCACAGAATAACTCACAAAATTCAAGAGGAGGGCACAGCTGGGAAGCAGTATCCTGAGGTGATCAGCTAAACCTCATTTTCCAGAGAACTACACAGTTCATTCTCTCAAATCCCTCATTACTTAATGTACAAAAGCAAAGAGGCTATTTTTTTCTTGGCCTTGAAGGATGTTTTTTTTACATAAACAAACTGCATAAAGGCATGGGAAGTAAATGCTGTTATCAGTTAAACCTGTGAAATTCCCCTAGCTGAGAAGTTCTTGTTTAGCATGGATATAAGAACAGAATTTCAACTCCCTCGCTTCAGCTGTAATTTGGGAAGCATTTCTAATCCAAACGGGCAAAACCAAACAAGTCACCAAGATCATCATATTGGGAGGGGAGGGAAGAGGGATGTGCCCTATTTTCTACCAACATTTTTTAATAACAGACATGTTTTTATATAACCTTGTCATATTTTAAAACCATTCTTGCTATGCTTATGTACAACTGAGGCATGTAACTGCATACAAGTTAAGAAGCATGTTTGCAATGCAACTCTGACAGCACCTTCTTTAATAACCAAGGGGTAAAAATATTCTGAGTTTTTTGACTAAGCAACTCAAAAATTGGTATTTCTACCAAGGAAAATTGGGCTGCTTTGATTCTCTCAAGCAAATAGCCCAATCAACTCTTCTCTTCTCCTACTATCCATGCATTCAGGGAAATCTCACCTCTCAGGCCTTGTTTTATGTTTCACAATATCCTTTTAAGTGAAGAAAACCCCAAACAACCCATAATATTTACTTTCAAATATCCATAAGATTATAAGTGTGGTCTTTCAAGCCTACTTGCCAGTCTTCTCCCCCTGCAACCAATCTACCAATAAAGATAGGTTTTCCTATAGGAAAGGTCTACACAGACTTAAGATAGTCCAGCAGTGGCCCAGGTGGCCAAGAAGGCCAATGGCATCTTGGCCTGCATCAGAAACGGCGTGGCCAGCAGGGCCAGGGAGGCTCTTCTCCCTCTGCCCTCGGCACTGGTGAGACCACACCTCGAGTCCTGTGTTCAGTTCTGGGCCCCTCACCACAAGAAGGATGTTGTGGCTCTGGAGCGAGTCCAGAGAAGAGCAACGAAGCTGGGGAAGGGGCTGGAGAACAAGAGGAGCGGCTGAGAGAGCTGGGGGTGTTCAGCCTGGAGAAGAGGAGGCTGAGGGGAGACCTCATTGCTCTCTACAACTGCCTGAAGGGAGGTTGTGGAGAGGAGGGAGCTGGGCTCTTCTGCCAAGTGACAGGGGACAGGACGAGAGGGAATGGCCTCAAGCTCCGCCAGGGGAGATTTAGGCTTGAGATTAGGAAAAAATTCTTCCTGGAGAGAGTGGTTAGGCATTGGAACAGTCTGCCCAGGGAGGTGGTTGAGTCACCGTCTCTGGAGGTGTTTAAGGTGAGGGTAGATGAGGTGCTTAGGAGCATGATTTAGGGATTGGTGGGAATGGTTGGACTCGACGATCCAGTGGGTCTCTTCCAACCTGGTTATTCTGTGAATTTATAAATACTTATGAATTGTAATTAAAGCTTCACAGCTACAAACAGAAACACTGCAGGAAGTTCTTATTAGAAAAAAATAATGATCCCTGCAGAGGAACAATCATTATCTTCTTCATTCTGCCATGGAGTGGTAGCTTTGTTAACCTACCGACAGCCTTACTGTGAAAACAAAGAATATCTTGGCTTTTTTTTTTTTTCCTTTTTAAACAAGAGGAAAATGTAATGAAAGTCTGATTTGTGCCTTTGGTAATTAAGTTTCCAATACAATGGAATGTTTTTTAATAGGAGCATCTGCTTTCTGTGTTGTAGCCCTACAGCTAAGAAAGCTTCGAACTTATTAATAAAATACAATAAAGAAACAAACATCTGGGTGGGAAAGATGCACGGAAAGGGAGAAACTGTCTTCCTCTCAAAATATTCAAAAGACAGCAAACTCATCCAAATAAAATGCAGTTTTTCTGCTGAGGATGCAGCTGGAACCAATGATGCTTACTGTTCTTATTCCACTATATCCTGCCGCAAGACAAACCTATTTAGAGGAAACAGAGGGGAAAGCAGAAAAAATCCCACCTGTATTAATCTATACCACACAGTTAAACGCTCCTGACAGTGCAACCCATTCCCATGGCCAAGGAACAGGCAGATGGATGTACATAAGTTCTTCCTGCTAACAGCGCTGGCAGAAAAGGGCTTCATATCAACACTTCAAATACTGAAAAATGAAAATAAGACAAAAATAAAACAAGAAACACCAAGATCCCAGAAGAGTTAAATAGCTAGAATTTTGGATCAACAATTTCAGCATCTTATATAACACAGTTCATCATATGGTACCCAGTCACTCATGCATCAAGAGCAGAAACTGGGTTAAATACAAAATTTCTCAGAAACAAACTGAAACCTTGATTTTAAAACACTTCTAAATGTGCCAAACACTTTGGTACACTCTTTAAAGTTAATTACCATCAAACTAAATATCTGTGCCTTATATTTTTTTAAAATGCAAAATCAGTGGGGTGGCATGCAGTTCCTGCAAGTGAGTCTCACTGTCTGCAAGGGCACGCAGTGCTCCTTCACACCGCTGACCGGAGGGAACACAAAGGTGTCAGAAAACCACTCTGAGGGGAGCCGGTCATCCCAGAACCCAGAGGTAAACCAAAGCGTTCCCCCCCGGCAGCGTGCTCAGCCCTCACTGCGTTATCCCAACTCCATCTCAGCGGGGTCTCGCCCCATCCCCTGGGCTCACTGCCTCCCACCCTCCAGACAAACTGGCTACAGGTCTGTCTCCTTATGGCACACGAGGGAATTGGTACTTCAGAGTCCCATTTTTTACACGGAGAAGTTGCTGCACCGCGTATTTGCAAGCTACCAAGATTAAACCTCATTTACCTAGGCTTTTTTCTGACTTTTCTCTCCTAACGCTTATTAGCTTAACATTAATTGTCCTGGGTTTGTTTGCGCTGGTTTTAAACAACATACAAGGAAACACAACTAAAATAATTTATAAAACCTGTTCCCTAGCAGGATGATGGAATCAAAACCAAACCAAGCAATCCTGGCATGTTAATTGAGCACACATTATGGATTCATAACTGGCCATTTTCAAGCATGTATCTTTGCAACTTTCAAACACAACTACCAACAAAATGCGAAAGGTTCTGCTCCCGTTACATCCTCCCATACATCAACATGCATTGAGCTAGAACCCATTTTCTATATAGTGGGACTTCATGGCAAGACTGAAGTTCTGCATTTATTTTTGAGTTCTAAAAAGGCCCAGGAGCCTTTTTATTTAAAAACTACAGAACAGATTAAAAAAAAAAAATCAGATATGCATTTGCAGACAGAGCTATGTGGATTTTTAACAACCAACCAAACCAAATTTACCTTGTGGCCAGAAGCAAACATCAGAAATGCCAGCTCAGGGGGCTGTTTTCTTTTAGCAACACTATCACTTTGGGAAACCATTTAAATAGCACAAACTTAAAAGCAGCAAAAACTGAATGCAGCTCATCTCCAGTTTCCACCTAAATGCCTTTTCTTGCAGCCTCTTTATGCGACAGCAACATGCAAGGACCTCTCACCATTTTCAGAGCTAAACAAAGTGCCTCTGAAAAATGTCTTTGTATTTGTGTACACACTTGTGTGTAAATGTGTTTGTAAACAGCCCTGCATGCAAACTGAGTCTGTGTTATATGCTCTTTTAGAGCACTTCGTGGCATTAATGAAGACACTTTTCTGTTTAAAGAGAAAAACAATTTATGCTAAAATATTCACCTCAGAACAGTATAATTCAGTCCTCCTCCAGACAGTTTTGCTGAGATTATAAGTCAATTTTATCATTAAAAAGTGGAACGGAGGCAGGAGGAGCCTTACAAAAATATTAGGAAGTAAACATGCAGCGTTCAAACTAAAATCTCATAGTGCTACATGGAATCTGCCTTTGAAAATTCAGACTTTTCTTATTTATTTTAGTTAGCCGGATGAAAAATTCCCTATTTCACTACTACACCCCCTGCTTTAGGAAAATACACATCTGGGAGTTAAGGCCAGATGGAAACATTCAGCCGCAGCATCACCAAAGAACTTGTGCTTATATTTGGCTTTGGAAAGGCAAAAAAGTCACCTGAGATAGGGGAGGCTCACTCTGTCTCTATCCCTGACTGGTTCTTGACTCCTTGGATGAGCTCATCAGCAAACCACAACCACCTCTAACAGTCATTCAGTTCACGGAGAACTACATTAAGATTATGGACACCACCAAAAAGCCACGGCCCTCAACCATTATCTGAATATATTATTCAACTGTAAATAGAATTATTTATTTCTGCAACCAGCAGAATCACGGCAGCAGTAAAATTCCAATTTTGTTTCCTCAATGAAGTTTTTAACTTCAAAACTTACTTACAATCTATAAAGTACAGCATAACACAGCTGCAAAAAAGCACCCTTATTATGGCAGCAAAACTGGAAAATGTAACTATTGCACCTCTTTCCCTTGGGAACGCAGAAGAGGTTGAGCAAATGCCCTCTGCTCACATCATTAAAGCAAACAAGGCCATTGCCATGAAATCATTCACTATGCAGAAACTTTATAAGCTCTTCTATTATCTTTTATAGCTTAATTTGAGAACTGAGAATCTCTGGAGTGCTTTGCAGCACATTAATAAGAGACAGTTTGCTTTATAAAGTTTATCATTTTTATTTTACTGCCTGCATTAGCTCATTGCAGTCAAGTTTGGGGTTTTCTTAGAAAAAAAACAACCAAAAACCAACCCAACAAATTTCCTAATACTAAGACTTGATTTTTTTCAGTGAATGATAAAGGTTGTGGTGGTTCTCAGGGTCTCTTTCATAGGACTGCTCTTATTTCATTTTCATAGCACTTTAAGAGCCCATTATTAACAACATTGCTGAAAAATTCTTCTCTGAAGCCATCAAGCATCACAGGCTTGACTGTGCTGCCTTTTCCCCTCCCTAAAACCTGTGGCCTCTGAAGTCTTGAGAGTGTTACCAGAAATTAAGGAAACAATATTGGAATGCCAGGCAGCAAACAACAGAGCATTCCATCTCCCGAGTATGCTTTTAAACTAACTCCGGTGTTTAATGCCCTACTCTGGCTACTTAAATACTTTACAGCTGACATCAGTCTTTATCCAATACCTGTAGTTTGAACATGATCCAGATTCAGTTACTTGAGGGGTCTGAAGGAACATCGGCAGAGGAGGCCACACTGATACCAACAGCTTTCACCAGCACCGTCATGTCCCTCGGGGTGTGACCCTTTCCATTTTCTCTAACAAACCCCTCTGTGCCAGCAAATGTGCCACAGCAGCCGTATCAGTATAAAGGTCCATAACTGAGACGGCTTATTCTGGTCCCGGAGGCACCACTTTGCACGGAGTCAAGTTACCCTTCAGCTTTCCCAGGGCTGGTGGAGCCAGCTGTACCAGCAAACCTCTCCTGGGCACCAGTGCCCAGATGGGAAATGTGGGTGAGACCTGGCTCCCCACCAGACTCGTACGAGGAAGGATGCACGTGGGCATCATCTGTGAAGACGATGTTTTTAGGTCCTGCCCCGAAGATGGCCACTCAGACGTGGAACGCAGGCTGTAACACGACGCAAGGCCCCTGGTCAAACCCTAACGTGATGACTACAGCACCTCAGAAACAACACTGAACGCTTTTACACCTGCATCTCCCTAACGTGGGACGCTGCACGTTCCTGGTGCATCCATGCAGGGTGCCCAACTGCCAGGTCTGGGCCTAGATTTGTCAACAAATCATTTCAAACAAATCAAGAATGTGACGCAGTTTTAAAATCATGCTTCACTTTGTGAGCAAGTACTGACTGGCAGCACTCTTTTGCGTGTTTTTCTTCCTTAAAGTACATAAATTGTGCTGCATCCCAACTCATTAAGCATGTCAAGTACAAGAAGGGACTGGAAGCACGGGTAGATTCACTAGATCAAAGGCAAACAACTTTTTGTTTGTTTGTTTAGAACAGAGAAAAGAATTATTTAGTGTTACATTTATTCACAGAACTTATTTCAACAGGATTTATTTACTCCATTAGTTCTAAAAACCAACTACCTAAGCAAATAAATGATTGCTCAAGTATAGCTATGTGCAATTAGTACTTTCCATTTAGTTTCCAGAATATTACCTCATTTTTAAGTGTAAAAAAGCCCTATGATATTACTAGAAAATGATACTAAGGTAATTTTAGAAATATTTAAATGCAAATAATTTTTCTCCTCTATTTCTACCCAGATTCTTGCATACCCAAGAGAACACAGTTAGCCGATTTCACAAAATTAAGAAATCACTCTTTAACTCTTCAAAAATGCAACTAGAAATGATACATACACAGTCATGATATACGAACAAAATCTAAAACGGTAGGCTTTCTAGTCTGAGTTTGGTAAGGCTTGCAAACTCCTCAGTGGGCTCTGATACCCTCAGATACTGGAGTCATATAAGCCTCCAGTTGATAAAACCACGATGCACCATTTCTGTCTATTATATTCTTGAAGACATAGTACAGAGAACATTATAAAGATTTCAAATCAAGTTCATAAAAATTATTGTGTCGCCTCCAGTCTATTTGGGAATATGCATTAAGCTAATCAAACTGACAAGTTTCACAACAGAACTGAAGTCAACCCAAGCTATGTTGTTCCTGGAGTCCAACAGCTCAGAAGCTCAGACCTCTCAACATCCACAGTGTCCTCCCAGAACTCCCCAATACAGCATTTATTTTACAGAATTTATGTTTTTCTCACAGTCAGGATAAAAATGCCTTCAGAAATGAAATATGCCTGTCTGATGCTGCTTCTCCTCCTCGTCCTCAGCATATGGCCTCAGTCCTGGTTAATAACTCTGCGCAGACCCTGCTCTGACAGCAGAACAACGTACACAGGCTTTTAACGGAGTTCTTCACTGCATCAGTTTGATGTGGGGACATTAGGTGAGACAAGCAACATTTTACTACAATTCACTGGTAGCAGTGGAAAGTTAAGAAGCAAAATCAAATTTCTGCCAAAATTCTAAATAAGGGAGGACTGTAAGCTTCTCAAGAAAAGGTTGCCAGAGTATTTCATTCCCACAAATGCAAAATATGCTTTTTATTAATCCCATTATTGGTAACTATGGAGCCATTTTGACTAAAACGTCACATACCAGAATGCAGGCAGGTACCACAGAACACTTAAGGCCAATCGTTAAAGATGTGAAGTGATAAGCAGCTGAAAACAATCTTATAATAGCAAATATTTAATAAATAGCAGTAGTTAGATTACACAAATTTGTTTTACAGTTTGTGCACGTGTATAGTTCACACACATCTGCTTCTCACTTTTGGACGCATGAAGGTTAGCAGAGCTTCCATGGAAAAGTTCTACAAGAAATATTTCTGCTAATAGTTAAAATGTTCATTAATAATACAGAAAAATGAATGCCAAGAATATGGCTGTAAAACCTTCAACAGTAAGTTAAGTACTTACCAAGACATTATTCTTATATGAGCACACACAATCCATCCAAACACGCAGTCCACAAGCTGTTTACAATTAAACCTGACGCATTTCCTTGTATGTGTAAAATACGTATGCGAAAGATTTGAAATCTCTGCGTTTAAAATCCTGATCCTCTCTAGTTGGACAATCAAGATGTCCAGATCTCGGAGGAGGTGGCTTCCTCAAAGATGTTTCCCAGGAGAAACAACATGCAAGGAACAACAGTAACGTACTGTAACACTAACATAATGTAGTATGAGACTATGCAAAAGAATTTTTAAAACTAATTTAATGTGGTGAGAGGGTAGTACTTTGCTCCTGACAACTACAATCTCTGACGAAGCTTGTAAACAACCCCAGGAGTATTCTTAGAGCACTTCCAGTAGCCATCACCAATGCCACTATGGTTATCAACCCTTTATGCAGCTACTGCATCTTCCACTCTCACACCACACGAGTAGGAAAACAATGTATGGTGGACAGCTTCTGCCTGCTGTGGGGTGACGGCAGACACACACGCTGTCATGGCTCTGTGGGGTCAGCAGGACAACTCCACTCACAGACTGCAAAGCACATCCCACTTAAATATGCACATTCCTCTAACAAATTGCAACAAATTGATAGGAATGCTTGGACTGATTGCAACAAGCAAATTTATTCTATTTAGAAAGAGTAAGGAAAACAGGATCCTCTACAGTTTGTTAAAAGAAAGGGAAGTACTTCTCTGTCTTCTCATGACAACAGCCACGGAGAGCTCTGCGACTGCAGACAAGAGCTTCATCTTAGGAATAGTGTTCCTGTGTTACCGATTAAATCCAGTCACCCACAGCGACTCCCTGCCTCGCACTGCGCTGCCCACACCAGGCGGATCGGGAGAACGGAGTGCTGGCTACAAGCACAAAAACCCTCTACGACCTGGCAGAAACAGCAGCTGGGAGAAATGCAAAAGTTACCTTGCCAGCCTTCTTTGCTCCGAACACAAAGCCAAGAAAAAATTTCAGTACACAGAAAAAAAGTCCTTACTGCCTTAATATGCATATTTTTAACAAATTGATTGATTGGGCTTTTAGAGTTCACAACTAAGGAGTTCTTAGTGAATGCAAGAGAGGAATAAAACCAACGAATCTCAGATTTTATCAGCCAGGAAAGTCATAACCAAACATACAATAGCAGAGTCTATTAAATCCAGGTGCTAACTACCTAATGTTATTACCTAAATTTGACTTGTGAATTATGCCCCTGTTGTTTTAAACCAAATGTCCCATTAACAGCTTTCAGGTAAGTGTTTAAGCTCACAACATTAAATCAAATGCAGTTAACGAGCAAGTTCCTTCACATTATGGAGGATGAAAATATTTTTCTTACAGGAGGTGCAGCCTCTGGCTATCTCTAAATTACAGCAAAATTAGAAATAATAACTTAAACCAAAACATACCAGTGTGTACTTTACTAAAGATCCAGTAGAGACCATTCGCAATCACCTAAAGAAAAAAGGCTTAACAAAAAATACTTGCTGACATGAAACAAGCAATCTTCTCTCCAAAGGTAAAACCACCTCCTGACAGCTCTCTAGGAGTATAAGAGTTAAGAAACACAATTTGGCTTTGAAGGGTATGATCTCTCAGGGCTTCTGGAGAGCTGTTTAGATAAATTATGAAAGAAACGAGTAGCAGAGATGATGGTAAGGCAATAAAGGAGGGAAAGAACCAAGCCAAAATGGTTTGTAAGAGACAACAACTGCTAAAATACTACCAAGGAAAATGACTTTTATCAAAAAACTACAGGACAATCGCCAGTAAGAAGTACTTCCCCAAGTTGCAGTGAACAGCGGGAATAACTGTAACGAGGATTACTTTCTAACCCCAGTCACTGATCGAGGCGCCTCATCCCTCCTCTCTGCTGAGACAGAGCCTGCTCTGTCCACAGCGCGGGGAGAAATGAAGTTTGGCTATTCAAAAAGAAACAACCCAAAACTCTTATTAAAATATGAAAGAGCTGACCCAGAAAACATCAGTCTCTCTTCTTTTTCCTTCTGGGCTGAGAAATCGGTTTTAGCCTTTCATTGAGAAAACGTAAGGAAAACACAAGAGGACTTTCTTCCCCTATCCCAGCAGCAGCTTCCCACTCGGCAGAGAGGTCTGGGAGTCAGGATCTCCTCCCAGCTCTGGCTCCAGCGCTCACAGAGTGCAAAACTGCTTGCTCCATTTACTCCTCTTTGTGGGCTCACTCAGGTCTCTGGAGTTTTCATCCTGTACAAATGTTGTGGGACCTCTTTCCCCGTTCCCAAGCACACGTTACAGCCCTACCAGCCATCCCACGCCAGCCCAGCACAGCACGGCCCGTTGCTCCGTCCTCTCTAACAGCGCCTGGGACTGGTGATGCCCGGGCTGGGTCACGGTCACTCAGGTAGCAGTCACTCCTCCATGCCTCGCTGGGAATAGCTGATTTGTGGTTTGCCCCAGGGACTGTCTAACTCGGAGAGCTTAGGAACAAGCTGTAAAGGATTTCTTTCAGTGCTGCAGTCTTACTGACGGGTTGGGTTACATTTCTTGATAATAGTATGAGAGCTGAGAGATTTCCCTTCATCAGAACGAGAAAACAACAGAGAGAGCATCTCCACTTAAGTTTTTAAAAGTCATTTTATGAGTCACCAGGCAGTACATTAAAATCAAAAAGGTAAGTTGCTGAGTCACTTTGAAACAAAAGACAAGAAAGGCTGTTGTTTTTGCAAAATTTGGTTACATGAACGCTGATATAATGAACAACTCATTAACACTTCTAATACTTCATGTCAAAGGCCAATTTATCCTGTCAAAGGACACAGAAACCTTAGCATCATAGAATGGTTAGGGTTGGAAGTGATCTTAAAGATCATCCAGCTCAAACCATGGGCAGGGACAACTTCCAATGGATCAGGCTGCTCAAAGCCTCATCCAGCCTGAATTTGAACATCTTCAGGAATGGGGCATCCACAGGTTCTCTGGACAGCCTGTGCCAGTGCCTCGCTACCCTCACAGGAAAAAAAAATCTTCCCAACTATCTAATCTTTCAGCTTAAACCATTATCCTTCATCCATTACTCCCTGATGAGAGCCCCTCCTCAGCTTTCCCGTAGCCCCACCAAGTACTGGAAGGCTGCTATAAGGCCTCTCTCCTCCTGGGTGAACAACCCCAGCTATCTCTGCTTGTCCTCTATGGGAGCCTCTGATTAAATTTTTGGCCCTCTTCTAGGCTTCCTCTAACAGTAATGAATTTGCATAAACAAATTCACTCTGATTTCATTAACTCCGTAATACTGACTGTAGAGAGATGTGACTTAGTTTGAAGAAAAATAAATTTTATTTTAAGAAGGATATAACGTTTATGAGAAAGATACATACTTTTTCAAATATTAATTAGGTTTTTGGTTTATTTTTTAATCTTGCACTGGATTTTAACTGTGTCGCATTTCAGTGAAATTCTGCCCCCACTACATTCAATGGAAATTTCACTAATAACCTTAGTCTGACCAGAATTCTGCATTTCACCGTTTTGTAAGTAAATCCAAGAGCATTTTGTCTTATACAACCAGGATAGAACTTAAAAAAAATCAGTCAATATTCCATTTCATACTCATATTCAAGTTTCACTGGAGTAAAAAGAATGTGTGCATACTTACACACATTAATACTTAGGACGGTCACTACATATATTAACTTCATTTTTCAGAACAGACTCCTTAGCTTTACTTGCTCATAAACAAATGCAACTCTTCCTAAAATGCCTGGTCAGATTTCATCTGACCATAGTACAAGTTAACACAACTACCTTACCTCTGACTCCTATCACAGATTACTACTTCACATTCACTATGGAAACAGACTTGCAGTTCACTTGAGAAATAACAAAGTCATAAGGATTTAACTCCCTGTGCTATTCATTAAAAATAATTATTCAACGCGTAAAGGCTTGGTGCTGAGTGAGCGAACGGTCAGAGTGAAGTATTCCCTTTAGCTGCAGAACAGACATCTCTGATGCACCAAAGAGACTTTTCCTCACACAGTCCCCTTTATTGCTCATTTGAAAAGACTATCTCTAGGATAAGATGAGACTTCAGACACCCATTTAGTTCCCCATTCCTATATTGGCTTTTCCAACAAGAGCACTGATTACTGGTAGACAATAATGATTTTGTAATGTGAACATCTGTGCAACAGAAAACAGACTGAGATCAAATTAATGGCATGTATCTCAGCATTAAGCAGGTACTAAGCAGTAAAGATTTTTTTAACTGCCAATAAAACCAAGTTCTTACCAAAGATTTAGCCATGGAAACACCAAAAGCATTTAAAAGTTCATGAGTGAGATGCTCTTAAACATCCTTTTGAAATAAAGGAAAAAAAACATTTTTAGATTAAATAATCAAACTACTCTTAAGCAAAGCTCTGCCTGAGGTCTGAACATATAGAACTTCAAATTTTATAAGTTATTGGTCTCACTGCAACAATAACTCAGCCATATTGCCTATGAGTGGCAATTAATTAAATTTAATAAGGAATACTATGAATTGTTCGTGTTTTTAAAAGCCTAGCCAGGACCCTAAACAGTGCTGCTTTTTCTTATTCCAATTTTCAAACATTTAAAAATCCAATTGAACAAACTCATCTTTGATGTTGGAGAAAACCCCAGTGCATAAAAATTCACTTAAGTGCTCTGTTAACAAACCAACCAAACCTACGTGGCAGAGGAAACGTCAGTTTTTAACAAACTACTGAGTCCCTCTTTCCAGCAACAAAAGAAATTTAAGGAAATATAAAGTATCTTTAGTAACATGCATAGAAAAAGTTTTTCCCCATCGCTAAACTCAGAATAAGGCATTCACTGAGAATTAAAAGCAAACATTAGAAAAAATGACCTGCTGTGCTGAACATTCTCTGTTCACTTCTATGCATGCAGAAGATTTTACTTTCTCCTCCCAGTGAAGAGGAGGGAGATCTTAAACAGCTTTCCCCTCTTGACTATTTGGCTATGAGACTACATTGTACAACAGAAAGCCGAGGAAGAAACTGAAGCATTGTGCAAGCACATAGCACCCACCTAATTTTGTGGCAACCACAGCACAAGTGAAAAATAGGAAACCAGCAAAATTTTTCCAACTGCCTTTTACAAAAATGTATTACCTGAAAAGACAGTGCAAAAAATAGTGCCAAGTGCTCCTGGAAAAAAAAGATCACAGCCAGCCTTTAAAGGAGTAACACAAATTACTGGCTTCTTAATAAGAAAATTAACAAGCAATTAGTCCTGTAAGACCATTACAGACTACTACCAAGACAGGTACCAGGCTACCCCACCTACATTTGGAAGAAAGGTTAATTCAAGCAGACTAGAAAGCCATTTGATTATTCTGGTGTATTACATGTTTGCATTATGATTACTCCTATTTGATGCTTTAAAAATTCTCATTTGCTTCCTCACTTGTATTTATCATTACCAATGCCACCGACATAACATTAAAAGAGAAAATCTTAACTAGCTTTGCAGAATTCGTACAGAAAGCACGATAGCCATATAAATTCCATTGGCATACTCTGGATTGGGAAAAAATCCACTATAAATAGGAAAAAAAAGCAAACTAACCACCTTAAGAGATGGATTCATTTGCACTGACAACTATTATCTTTCCTGAGTGATGTTTTGGGTTTGCAACAAATTAGGTCCAAATTTCAAGCCAAATTCCATTGGGAAATTCTACATCAGACACAAAATCCTTTTTCAAATTCCAGGTGCAGCCTCAGCACTTTTTACTTGTGCTTTGTAGAAAAGAAGTCTGCAATTCTGGCTGGGAGCTATCTGTACAAAGCCTGCTTATGAAAGCAATCACTCCTAACTGAGACCATGGGAGAGCTCCAGATGCTTAGAGTATAATATAGGAAACTCCCTGAAATGAAAAATCAACAAGTTCCACCTTCCTACCAGAAACCAAGGACCAGAAAAGCTTTTTAGTAGCGAGTACCTCATGAAGGATGCTCTTGCTGTAAAACACGCTTGCGGACAATCAGGAGGATTCCTCTTTTCCTGGTCCTTTCAGAGGCTACGGGTTCCTTAAAGTTCTCCATTCCCTCATCATACCACCAAACAACGATACAGAGCTCACAGAAACTGTTAAACCGAATGCCTCATACACACAGCTTAGTTCAGCCAGGAAGGCTGAGAAGCAAAGAAAGAGGAATGAGGCAGTCAAGGCTTGTGTGCCGCTCTTCGCACAGACCCTCTCTTTCCTATTCAGTTTGGGGATCAGCGTGCCAGCAATACTCAGTAAGTAAAAAAAAAATTACTCCAAATTGCACACATTATTTGCAGCTCAATAAAAAATAATGCTGGGTCTTTGACACATGTTTACATAGCACCTAATATAAAAGGATTGTTACCGTCTCATGAATAAATACTCTGCATAGGCCTAAGCCTGGAAGCATTTTCTAACTAAGGAAATAAAATCTGTGAATTCCAAACTCCAATTCAGAATTTTTTAAGGATATTAAACCTAGGGTTCAAGTTTGGGATCATACCTAGTTAAAAGTCAGAGTTAAAGTGGGCCTGCAGGAAAAGGACTTTTTATCAGGGACTGCAGTGACAGGACGTGAGGCAATGGTTTTCAGCTGGAAGAAGAGAGATGTAAATTAGATATTAGGAAGAAATTTTTTACTGTGAGGGTGGTGAGGTCCAGAGAAGTGGATGCCCCATCCCTGGAGGTGTTCAAGGCCAGGTTGGATGAGTCTTCCAGCAGCCTGATCTAGTGGAAGGTGTCCCTGCCCATGGCAGAGGGGTTGGAACTGGATGATCTTTAAGACTGCTCCCAATCCAAACCATTCTACAATTCTATGGAAACTAAGCAGACTTGTTAAAATAAACAAAATAAGCATATTTTGAGATTAAACAATCTTATAATCATAGGATGTTTTGGATAGAAAGGGACCCTGAAGGTTATCTGTTCCATCTTGTCTGATTTGGTTTGTTCATTTCTGTTTTCACAGAAACTGGTAATCGGCGAGAAGCGTCGTAAGACAGATTCAGCCACCTGGAAACAACCAATATTTTAATATACATTAGTAATACTCTAACAATAAACAGCAGCCTTTCCTATTGGTTCCGGTAGTAACTGTACAGCTTTCTAAGGCCTGATCTTATCATGCAGCTCCTTCTTATCACACAATACAGTGCTTACACTTGGAAAATTAAAGTTATAGCATTTTAGTCTTTATTATTTTCTACAGTTTAGAGTGACCTGTCTCTTTGACTTTATAAATAACCCAAATACTCTGCACGCTTAATTCGCTATCACCATAGCAATTTTATTTTCCAACGGATGAGTCAAATTCTTACTCCAAAATTAAACGCATTTTTTTCAATTAAGTCTCTTCTTGTGGCACTAATGCACTGGGCAAAGTTTTTATTCAAAACTTCCTTTCTTCTTAATGCAAATTTCATTACAGCAATCATAATAAACCTTTCTTTAACGTGAAACACTAAGTCTTATGTAAGATGCGTTTACAACATTTACTACCTTGTTAAATCTTTCCATGGAACAGGCATTTGCTACAATACTGAGTCTGTCATTCTCATCAACTCAGTGATTCATCTGCCTTTCCTACACCTATCTTCCAACTTGTCTTTCCTAATTCCTTTGTTTAACTTAAGACTGTTTAGGTACTGCTCTTCCTCTTTAGACTCTGAACTAAGCTTTTTGCTTTCTACTATATAAGGTCTAATGTTTGAAAAGCTGTTGAGCACCACAGTTCGCAGTACCATGACTCATTTCTGCAATGACTACTAAAGAAAACTATTCTTACTTGTTATATAATTACAAAGAGTTAATTCCCCAGGTGTCAGAATATATGACTCAAGAAAACAGAGCAGCAGTTAGTACTTTCTGAAATCAGAGCAGCCTTTGGTGCCCCTGTCATACTCCACTGCCTTGTTTACAATCAGAAGAAATAACTCCAGAAGAACTGGAACAAAGATTTTTTCAGGAGGATAAAAGGACAGTCCAAGACTTGCACCCTCCAGACCCCAGGGTATCTGTGTTATCACAGGTTTGGTAGGAGTGGCAGGCATGTAAAATCCTGTTCAGCCTGGCTCCCGTGTTTTCAATTTTATAATATCTTGTCTCGGGAGAAGTTGTTTGGGTGACTGAAGCCACTGGAAGTCATAGCTACTAAAGTAAAGATACCCATAACCGCGGGCCAGGTCTGACTCAGCGGGTCTTCCCATGCAAGGGAAAGGAACTCTAGAAAGATAAGTAAGCTAGTTCTGAGATCATCTTGACTGTTTTAGTTAAGCATGAACAACTAGGTTTAATGAATCTTCCTTACACAGGCTACCAGAGAACATATTATTCCCAAGAACATATTATTGTTTTCTTCTTTCTAATATTAAATCTGCCATAAATTATAGGGTGAGGAAGAAGGCCAGAAATTTCTGTTTCACATACTGACCTCAGGAGGACGCACTACTGCCCATCTGCCTCTCTTGATGCTCCAGCAGAATAGAAAAACTGTTGAAGAGCTCAGGAGAGAAATCAGAATTATCCAAATGCCCGAGGCTGTAAAACGCTCTGCAGAAGAAGTAATACCATCAAAAGCCACAACTAACTCTACCTTGCTAGTCACAGGAGATTTCTCACTACCCTTTTGTCTCCTGAAATTACAACTGAGAACCACTAACTTTTTGGCAAGGAACACAAAAGATGGATAACTGTAGCAACACGAGAAGAGCTTCACAAGGCAGATGAACAGAAGGAACAGATGTGGGGCGGGTGTCTGCTCTCTGCTTATAAAACGATGGTTTTTCAGGGTCATCACAGAAATAACAGATACTTGAAGCAGAACATAAATCCTGAGAAGGTCCTCATGTCAGGCTTTCAAACATCAAATATAAGAAGACTTCAGTCGTTCACTGTTGCTAGGTAAAGCCCAAGGGTCAACGATTTCCTTACTAATTTAGGGAGTGATCAAAATATAAGACAGCTTGTGGCATCCTTGTCAGAGTCGACATATGGAGATCATAAACCCTGAGAAGTCTCCTTGCTTCTTCCCTCGCGGAGGAGGGGCTGGGATTACAGTTCCCTACAACTACATCCAAACAGGTGCTATAGTCCCATGTCCTCCCTTTCAGATAAACCCATGAAAGACCCGCACCAAGATCACAGGCTCCCCAGGCTCAGATATGCTCAATAAAAACTGCACTAGTTAGAAACTAATGAGAAT
The DNA here is from genome assembly GCA_033459285.1 of Clamator glandarius. Classification (NCBI taxonomy): domain Eukaryota; kingdom Metazoa; phylum Chordata; class Aves; order Cuculiformes; family Cuculidae; genus Clamator; species Clamator glandarius. The sequence goes on from JAUNZM010000560.1 coordinate 704,553, forward strand.
TGAGCCACTTGACAAATCTTAATCACAAAATACTGGTTCAACATTTTCATGTTGCCATTAAAGACCTAGCTCATATTTGAGTTTCTCTAAACCACGCAAGTTGCTTTAAGTAGAGTGAGAGGACACGTGAAGAAGCAGAACAGCCCCCTGTTCCCATGTAACATAAACTCTGCAAAGACACTCACCTCTGCTGAGAAGAAGCCTTATTGCTCACTACAACTACCTAAAAAGAGGTTGTAATGAGGTGGTTGCTGGTCTCTTCTCCCAAGTAACAGTGATAGGATGAGAGGAAATAGCCTCAAGTTGTGTCACAAGAGACTTAAACTGGATATTAGAAAAAAAATTCTTTATCGAAAGAGTGGTCATGCATTGGAACATGCTGCCCAGGGGAGTGGTGGAGTCTCCTTCCCTGGAGGTGTTCAAAAACATGTAGATGTGGCACTTCATTACATGGTTTATTAGGCACAGTGGTATTGGGCAGACAATTGGACTGGATGATATTTGAGGCCTTTTCCAACTCTAATGATTCTGTGATTCTATGAATCCATTCCAAGTCCATGTCATAAAAGAAACTGTTTTGAGAATCTATACAAGGGCCTAATTTAGACAGTATGGTAAGGGAAGTATGTCTGGACTGCTCAAAGCAGCCAGTCTATTTCTATCTACTAAAGAAACACAAACTGTCTACTGATGGGCTGTGCCTATCACAATCAAGAAGTGATGCTGTTGATGTATTTCTTAATCAGCAACAGAAAGCAGGATAATAAATACAACAGACAGCTACGGCTGTAATACTTACCTCATGCTCCAGGGCCACCTAATGTTGTAACATGTTATTAGGTGCTGCCCCATGTCGAAATGAAAGGCTTACAGTCATTGTATAGTGACCCCACAGAAAGATCACTTGGCCCTCCTAGCAATTTCTTTCATTTTTTACCTTAGGTTTCTCATAGGTGATCTCTAAATGCAGATGCACAAATCAACTTATTCTTCAGCTTCCCTCAGCTGAATGCAGGGAAAAAAACCCCTTCAGTGCTCCTGCAAGTTACCAAGCACAAAATCCCCATAAGCTCTTGGTAGTCTCTTTCACCTGCTGAAAAGATCATCTCCTCCTTGAACTGACACCAAGCTACCAGAGGACAAAAATCTTCAGCGTCTTTAACAGCTACTTTTCACAGCAAGTCAGCAGGGGAGAATTATAAACAAGGAAAAGAGTTTTCAAAAGAAATGCATACTACTTTATGGCACTTCGCAGTCAAAGGTGCTAAGAATGACTAACAACTTCCCAGCACTTAAACAAAACTTATGTTTCAGCTAGTTTTTTCCCCAGCAATAAGTTGTATTCTTACACACGTGGCAAAGGTGCATGGTGAGATCCTAGACTCTGATGACTAAGAACACCAATACCCCAATCAAAGAGCAGAAAAGTATGTTTTGCAGCAGAAAGCTTATGCAGGAAAGCTTCAGCAGCTCAGCAGCATTCTGCAGGCTAGCTGAGCATGACAAGATGAATCACAATGTTCTACAGAAGAGCTCTTTTTCCCTTCTCAGAGAAAATTCAGTCTTTTCTCCTATCAAAGTCTGTTTTAGAGGAACGTGCTCTATGCCAATATACATCTGGCTGCCTATGACTTTGCAACACCACCACTGTCAAAAAGGGACAATCACTAATATAATGTAAAAGTGTCAAAGCAATGAATGCACATACTCACATGTGCACACACTCAATAACTCCTGGCAAGTGTGCATATTTCTTGGCCGTGAAAGGTTTTCTAAAGGTAATCTTAAATCATTCATCTTTGTAAATATTTCTCCATAAAAACTTGTGGATACCTTGGAAAACGTGATTAAAGAGTTTAATGGGAAGTTGTTTGTTAGCAGAACCACATCACAGTCAGCATCTAATCGGCCAACTGCTTGAAGGATACTGACCTCAAACACCCATGACACCACATACAGCAGTCCCTAAGGTATTTTTCACCCAGTATCTCCTCCAGTTATTTTTCTCCCTGCTAAGACATCAGCTCTGTATTCCTGTGGCAAACAGCAAGAGCAAACAACTGGCTGCTTCGTCAAAACACAACACTGCCAGGAAAAAAGCACCCACATTTCACATTTTCAGACTACGATAACACATCTGTCCTTGGCTGTTACCTGCTGCCAGAATTCACACTGGGAATTCAATACACAGTCATATACTCATTAGTTAAACTAGTATAAAACATGCTTTTTTCTTTTAATCTTGCTATTTATTAGTTAGTCATGCCCCCATTTCTCGGGTCAGATCTGCTTACCGTTACTGGGAACAAAAAAAGCTGCAAGCAAACCAGTACAAAGATTTTAAAACTAAGACACCCTACAGGAAACTGTAAGCTTCCTGTAGCTGCTTAAACAAGGTTTTGTTTCACACTGTGGCCTTAACAGAACACTGTCATCACAACTCAGCTAAATACAGAAATTTTAAGTTAATTCTTCTCTTTTTATTTTTTCCCCAATAACCCACCCCCAGTCCAACTAATTTTCAGTTGTAACTTATCAAGAGCAAAGATTTTAGTCCCATGTGAATGGAAAACCAGCTGGTAATTGAAAAGAAATTAACCTATACCCAACTGTGCCTAAGTTGTATTTTCAAAGAAAATCTTTAAAATAAGCATACAAATCCCAGTAACATTTAGAGCAGGGATGGGAGAACAAAACTGGATAAAGGGAGAGGTTTGTGTGTCACTCGGCTGTTGTGCTTAGGTAGACCGATACTATTAATTTCCAGGGCAGAGCAGGAGGTAGTTAATTCCTAACCACCAGCAGAATAAGTGTTGAATGCAGACAGAACTAGTTTCATACATCTGGAGGAATGACATTTGAAATATCAATAAGTTACCTTTACCTCTGAGTATAACATAGGTATTTTTTGCTGGTGTCAGAGATTTGTTGAGCAGTTATGAGATCAGGGATCAACACAGAAAAAAATATCAAAATTCAGCATATGAGAATTCATTGCTCTCGCTTACCTTATAAAGGAAACATTCACATTTGGATTGATGTAAGTATCATAGGCTTCATGGATGTACTGTGGAAGCATGTTAGCTATCCTGTGAACTCAATAATCCTGATCAAGTTACTCCTCACTTATGATAAAAACTCTTGATTGATTACACTACAGATACATATGCACAAACATGACACTGGCCACAAAATTACTTATGTTTTGTAAACAGACCATATTTTTAAAATACCCCATAATTTACTCTATTATTCAAATACTAACTTGGATTGAATAAACAAAGCAAAAGAAGGAAGACAGCAAATCCAGGAAACTCAAATATGAAAAACATTATTTAAGGTTACTATTAGTCTGGAAGGCATTAAAAGGGAGGACATAAGTGTTTCGTTCAGGTCTGGCTTAAAGATTTCCTGGCTTTTCATTAAAGGAAAGATTTTCTGAGGGGCCCAAGAAGACAGACTGGAAAGCAAAGCACAAAACTGGGCACGCAGACAGGTCTTCTCGTTTCCTCATTCTAGGGGGGGTCATTTGACCTCTGGCAACCCATGTAAGTCAGTTCATCAAAGAGTCACTAAATTGGGGTACTTGGTCTAACACATTTAAAGCCCAACAGAGGTGCTGAATCCCAGAGCTCAGACCTGAGTGAGCACAGCATAAGAGCACGGGATTTCTCTTCAAGTCAAAGCCTACCTCTGAAGCCTGGCACCCAGAGCTGATGCCCAAAATAGATTTGTGAAAAACGTTAGCCTGAATTTCCCTTCCCCTCAGCATGAGCTCTTCGAACTGTCATCTGATGTGAGCTAAAAAAAAAAAAAGGGGAAATTACAAAGTGTATTATTAAATATTTTAGGCATTGCCTGGAGAGAGGGAAGTTTTATTTTGTGAAAAGCTATAGCTCCTATGCCAGTGTGTCTGCAGAGACTAGATAGTTAAATGAAGCAAAAAGTAAACTGACAGCAGAAGCAAAAGCAGGGTATCGTCCTGATTATTTGCATGAGGCTCCATCCAGTCTGTGACAGACAGACGGCTTTTTACCACCACACAATACTTCTGACAACTTGAATTTTTCCAACCTGCTGTGTTTATTACTGGGGAGTCAGACAAGGATGCAGACAGATGTGTCTACAACAAGCCACTGTTCTTTTATTTATTTCCCTTTACATATCTGATCAAAACGAACTGAGACCAAAATAATAAGGAGCTTTTATATTTTCCCCTTATAGCATGACTTGTGAATTCATACAATAACTTGACCAGATCAGTGGTCATTCAAAATGGTAAAAATAAGGTCTGAGTTCTAAAATACATCTTACAGTTTACAAAAATATTTAGCACGGTGACAGGGAAAGGCAGAAAAACCTGAATGATTCAGAGAAAAGAAAAATGTAAAAACAAGCAGAATAGCATTGGGTTTATAATTCATGATTTGATTAAAAAAAATGGCTGGTTTTGTTTTGTTTTTTATGCTTGGCATTAGCAATACTGGAGCCAGAGCAGCAGGATTCAAGCTTTTACAGAATGACATTTGTGATTTAAAAACAAAAAAAAAGCCATTAAATTATCTTCAACTGCAATGGAGTAAAAGAAGGACTAAGTGCATTTTTTGGCTCCGTGTTATTTTGTAGAAGAACAAACAATGACTAAATTGCTATCCTACATTTTGCTAGTCCTAAAAGTCACTGGAGTCAAACTGAACGTACTCAGAGCACGTGGCAGACCCGCTAGAGGCAGCATCTCTGCTGATCTCAGCCTGGGCTGCTCAGGGGAGAGCATTTCCGAAACACATACCCTTGCCCATCCCACTGAATGCCAGGGAAGTGTTAAAACACATGGATTCTATCTGACTATTTCCAATGCTATTTATTTATTATTAAGATTAGGAACAGCTTCACATTTATAAGAAGAGAGAACTGCGTTGCCATTTTCATACACGCTTAAGATAATTCAACTTTACAGTTTTGACATGTGTAGCTTATTAGACTCTTTAAGAATGTAAAAACACCACTGGCATTTTTCATATTGCAAGTGTCTGGTAGATAATGGTTGTGCTGATTTTATACAGAACGGCGCAAGTAAACTTGCCAAACTTTCATCATCACTTCTTCGTAAACTCTGAGGGGGCCTATTAAATTGGCATTTTGTTTGACACGTACACAGAATGTGCTTTGCATGCAGAACAAGCATGGCAACAAACCTTTCCTTAACAGCTGTGTTATTTTCGCTAACGATAAACATGCATCTAAAGCCACATTATCACCATAACTTAAATTGGTGAGGCAAGCTCAGTCACCCCATGGAAAGAGGCCATCACAACACAGAGGAAGTAATTTATTTATTCTTAACTATGCAATTAATTGTCTCCCAATAAACACAGCCCAATATCCAAACTGTTGTTCTAAATTAAAAGTTCACATTCACCATAGTTTATATTTTGTCTCATCTATTTTTTTTAGCGACACATTCCTACCCATGGCACACGTATGCAGTTATCACTGATCTCGGTGGAAGATGCGATTGCATAATCGAGAGAAGAGTTTATTTTCCCTAAAGCCTCCTCAGGGTCTACGAGCTTCGGAGGCCAAAAAGGCTCTTTTTGTCATCGTGGCTCATTCCATGCTGCCTACATTCAAAACTACAAAAATCTAGACATGTGAAATGCAGATGTTAGCAAGCAAGACAGCATATCGATTTGGTTAAGCCATTTAATTTTGACCAACTGCCAAAACAATAATAAGAGAATCGCAAACCTGAAACATTGGAGATTTCATCAGCAGCCTACAATGAACAGAGAGATAATGAGTCCCCAGCAACCTCTAGGAAGGGATCAATGCTCTCCATGGAACTGCAGCGACTGGGAATTCCAGACACTGCCCTTCGATTTTCTCTGAAATCTTATCTTTACAAAGTAAACAAACTGAAGATAATAGCCTCTAAACTTTCCGCTGCCATTCATAAGCGGATTCATTACTACAGAACAGCAGCTGACACTCAGTATTAGAATCTGTTCAATACATGGTACTCTGTGTACCACAAAACTTGGATCTTTTAAAAGGCACGGGTTGTAATCCTCAGAATCGTGACACTCAAAAAAAAAATCATAAAACGAATCAGGGTACCTCAGAAATATTCCCCAGCTTTTCTCTGAATCAGCTGATTCAGAGAAATCAGAGATTTAGTTTTAACCTTTCCAGCGAAAACTAAATTTATCATATAATCAACTGGGTTTACAGTCTGAAGTCTTAAGAAACACTAAATAGTGCAGAAAGCACTGCAAAAACTAATATATACACTTTGAAATTGGAAAATTACTTTGTTTTCAGCATTTTTTACTAAATATGACTAAACTTGGATCACATCTAAAACTATTTCCTCTTGCATTTACTCACAATCTATCTAATTTTGGTTCCTGTGTTTAGAAATATCTGAGAGAAACTAAAAACTGACAGAGCTTTTAAGAAGCAGGTGCCTGAAACTTTACTGGTCTACATAAATATCCTCAATATTAAGTTTATAGCTATATAAAAGCAGAATTTTTCAACCCAAACTTTGACATATCCATCTTCACAGAAATAAAACGGATTTTTTTCTCTAAATATTTGATAAATGGCTTCTATTTCTTTGAAAACAATAACATTTAGACTACATCAGCCCACTATCTTTTTCAATTATAATTGTATCGTTTTATTACACTGAAGAGAGAGAAAAAGAACAGAAGAGGTAAGTACTGCTACATTCCCCCTCGTACTATTTTTTTACAGCAATTTGCAGAACACTATCAGTAAACACAGCGCTTTACAAACCACATAAGAAAGGTCATTACCCCAGAGAGCTTACAACTACAGCAAAAAAATCAAGCACAACAACCCTTCCATCCAAAGGAGATACAGGACACTCCTTTTTAATGTATTAGTGTATCATCATTAAACAGATCTTTAAACTACCTAGGATCCCCAAGCCAAGAAGCAACAAACCAACACCAAAATTCACCAAAAAGGGACCAGTTTCCCATTGGGTGAGCCCAGAGAGTGCTGGGGAATGGAGTTAAATCCAGCTGGAGGCCAGTTCCACGTGGTGTCCCCAGGGCTCAGTGCTGGGTCCAGCCCTGTTCAATGTCTTTATCAACAACCTGGATGAAGGCATCGAGTGCACCCTTAGCAAGTTTGTGGATGACACTAAGTTGGGTGGAAGCGTGGATCTGCTGGAGGGTCGGGAGGCTCCAAAGGGATCTGAACAGGCTGGACTGCTGGGCTGAGACCAACGGCATGAGGTTTAACACGGCCAAATGCCGGGTCCTGCACTTGGGGCACAACAACCCTGAGCAGCTACAGACTAGGAGAAGCCTGGCTGGAAAGCTGCCTGGAGGAGAAGGACCTGGGGGTGTTGGTTGACAGCGACTGAACATGAGCCAGCAGGGGCCCCGGTGGCCAAGAAGGCCAATGGCATCTTGGCTTGGATCAGAAACGGCGTGGCCAGCAGGTCCAGGGAGGTTCTTCTCCCTCTGCCCTCGGCACTGGTGAGACCGCACCTCGAGTCCTGTGTTCAGTTCTGGGCCCCTCACCACAAGGAGGATGTTGAGGCTCTGGAGCGAGTCCAGAGAAGAGCAACGAAGCTGGGGAAGGGGCTGGAGAACAGGCCTGATGAGGAGCGGCTGAGAGAGCTGGGGGTGTTCAGCCTGGAGAAGAGGAGGCTGAGGGGAGACCTCATTGCTCTCTACAACTCCCTGAAGGGAGGTTGTGGAGAGGAGGGAGCTGGGCTCTTCTCCCCAGGGACAGGACAAGAGGGAATGGCCTCAGCTCTGCCAGGGGAGGTTCAGACTAGACATCAGAAAGAAGTTTTTCACAGAAAGGGTCATTGGTCCCTGGCAGAGGCTGCCCAGGGAGGGAGCTGAGTCACCTTCCCTGGAGGGGTTTAAGGCACGGGTGGATGAGATGCTGAGGGACATGGTTTAGTGGCAGATAGGGAATGGTTGGACTCCATGATCCAAGAGGTCTTTTCCAACATGATGATTCTCTGATTCTCACAATGTGCATCTTGAAACTGTGGGCAGACGCACATCAACTCAGTTCTCCTGGCACAGCCACACGAAGGTACATGGGAGATGCCAGGGAACTGTATCTATCAAAAAAACCCCACAAAATCCAGGAACATAAGCTGGGCCTCAGACTCTTCTATTTTTCTGCTGTCTGTGATATGCCATGATGACTATTCTTTTGGCTCTTGCTGACTACACCTTTGCTCTGACACCTTGCAGAGTCATGCCCACAAAAAGCAGCACTCAAGGAAAAATATGAAGGGAAAAAAGAGTATTTCATATATGAGACATAGGATGGGAGCTTGTAACAACGATGATTGAGAAATCTGTTTATATTGTGGGCTAATTATTAAGGTTTCCTTGCAAGTTTACTTCTCCTTAAACTGAATTTCTTATAAGACATCAGACCTGGAAAATAAACAACTGTGAGTGTCATTTACTTTCTTTCAATTCAAAATGTCTCCTTTTCTTTAATTTTCAGGTGAGCGATAAACACCTTCTCTGGGTCCTTCAAAAGCTACCATCATGCTCCTCTTATAAGAGCATTAAATACTAGGCAGCCAAGTACAAACCACTACCAAAGTAGAGAAGTCTTGATTTCATTGCAGGTTCTGCCACAACGGCAGCAGCACCTGCAAGATATAGGCACTTAATAAGCTCCTTCATAAATGCAAGAGCAGGTTTTCTTCTTTAATTAAAAAACCCTTAGTCCTTAGCACTGTCTGCTGAAGTGCACGCTCCTACCAATTCAAAGAATCAGTGTCCATAACCCAGGAAAATTCCTTCATGGGCTTATGGAGAATCATCACGCTTTTCCTGCTATGACTTAGACAATTAACCCAACACCTGTTACTTTCTACATGTACCAGAATGTTTCCTACATCTAAGAAAGTAAGGAAGTTGGAAAAAAAACTGTGACGGGACAAACACAACCTTCTGTAGCCACGCAAACACCAGTAAGGATAAGGTAAAAAAAGAAATTATTTCTGGTAATCTTTGTCAGACTTCGTGAATATTAAGGTTTCATTTATAATTGATTAACACAGATTATCACCATCTATACCCACTGCAGACTAGATTAATTTTATATTATTAATGATTATAAACAGATAGACGGCTATCAATTATCATGAAGTTCTCTCTAAAAGATGTATAGCTGATAATTAACAAGCTATCAGCATGTTGTACACTGGCAATTGTTTATCCATTCATTAAAAAAACATTCATGCGTTACTTGTGCCCGACTATAAACCTGAATATAAAACAGAACATTATTTTCTCAGCTCCTGCCGATCCATATCCCCAGTGTGCACTACTAGAAAAAAATTACTGAAGATATTTTCTGCGGGTAACTGAGGAAAATGTCTGGAAGAATTAATACTGAGGTTGGCTTTTGTTTAACAAAAGCAAAGAGAGATGTACTGTACTTCCCTAATAAAATCATAATGCTTAGAGAAGAGGGAAGACCATTTACCAGGCATGCACATCACCTTTTCTCAATCACCAAAACCCTAGAATGAAAAGAAGAAGCTGCTGAAATGCAGGGGGAAAACCCACATGTATGTAAAGAATCAAAGAGCCTAACTTGATAATATGGGACAATAATTAAGAACTTGGATCAGTCAATTAATGTGAGAGTGAAGTTTTTCTGGAGTAGGTTTAGGATGCCCAAATGACCTACTTTAGGGAGAGGTGTCCTACTTTCAGCACACCAAAATATTCCTTTTTGGACGCACTACCTTTCTAGTAAAGTGCACAATCATGAAGACAATTTTATCACCTATATACCCATACGGCCTCAGATTTTGTTTGTCCTGACTGTTATCAAGTCTGTACTTTTGTGAAGTGCTTTAGTTTTTCTTTAACTCCATTTTTTTCTCCTGCTAGACAGCATTCTTCAAAAACCTCAGCAAGTGAAAATAAACAGCACAGCTTTTCTAGCTTCAGACACCTAGTTTAGTGTGTTTTCCAAAGTAGGATTTAACAAAGAATTTCACAAAAAAATATATTATTACACCTAGTTACACTGGACACTGCTAGTAAGATACTTAATTTACTTTTACTACAAACTAAAGTCAGGTTTCTTTTTGTTGCTGCTCTATATTTGCATACATTTCTCAATTTCATGTTTAACAAAATTTGAGGTGATTAATAGCTATGGTCAAACACAGTCACCTGTGAGACACCGTTCCTGGTGTACCGAACAACAGCGAGTAATGGGAATTATCCATCTTTATGCCTCGGTGCACTCAATGAGGATTGGACTACAATATCAAGTACGAGGGGGAAAAGAGAGGTTGGTTCTATTTAATTTTTAAGTTCTTTCCTTACACACGCAAATAAGCTGACAGAAGTTGAGCCTTTCTCCTGCCCTTAGACTCTCAGCCCCTCAGAACAGTTGACACCAGGTGATGCGTCAGCCCTCACTCGGCATAGATCCCTCGGAATGCCATGGAACGTGCATGCCAGAGCAGCAGGAAATGCGGGATCGGAGACGCAGCCTGCTCTTCACCGGGCGTTCTGACAACAGGAGGCTTCAAGGACAAAGCACTAAGCAAGCACCCGAGTGCCTTGCAAACAGCATTTGGCAGCTGAAACTAAGCAACTATCATAGGAATGACCTTGCATAGTGCAGACCTAATGTAACTGTGCTCCAAGGACAGGAACCCAGATACCTACACTTGACTCGCGTATTCAAAGGACTCGCATGTAGGAAGCCAGGGGCCTTGCAGATTGCCATTATAGCTAATTCAGCTGGTATCTTTCTTGTGAGTGAAAATAAACTTACTTTCAATGGGGAAGTGGCAGCAGTGACCACAAATGGTGCCTCACAGAGAAGCAGACAAGAAAATATAAACTTAAGATACCAAACTTGGGATGATCCGACCTACCAGTCTTCAACAGATTTCAGGAATGGACAAAACAAAACCAAATGAAACCTAGTGACCCTGGACAATGGCTTTCCTAACTTAAATAAGTAACAACCACGGTGCACAGAAACAACCGCCGAAGTCTAAATTTGCAAGTTGAACCTCTGAACCTACCCTTTAAATGTCTAGCAATGAAAACACTGCTTGAACAAAAGAACAAACGTTACTTAAATATACTCATAAAAGCAGAACGAAAATGCTTTTCCTTTTTAAGCAAAAATTTAGAGAACAGACCATCCTGATGAACCAGAACTTCTAAACTAACCAAGCTGGGTCAAGGAACAGTTCTTCAGGAAGAGCCAAAAAAGGAAACAAGAGGAGGAAGAGCATTTCTCCACAAAGCTTCGCTTCAGCCTGCAGTCTCTTAACTGTAGTGAGGAGATAAACCTTTTCCTCACTAAATAGGAAATGTCTCTTCCTCACAGCATAAAAAAAAAAAGGCATAGCCTAGGACTCAGAGATGTAGAGTCCAGGACAATGTTATTTATGAATACAAATGTCCATCCAGACACTAAAAATGGCTGGCAAGTCTGATACATTGTGTTACTACTAAAAGTCATTTGAAGATATTTTTTTCTCTAAGGTATATTAACAGATATCAGTTTTACATATAAATGTTTTATGAGAAGTGTTTAAGCATAACCAGGTCTCAAACAGAACTGCAAGAGCATAATGATAGGTAAGGTACTTCAGATTATGCTTTGGTTGCACATATTTTATTATTTAATGTTACGTGCATAAATGATACACTACACTCACAATATTTCATGAATGACATTAAGTATTAAAAGGCTAAGAGAAAAAAGGCATCAGGTTTTAAATGGGAGGAGATGAACAATACCGCAAAACGTAAGATGGAAAAAATAAATGTAAGATTATCATTGTATTTTTTCATTACTTAAAAATGTCCATCCACTAGCAAGAATATTAACTTTGCTTGGCAAATGGCTGTATGTAACTACCAGAAGCAGATGCTTTTTTTTCACTATAAGCTAAAGAAACAAAGGAAGACTGGATATGAGAATAAGGCAATTCCCAGAACCGGTAACTGCAGCAGGCAAAAGTCAAAATCAGAGAGTCATACTAACTCGAAGAGCCAGTTGTAAGGCTTTAAATCTTTTAAATCTTTTCTTTCCCATTAAGACACTTTATCAACCCTACTGATTTTACCCATTAAACGGTGGATTTTGAGATTACAAAGAACAACAGAACTTTTAAAGTGGACTCCAGCCCCACACGAGAAAGGCACACAGCTAACTTCATCAGACATGACCTTTATAAAGCAGTATTATTCACCCTCTGCTTGTGGGTGCTTTGACACATTAGCACTATGAGACATCTCCAGGCGGTATTTTATTAGCAGGGCCCATCCAGGCATGATGTGCACTTTCAGAGTGTATTAGCATATCCAGATGAGGAACACAGCGGACTGCAATGGCCTTTCCTTGCAGGACAGACCTGAAGTGTTAAACAAATTCACTGACATTCTCACTGACATCCAGGAGCTCCTCCACATATTCAAAATTCATCAGCACTTAAAACCTAGCACCATATACTGAAGAAACTGATTGCCAGAGCAGATTAAGAAAGCCAACCGTATCCCGACCAGCAGGTTGAGGGTGGTGGTTCTACCCCTCTACTTCACTCTCGTGAGACCCCACCTGGAGTCGTTTGTTCAGTTCTGGTGTCCTCAGCACAGGCAGGACATGGATCTGTCAGAGTGAGTCCAGACGAGGGCCACAAAGGTGGTCAGAGGGCTGGAGTCTCTGCCACATGAGGACAGGCTGAGAGAGTTGGGATTGCTCAGGCTAGAGAAGAAAGGGCTCCAAGGAGACCTTATAGGAGTCTTCTGGTACTTAAAGGGGGCTACAGGAAAGCTGGGAGGGGATCTTTATCAGGGAGTGCAGTGATAGGACGATGGGTAATGGGTTTAAGCTGAAAGAGGAGAGATTTAGATACTGGAAGACATTTTTTCCACAGGTTGTCCAGAAAGGTCATGGATGTCCCATCTCTAGGGGTGCTCAAGGCCAGGTTGTGTGAGGCTTTGAGCAACCTGACCTAGTGCAAGGTGTCCCTGTCCATAGCAGTATGGTCCCTTTCAACCCAAACCATTCTATGATTCTATGATTGGCTATTACTATTAAATCTTTGACCTGCTCTTAGCCTTCTACCCTGAAGAGTTAATCATCTTAACTTTTTCCTTCTTACACTGCACATTAAGAAAGTATCAGTCTATATTCCACATACAAGCTGAAAATTGAAGTTTAAAAAGGCAATGAAACATATTTGACAATGTAAACAGAAACAGTGCTTCTCACGTGACACCTGTACTGACCAGAAATAACTGGAGTGAAGTCAGCCAGCACAGGTAAACGAAGGGAGGGAAACTGGTCCAAAGGGAAACACAACCCTTCGTACACAGATGCAACCCAGCAAAAGCCTGTGAACCGACCCGAGGTCAACAGAGAAAGGTGGTGGAGCAGTTTCTAACAGACTTTTCCTCCTTGATATCTGAAGGGTTTTGCACTCAATGTCTCAAGTGGTCACTGAATCCTCGTCACTGGAGCAAGGGAGTCCTCCAATGCACCTTCAAGGTCACCTTGCCAATGGGATAAGAGGGCTCAAGTCGCAAACAGCCACCTACAGTTACTTCCAACCATGTTGTAGCAGAGTAGCTTGGGATGTAAAGCCAGACACAGACCTACCTCAGTATTATTAAAAACACTTCAAGCTGCTTAAAAATATAACTTTCAAATGTTAGTAATCAGAAATTGTTTCTTCTCTTTCCTGTTTTATTAAACGTAACATAACAAATGAGCAGAAATTTACCTCAAGCCCTCGTTCCTGAGCACTTTTACAAATATCCAGCTGGGTTCACCGGTTTTTGAAACACACTGAAGTGCTCCTGAGGAAAGAATGGTTTCATCCTCATTGGTACATTTTTGTCAGCTCTAAGACACGACATACCGCACTGCTTTAAAAAGGAAAGACAAGGGATTTTTTAGCTTTCAAGTCTTAGGCTAAGAATTTTAGTTTGTCATTTACAATTCTGAGACCTTCTCTTCCAGATAGGGATGTGACTTCATCCTTTGTCAAGAATTTGTCTCAGAAACTATGAGGGTTGTTTTTTTTTAAATAGTGGATGCTAAGACAAGCCAGAAGAATTTCACCTTGCAAACAGAGGTAAATTGTACTGACTGCACCCCAGGTGTAACAGCACTTCACAAAGGACACACACTAAGAATTTACATATTTTGTTTAACATTTTTATAACCAACACTCCCATTATATAAACCCAACTCTTCTTAAAAGACATTTCTACCACCATTCCAGTGATGGCAGCTTTTACTCAATCCTGCAGTCATGAAGAAAAATGTTACCTTATAAAATTTTGGTTAGCTGAAATGTACATCCAACAATTACCCTTCACTAGCAGATATCCTGTGGAGAACAAAGAAGCAACACAATCACGACTCAAATGTCTAGCCAAAAAAACCCCCAACATTCAGAAAAGAAGAAGGTGAAATTCATTCCCACTCTTCAGGATGAAAAGTATCTTGTTACAGCTTCAGGTCTTTCATAGAGTTTGCTTGAGCACAGCTAGAACACGTGGAGAAAATTTATGGCATCTTATCACAGCTGGTTTGGGGGAAGGAAGAGGCTTTCCTGTGAGGTCAGGTGAAGGAAATTATATCCTTTATTATTCAGTTCTTCAACGTGTATTCCCTTTTACTGCTAACATTGCAGCCATTTCGCCTACAGAAAGCTGAATAGCCAATGCAGTTCTAAATTAAGGTTAGCTTGCGCCATAAATGGGCACTTCAGCGGAAGGTACACCATTTTTTTCCAGGTTTGAACATCACAAAGTCAAATTCCAGTCCATATTTGAGCAGGATGTTTGTACCTCATGAGTTCCAAACTCCATATATGAGACAAAGTGATGCAGACTAAAGGAAAACAGGGTATATTTGTAATTTTACTGTTTTTCTCCCCTACTACTACTTTACTTTCTGGGCTCCATTAGGAAAAAAATTAAAAAGAAGAAAAAGACTAATCAATGAATATACCTCTTATTATACACCCAATGAAATTCATCATGATTTTACCAAAGGGAAAGAGATTTCACTGTAAAAATTAATGGTATCTTCTTAAAGCTGTGTCTGCAGTATTCTCGGTTGAGCAGTTAGTCATCCAGCAGCTCAAGTTAGAGCTTCTTAAGTATACCAAGAACAGGACATCACCAACCTCATGGGAAAACAGGACTGGAAAACATTTTGGGGAAAAATATAACACTTAGATTTCCCACAGCAGAAGTGAAAACAGAATGATCAAGCATATGCCACCATCCAGTTCACCCTTTTCTAAGCCCAAGAGGAATTTAGGAAAATTCCTGCATATCGAATTGGACAAAGCTGCAAGCAACTTTGTCCTCGTTTGAAGTGGATTTAGAATAATTGCTGTCAAAGAAGTCCATAGCTTGACTGGCTGCAAGCACAAAGCCACTTGTCTTGTAGTCTTGTCATCACTGAAATAGGACAAAACTGAAAGACATCATATGACATGTCAGGTAGCTATAGAGATCACCAGGAAAAATAGATACAAATATTTGTAACTCATTTGTAAATCATTCACTAAAATAACATGTCAGCCCGGAGTCTTCTAGCTGTAACAGGATGCATTACTGAGAATATTTATAACATATTAAAACAAGACTTTGTAGTAATCCACTGAAGAACACCAGAGAACACCAAGGATTGATAAAAGAAAACACACGTATACTCAGTATCACCTAAATGGTTCTTATAAATAATGAATTAAAGCATTTGCTAGGCAACACTGCAAGATCTGCTATCAAACCCATAGTTCTACCCATCCTGGAATGCTTTTTCATCACTTAAAGGTAAACCCAGGGCATAACATGGTAGAAGAGAAAGCAGAAGATACAAAATCTGAAAACTTCCGATCACCAACTCTGTTTTCATAATAAGCATTTCAGCTATTTACTGCACTTAAATCCAGGAAGAGATAAGAAATTCTCACTACCTGCCAACCAAAATCATCAGTTTGATAAATCACTTTTTACAAGAACTTCCTTTTAAATAGAAATTCCTTGTGATGTATTTCCCATTGTGCGCTGCAATACAACAATGTGCTTCTATACTGTCTTGTCTTTGATCTACAAGTTTGACATGAATTCTTTAAATTAGAGTAGTAATTTAGACAAAAATAGCTTTGAAAGATGCATCAGTTTTCCAGACAATTCCACCAGATTCAAACTTTGGATGTTCTAATTGACAAGACTAAACTCCAGTGGTATTAAAATAAAATCCAAACCTAGCATTTTATATTCCATCAAAGAGTTGAAAAGGAAGAAGTACAACTAAAACCAAGCTTCTGCACGTATGGAAGCCATCCCGCCACCACCCGTCACCACCACTGCCAAACAGCTACACCCACCTACAAAATCCCAGCCAGCCTCATCTCATTTTACTAGAATTTTTCAGAGGATGAGACCCCTGACAGCAGTCTATCACAGCTCATACAAATATTTTAATTTTTCGAAAGAACATAAAAAGAAAAATCTCTTTTGCAATTAGTAAATAGTTCGATATAAAATATTGATGTACCATCAAAGGCCTGATATATTCAGAGTTCTTCTTTGTTGGTGCTTTGTAATTTGAAGTTCAGTTTGCACTAAATGTGCTTTTTTATTAGCTTAAGAAAGCAGACTCTTTAAATGCCAGCAATTGGAAACTTAGATGAAATTAAATTAAAAAAATATCAAAACCTTTTTGAAAAGTCCTGTATTTCCAGTGTAATTCTCTTTATTTTAATCCTCAACATTAGAATTAGCAATTTTAGAACAAGTACTTCATGCTAAAACATAAACACTTAATCTTCTAAGGTTATTCCTCAGTGTCACTTTTTTATAAATACTGTTAATGAAAAACACTGTCAGTGCATGGCAAGGGCTGCTGTTATAACCTGGAAGACTCCACTAGTGAATGCGAGCTCAGCGAGCCCCTCAAAACTCCCCAGCAGTTACAGTTTAATAAAACAAGAGTCATGCCCTGATGACCATGGCTCAACTTAAGGAAACAGCAAAATATTCAAAGTCTTCTCTGAGTTTTGGGTAAAGAAAGAAAAAAAAGAGATAGATTGTTTTTGAAAAGCAAATGACTCAAAAGTAACATAAAAACTAGAAAGCTGGTAGCAGGGTTTTTCTAGCAGAAGTGTAGAAGTAAAGCGAGAGTTTTCAAATTTACCTGCCTACATGTAAAAAAGCCTCCTCAGAACCATGAAATCTCTGTCAACGGAGAATGTGTTGAGTGTGCTCTAGCACCGTAATTTGTATTTAATTACAGTTCCACAGTTATTCCTTATTTAAACCACAATGCTCTCCAGGCAGAACGCATCTCAGGAGGTTTACTGCATGTCAGCAGTATAAAAACTGTGATTCTTCAATCACCAGAACAGCAAAGTATCCCATATAGTCACTCCTACATTACTGGAATAGCATTTTTAAACTTTACGTTCATATACTTTGACTGAAATTCATATGTCACATAAACTCAATGAAGAGTTAATCAAAAGTTTAATTTGCATCTAGACTCTAAGCCTGCGATAATGATTTAATATCATTGAAAATGGAATCAATTTCATAGGTGATAAACAAAGGGGCAGAGGGTAATAGTATCATACAAGCACAGCAGCAACCATATTACAGAATCACAGAATCATCAGGTTGGAAGAGACCCACCGGATCATCGAGTCCAACCATTCCTATCAAATACTAAACGATGCCCCTCAGCACCTCGTCCACCCGTTCCTTAAACCGCTCCAGGGAGGGTGACTCAACCCCCTCCCTGGGCAGCCTCTGCCACTGCCCAATGACCCTTTACGTGAAAAATTTTTTTCCTGATGTCCAGCCTATATTCAGTCCCTTGGGATTCTTAGGTCCTGCTGTACTACACTACACTGAAGGTTTACCTAATCAAATAAGTTTAGACAACAGCCATAACTCCAGGAACAAATTAAAACCCATCAATGTCCAGAGGTATAAAAACACTCCCTACTTCACTGACCTGTGTCTTATTAGACATTTGTTATGCCTTGAAGCACAAGGTTTTGTGGCCCTTCCAATGAAAATTCCTGGCATTTTTTTAGTAACTGACATTATCATTAATATTTCCTACCACAATTAAATGTGTTGTTTGTTAGGGAGGGCAACACAATCCACACATCACCACACAAAAACTACAGAAATATACCTAGTTCATAGGAATGCATTCAATCGATGAGCTGCCCAAAATTAAAGCAGCTGTTAACAACAATGAAAACTTCCAAGTTCAGAAGAAAACTCTGATAGCATTTTACAATTCAGCATTTTTTTTTCCAAGTACTGAAGAAAGCTGGTAAACAAGCACTGAACTGAACGTAACACAAAAACACCTCTCTGTAGTCCAGCTTCTGAAGTGAAACACTTCTTCAGGCGACAAAAACAGAAAGCTAAAACCAAGAACAAATAGGAAAGGATTAAGTCTCCTAACAAAGCGCAAAAAACATTCCCAGTTCCTCTATCACCTTTCCCTCGCAAAGCAACATCAATCCTTCTTGCTCTAAACCAAAACTCATTTCAAAGCAAACTGTTCTGTAGTCAGTCAAGCTGCGCTTTGTGTTTAAAAAAAAAGAACCTGCAATCAAAATATCAGGTCTTTGGAAAGAAGATCACGCTCATGAGATCTTGACAAAGCTACAAAACCAAATAAAATAAAACCTAAACTGGCAAAAAGAAATAACTAGTTCATGAAACAATAATAAATTACTAATGTCACACTAAGCACAGATCTACATCTAGAAATAGCTGACGGCCACAGGATTTCTATTTTGTACCTGACCTGTATGCCAAGTTCTATTAGGAAACCAGAAATTTTTCATTGTCTCTAATATACATCTGCCATAATTAAAAATGTATGCTGTCAAAAGACCACAAATGCCACTACAAAGTTGTTTTTCATGTGTACATGCTGAGGATCTAGTTGTGTAGCTATGCAGATATAGGGACCCACCTGCATCCCGGAGAAGATGCCACCACGCCTCGCACTCAGGTGACACAGGTAGCCTTACACAGGTCTACTCCCTCTATCACCTGTGTGGTTGAGGAGATGTGGGAGGAGGTCTCCATGAAAGAAAAACAGGAAAAATTCCCTCCTCTTTCATATTTAAATTAAAAAAAATTTTTTTGTAAGATTTGTTTTCAAAAAAAATGTCACTGCTTTACAAAACTACTGACCTGCTGTAGAATAGGTTTAAAGATGTCCAGCCCCTTATGCAAAGACATCCTTTTTTGTAATGTTCTGGATACTAGATTTCTTCACGTGTGTAAACATGTATCCTTGTGAATTAGCTTAGACAAAACCTAGACAGGCTAGCTGGAGAGAGGGAGCCTAAGTGGTACTGACTTTTTCACATTTGAAATGCAAATTATTTATTCAACCACACAATGCAAAGTCATAAAAAAAACCCCTACAACACACATTCCCACAGCTAACCCTTTTCTAAATACAGAAGGGTGCAATTAAATTAAAATGCATCCTAAAAATGCTATTTTCTTAATATAGTAGGAAAGTAAAAAAGAAGTACATACAAGGCTGTCTGCATAATAAATACAAAAACAGCATTAAAAAGCAGCAGTTCCTCTTTTTCCCTAATTCCATGAACGCATCACATAAATACATGCATGTAATTCTAAATCTGTGAGAAAAATAGTCAGAACTTTCCACCGGAATATCTCTGTAATTTTTATAAACTATTAAGACAGCATTTAAGAAGCAATGATAATATACATAGAAACTGTGCTTATCTATGTATTTATTATGCTTTTGCATTAGGTTTGACTTCAGGGTTATATAAATTGATACAGTAACAGTAAATTTATATATAAATCATTATGCATTTAAATGCTTATTAATATAAAGGAAAATTTTAAAAACTCAAAAACTGAATCATGTCCAGAATTTTGGAAAGTAAACAGAAACTTTCATTATGCAGGAATGAAGATTTGGCTGTGGTACTCTAACACCTGCAATAAAGAGCAAGGGGCAGTAGCACTCCAAGCTATCACAGCTCATCTGCAGTGACTACAGAGTCATTGCTTTGTTAGAAAATAAAGTGCATTTCCAAGGACAGAACAAAGAGGACACAAACTTTACCAGAAGTTATTAACTGAACACACAGCAAGGTTAAGCTACATAGCATCATTATCTTCAGTATTTTTGCCCCTGCTGCTTTTCCCCTCCACAAAAACAAACTAAGAAATGTGTGCTATCAATCAATAATTTAGTTTTCATATGTATATTTTGAGAATCAAATATTCAGGAGAGCTTGAAATTTGCTGGACTGACTGCAGGAAATGTTTTTTCATCCACACATATTCAAATTCCTGCTTTCTTTATAAATGTTAATGGAGGTGTTGATGCTTTTATGACTTTTATATGAAATAAAAATAGCTAACTTAATAGCATCAAAAATACCAGAGGTATGGCTGGCATTAGAAACTTAGATGTGAATAAGACTTTTTCCAGTTAATCCCTTGTTCGTAGCAAATTTCAGTTTGGTAATCACGCAGCGACCACCAGACCTCAAACCAAATTTAGGGGACAAGCTCTATAATAAAGCTGAACATATGTCTTCTGTAATCATGATGCCCCATGCTTTTAAGATTTACACTAATTAAACTAGAAAAGGTCACACAATTGAAAATGCTCACAATTTGGGCAAGACTCAATGGCAAAATCTTTCCCATCTATCACTGATGTTTTATGCACAACAACTGTCACTTTGACAGAGCGAACCTGTCAGCTCAGGGTTATACACAAGAAGCTTCATCCCTTATCCTCTGGAAGAGTTCACGAACTACAGCTTGCAAAACTCAGTGAGACAGACCAACAGAAAGCAGAAGAGGAAGCAAAACCCAGCCCTCCTCAGGACTCCCCTTTCATCAGGAAAGAATTTCTCTGCAGTTTAAGAACTCCTTTAGATTTAATTTAAGGAGCTCAGTACTGAAAATCTGGAAGAAAAACATGTATTTTTATAGCTAGGAAAGAGAGGAGGCAGATAAAACCACCTTGGCTCTAATCTCAACCCTTGAAAATTATCTGCAGTGTGACCTGGGGCAAGAAAGCTTTTATGTCTCTGCTTCTCACAGGTTATCTGATAACATGGTTAGTCCTTCAATTTTTGAAGCCTTAAGAACCTCTATAGATGTCTACTCCTTCCTTTTTGCATGTTTTGCCTTAAAAAAAAAGGGGGGGGACTGAAAAGCATCGCCTGTGTCTGTGGATTCTGACACCAGCCAGCTGAAAGGCCCTTAAAATATCTCTGCATTTATGGGTAATTGATGAGCGTTTGATCTGTCTTTAGTTCAGTTAGGAATTTGAAAGGATGGTGAGGCTTAGCCCCATGTTCTGAAGTCTTTCTTGAATCTGAACACTCCTCCAGGCATAACCTAGAAAACCATTCCCTCTCTGAATCTCCTTTTCTCCAACTTGTCTTATTATGTGGAAAACTTTTTTTCCCAAAAGTTGTTCCCTCTCAGGTATTTAATGGGTGATCTAAAAGAAATAAAAGAATGAAGAGAAAAGGCTCCTACCCTTTACATCACAGTGGACTGCACAGGATCAGGACGAAAGCCTGCATGGAAGCACAATGCTGTCAAACCTTTGGGCCCTTCAAAGGCTGCAGTATCGCCTTCCTATCGCTGGAGGAGGTGAGAGCTTGGGGAAAAAAAACACATAAAAATCACAAAACCTAACCAGTCTAAGCACAGTAGGCTTAAGAGTAAGCGTTCAATCAGCAAAGACGCTGACAGAGCAGATGAAAATAAAATGCTTTCAGAACTGTTCAAAATCTATTTCTGGATAAAGTTCTCAGCTTCATATGGTTTTCTGCTGCTTTGAACTACACCTTAATGTGGCTATATCTTTAAATGGCATTCAGTACAGCAGATATAAAGAAAAACTACATTAGGTATCAGAAAAAAATCCCCACAAGTACATATGAACCAAAGAGCATGTGTTGTTGCCATTCAGCTCCATCCCAGGAAGTGCTCCCCATGGAAACAAACTTATTTGAAGGACTCCTATTGGCTCCACAACATAAAGGAGACCACCACCGCCTAGCACCCTGCGTAAGGAAGCCATACCCACAAGTCGAGGAGCTAACAGATGTACATCGGTATATACCAGAAACCCCCAATAAACTCACTTCCAAGACAGTCATGCAAAAGTTCAAAACCTCACAATCAGACTACAGCTATGAAAATTTCCCTCGTGATATGCAGGCTTTCAGGATACGCTCCTCTTTCATTCTGATTCCTCATCATTTCCTTGGAGTTCCACTACGACCCCAGAGATCACAAAGCCTGAAAGGAAGCATGTTATTAACCAAAGGTATTTTCAGTCTAAAGACGACTAGTACGAAATGAACTTCAGAACTGTAAGTTATGAAGAAACTAGGCAAACTCAGTGTTTGACTATCATCAGAAAATAGAGCATAGGCCTTCCAGTGGGAAAGCTTCTCCACTGTAACTAAAACAGCAATCTGAGAATTGCCTCCTTATCAAAAATACCCTCAGCATAACAACAGAATACAAAAGACTCTCAAAAGCAGAGATTTCCATGACCCAAAAAGAGGAGAGGAGGAGGCTCCCTTAAGCACATACAACTTCATTGCCGCTGATCTATTTTACTAGTAAGGAAATGACAGAGAGAAATAAAAACAGCTATTTAAGATGTACTGAATAACATTATTACAGCAACTAGTAAATTGGTGACAGTGTTTCTCCAACAGGAGATAGGATCAATACAGCTGACCCTTGGCAATATAGTTAGGAATGAGGGCACTGTCTACCCCAGAAGTTATCTAAAACTCCACTAACCTTTAAAAGTTGATCTGATCTTTTTTTATTCTGAGTCTATGCCTTAAGTCTTGATTTTTAAAGTGTTTTAATTTTAGTTGGAACAACTGAGCTGTTTTGTGAAGGCAGGAAAAGAAAAATAATCTTGCTTGGCCCTTGTAGGAAAGACAGACTTTTAAAGAAAATTTTCAAAGACTGATGCTTCCAAGAAAGGGTCTGGGGTACTTATGGATAAGGAAAATATCTTCTGTGACTGTCAGGATAATTTCTGAAGATGGATAACAACACATCTTTCAAAAAAATATATAGATTGCTCATTTTCTTTAAAACGTAGCTAGAGTTTTGCAGCTGAGGTTTCCAAAGGGTCTGGTCTGACAGAGCATCCCTGCCCCTCTGCACCACGCGGCAGCACCACAGAGAGCAAAGCAGTCCAAGGAAGAAAGGCAAAAATCTCAACTGTGGCTTCCTCCTGTAATCGTCAGGCTGCCCCATCCCTGGAGGTGTTCAAGGTCAGGTTGGATGGGGCTTGGGCACCTTGGGCTGGTGGGAGGTGTCCCTGCCCAGTGCAGGGGGGTGGGAGCAGACCACCTTTAAGGTCCCTTCCAACCCAAACGATTCTGATCCTATGCCAGTTATGAAACACGCTGAAAGATAAATTAGAAGCTCACAGATCAAATACCTCCTGGATAATCTAAAATACTAAAGGATAATATGAAGAGAAATTCTTTCCATTTATTGTGAAATTTAAAAACAAAATTCTCTTTTTCCCAAGCTTATTAAATACAATTTTTTAACAACTGTCCAACCTTCAAAGAACACTACTACGCAAAACTTTCCTACAATTTTTTTTCTTACTTTCAAGTAAAACTTACTAATTGAAAACATCAGAGGAGCCAAGAAAGCAAAGCGATGCAGCATAAAATCATGAAAAAACAATTAAACTGCATACAACTGTCAACACATCCATTTTTTAAAAAACAGCCTTCCTCGTACCAACTATCTACAAAATAAAACCTTGATTCATCTCCTTAAAAATCCCTGATCTTTTCTGGCTCTACAGAATCTGCAATAATTATCTTTGACTTCAAAATAGCTCATTTTTGTGAGACTGGTTTCAGTTTCAGGATGCAACCACTTCTCTTTTTGTTGTTTTCCATTTCTAAATATATGCTTTGATCCCCCTGGTCTTGCTGGTAGAGCAGTCGCCTCACACATACAGTCTCTCTTTGAAGCCTTCCAGCAGTGCCAAGAAAGAAGCAGGCTGTGGCAGCGGGCTCAGTATTCTCCGGTTATGCAACAGATTAGATCATTATCAACAAAACTGGATGCCTCTAGCAGAGAACAGAAACAGTGAATTTCAGAGCAAGATTTTCCTTACTTTTTGAATTAAGGACAGCTACTTGGTCAGTCTGAAAGTAGGAAAAAAACCACCTGTAAGTAAGAGCTGGTCATATCAGAGAAGATTACTCTTTGGCAAAAAGCTTTATAATAAATATTACTGTCACATCTATCTGTTCCTTCCTTGGCAGGAAGGTTTTTCTATTCATTGTGTGATTGGAAAGAAATATTTGGCTGAAGCTGATGGCAATAATTTAAGCAGCCTGGTTTAAGGCATGTAAGAACCAAGTGGATTTCATTCCCCATAAATGAATGGCCACATGCCAATAGGATGCAGAATTGTCTGGTTCTCACATACCTGCAGAGTGAATCTGTGCATCTTACCTATGACACATTCACTTGCCTGTGCATGTGGATATCCTACACATCTGTCACGCTTCTCTCTTCTCTAGTTGCTCCAACAACTTTCACATCATAAATTATATAAACTCGCTTTTTAAAGACATATCATTTTAGGATTTCATTTAAGTTAAAGTCTACACTAATCGGTCATGGAGTAAAGATATGGATTTTAAGTCTTCATACATAGAAGAAAAATACAGACTTCAATTTCTTAATGAAATGCCTTGTATAGCTCCATCACTGCATAACTGTCACATCCATTTGTGTTTTCCTTACAGATAATCGGGAAAGAAGTGTTACACTGCATGAAACAAATCCCTTGAGTCAAGTTCTGACAATGAACGTATAGTTAGGAGGAGATTATTATATAATACCAAACAGATTAAAGTATTTATTGTTTGAATGTAAGATTTCAGTCATCAAGGCTAATGAATGCGCACAAACAAAAAAAAACTGAGGTCCTGAGAAGCCTAACTGAATGCTTTTCAGTGTCTAAAAAGAAGTAAGAGTATTTAGATCTTGGACATATGAATAAAACAAGAACAAAAAAATTTAATATAGGAAAAGCTATGCGGTTGTAGGAATTTCTTATAGTGCTTTAATGTGTTAATAGTAGATTATAAATGCTTTATTATTATATGTTAATACTAGATTATAAATGCTTTATAAACATATGTTACACGCTTATAAATTTCTAAATTTAGAAAGCACAACTGAAGTGGGTCTTTGCTTTTCAGTTTTCTACAAAATTAACATTGAAAAATGTCATTCATCTGGTTATATAGCAAGATAATGTAGCATTAAAAACGATGTTACTCAATAAAATACAGACTATTAAAATACAGTACAGTAGAATTTATATGACTAGCGTAATTGTTTGCCAGTGCATATTGTCATTAGGCAGTGAGTCATTTAAAGACATCTAGAAATCAAAAGCTCTGTGGTTTAGACTTTATTTGTAGGAGGTGTTTTCCAGACGTAAGATTTTTCTTGTATCTTATACATCTGGAAACTATTAAGGCAAAGGAATTATAAGCACAAAAATGAGCTCTTAGGACTCACTTGTTACCATCCTTGTTTGACATTAACACTGAAGAATCAGAAACCACATTTTACGGTCTCTCTTATGCAATTATACAATATTTTCATGTATGATGGGACCGTTGAGAAGCACAGATCTAAAAAAAAAAACCAACCAGGTGTTTACCTGGACTGCCTTCATCTCTGTCTTTATTCAACAGTCAATAATAATTAAAAACCACACATGAAAAAATAACTGGCATTTCCCTAAAATCATGCCAGAAGAAAAATCACTGATGAGTTGAGTTAGTCTGTAAGTGGGACACACAGTATGATTCATAAGTCACTGCTTCAGGTTTAATTCTTGAGAGAGAAAAAGCTCCACCAATAACATAAAAGAGAAACTGGAACTCCACTTTCATTACAAAAATGTAACATTAAATTAACTACGTCTTTTCTGTTCTGAGTATTTATGTTATATATGTTCATAACAAGGGTTTGAAGCCACAACCAGTAACCTTCTGCAACTCCTGGAGGCAGTGAAATCTTGCAGAGGACAGTGAGCACGTTGGGCCACATTCTTAAGCTGTCTTCTACACAGCTGCAGGGTGCAAGCCCTGGCGTCCAACAGGACCTTTCTGACTGAAATTATAACAAAAGACTCATAAAGGTGCAACTCACTGAGTCACATCTAAGATAACACAGATTTATAAAAGCAGCTGTGATTTAGTGAAGATGCTGAATTTGCTGCTCCCACCGCCCCCCCAAAAATGTAACGTTTAGATAAATTAAGACTACAACACCAAAAGGAAAAGGAATCTTAGTCCAATGAGACAGTGGCAGACAAACCAATGAGTGCAGTAAAGGTCACCACTGCTCCTCTCAAATGACAGCTCGGATATCCAGCACCATGTCAAAAATTACCTCTGTGCCTCAGCTTTCATAGCAAGATGGGTTTTCAAGTACATTGCCCCTCCCCTCTGGCCTTCACATATATCTCATTTCTTAATTTCCAACCCAAATCCAAAAACCAGAAACTCTGTGAAGCTATTTCAGTTTAAGCCCAAAGGACATTTATCATGAGAATATTTTCAATTTTTTAAATATACAGTAGAAAAAATACTAACTCTGTAAGGAAACAAAAAAGTAACAGTCCAGGGGGCTTTTTTTCATTGCGGATCTAGTAAAATAGCAAAAGCATCTAAAAAAATCCCTCCTTTAAAAACCTGTATGACCTTGCTCATCAGTCACATCTTTCCTTCAATCTGACCACTGAAAGAAATGTAAAGGAATGCTCATCTCCCCACACCTCCCATCACAGGCCAAATGACAGCTCTGATGCTGCAAACAGTTAGGAAAATATTATGCATCTCTTTAACCCCAGTTATGAAAAATGTGAGACATTTTTAAAAAATTAAATAGCCAGCTGCTGTTGGACACTTCACAATTTAATCACACATCCTACTACTGCAGAGATCATGCAATAAGCTAAAACGTAGCTGGATTTAAAATGCATGCTGCTTCACCTGTATTCTCAGTTAACAGGCTATTAAGGAAAGCTTATCAAAGACACTGCAGCAGATGCAATCTGAAGACCAAACAAGTGAGCATGACCTTGGGTTCCCTCTTTCTTTAATATTTTTAAACCCTCAAACCAGCAAGCACTAATACAGACAGTAGTGAACACACGTGCTTTGGTGAAAGGTGATGGCTATTACTCCAATGTGTGTCTTTTGGTTTATGTGCTCATTTACATTCCCCTCAGGAGTAATATATTACCAATGACACGGCTATGAACAAGTAAATGACATACCAATAACGATCATTTATTAATAAACACTTCACTTGTTCCACGAAGTTAATCTTCATATGCCCCCGGGAGGCAGGCAATTATTAGCCCATATTTCCCATGGGGAAGCTGAAGTCACGTTATGGACTGTTCTAGTCTGTGCGGTGACTCAGGTGTCAAAGCCCTAAGCAGCAAACTGTAAGAAACCTGCCTCCTAATCCTACTTTCTGATCACTCAGTTTTGCCTACCTCACAGGGAGGAAACTATCAGGATGGATACTGCTGTCCTCTTACAACTGAACATTTATTAAAAGCTGTTAGAAGCTTAAAGATAATATTGCCAATAAAAGGGGAAACACAAAAAACTGTGAGATATCGACTGGTTTCCCCTTCATCTTCCAGTGATGTGTGGGTGACAACTACTACGTATTTACTGTTCCTTATTGTTTAGGTAGACCTTTATGTGGAATAAAAATCTTTTATATGGAACTCAAGAATATTTTCCCTGTCTTAAATTATTGACTTCACTTTACCTGGCTCCTAGTTCACAGATACTCCCCTACATCTGAATGTGAACTGAATGCTAAAAAAGAGACTTTGCTGCTGTTGCCAAGCAAAGCAAGATAAGTACTAAGTTTAAAAAAAAAAAAAGAGAGAGAGAGATTAGAGAGATGCACAACTCAAAATTCCTGCTCATTTCCCCAGTCTGATTCTAATAAAATTAATACAGTACTGAGTATATGAAACGCTAGGCCCTCCTCTACTTCTGTAATGAGCGTGCAGTGGGTGTCTTCAGAAAGGGAAACCTCTTGTGGCACCCAGAAATGACAAGTGCATTACAAAGGTAGGATCCCCAACCATCACTTAAAATGTTTACTTCCAGCACATATGAATTAGCACAGTCAGTGCTTCAAAGTGGACAAGGACACCGACAGCTCCCTTGAAAACTGCTAGGAATTGAATGAATAAATCCCTAAACAAGCTTTCACATCTCAACCCATGAGTTTAAAAAATTAGGCTGCAAATCTTGGAAGACTTCAAAGACTCTTGATTCTCACACAATCCAGTGTGCACAACAAAACGAGATCCAACAAATCTCCTAAACCAGATGTTCTCGAATCTCACACTCATTCCCCAGTCACAGCAGTCAAGATCATTATTAGCTTCTAAACAAAAAATTATTTGATGCTTATGAGCATATACCACATTTTTAAAGGTAGTACAAAGATCGCGTGCCACTATCTTAAGTTCTTGCCTTAAAAATCTACTTTTTAAGCTTCTCCATAATAATTCTTACTACGTAGACATACGATTTCTCTTCTGTCAATGCCAACAGAGCAGTATTTGATATGACTTTCTTCAAAAGCAAGCCAATCACAAAAAATACATATTTTTAGAAGATGCAGTCTGCCAGTGATGCTTTATTTAATCTTCTTTTAATTTATTAATAATTCCTGAAATTCAAACAATCCACGATAAGAAAATAAAATAACCTCTAACAACAAGAATCTCATCAAAGCAAAATCCGCCTGGAGGATCAACCTAGAGCTCCACAGACAGATTCCAAATCACTGAAGCAAGCACAAGCTAGATGAGAAGAGTTAAATAAACCTGCTAAAATTCAGCAGCATTGCAAGCTATTCCAGACTACAGTTAGTATAACCTACACTGGGTGTCCTCTGCATAAGCACCAGTGTGACTTTGTGGACTGCTGAGACTCAGTCTGTTGCAACTGGCATAAGTTGCCACAGGCGAGTAATCACAAGAAACTGACCTTGGCAAAAGCACATTTTACACTTCACTGCTGTTCAACTGTGTTATACTAAAGAGAGAGCAAGTGAGCACAAGCGGAAAGAGGAGGGAGAGAGAACAAAGGTGGGGACTGACAGAAAGCATAAAAGTGATCGCAGCCATTTCTGGCTTTACCTGTACATCACCTTCAGCGCATACCGCAGCCTACGTGGGGTTACTTCAACTCTGTGTGGTATCATTTTTAAACCAGTGGGGTCCAGGGTTTTTTGAGGGAGGAGGGGAAGAAAGGAAAATAAGTACTAAATTAGGAAATAATATTTTTTAAGCATCTGCAAACAAAGTGGAGGGATAGGGAAGGGGAGGAGTATAGAAAACAACTACAACTTCACATCTTCCTACCACTGGATTACTGAATAAATGAGTACTTTAAATTGTTCTTTCCTCCTGTTTGGCTACACCTCTTGAGATTACATTTTGGAATCAGCTGCAACAAATAACGATAAAACATATTTCATGAGGTATACAGCAAGATATCTTATTCCCTATTTTTAAAGTTTCAGCTCAACCTGAACTCGAGAGGTCCTCACAACAGCCCGGCAGCAATTTGCATGAACTAGTATGCACACACAGTTGTGTCTGTCCTGTCTTAATCGTCTTCAGCGGACTCCTTTGATTTGGATCAATTAACTCCTGTCAGATCTTTTTGTCACCTTCTCCATTAGATTGATGACTGTATCTCCAAAGAAACAGGAGCTCGAAGAGCAAGATGGGACAGGATCCCATCCTTAGCGCTAACCACCATCCTGCCCAGATGTCACAGCAAGTTTAACATAAGGATCTCACCTTGCGGGTCTGCTGGGCTTGCAGGACACTCAGTGGCTGAGGCAAAACATGCATAAGCTTTGTACGAGTTCCAAAATGCCCAACCACTCTCCATTTGGGAAATGCATACGATACACAAGAATAGACAAAATGAACTAAGACTACGTGGATTTTCACAGAATCACAGAATAACCAGGTTGGAAGAGACTCACTGGATCGTCGAGTCCAACCATTCCCACCAACCCCTAAACCATGCCCCTAAGTACCTCATCCACCCTCACCTTAAACACCTCCAGGGATGGTGACTCAACCACCTCCCTGGGCAGACCGTTCCAATGCCTAACCACCCTCTCCGTGAAGAATTTTTTCCTAATCTCAAACCTAAATCTCCCCTGGCGGAGCTTGAGGCCATTCCCTCTCGTCCTGTCCCCTGTCACTTAGGAGAAGAGGCCAGCACCTTCCTCTCCACAACCTCCCTTCAGGTAGTTGTAGAGAGTAATAAGGTCTCCCCTCAGCCTCCTCTTCTCCAGGCTAAACACTCCCAGCTCTCCCAGTCACTCCTCATAAGATTTGTTCTCCAGCCCCTTCCCCAGCTTCGTTGCTCTTCTCTGGACTCGAGAAGAGTCCAGAGAAGCTGTTTCCTCACCACTCTTATGTCAGTGGCCTGATGATCATGGCCCACCAAAAAATTCCTTACTACATGCAGCTTCCCTTCCAAATCCTGAAGGCTGCTTCTCTCCTCTGCAGTTTCTCCAGTTCTCATCTGGTCCCATAATTAACTCGAATACCCTGCTACAAAAGCCAGGGTTTGTTCCTCCCAGACATCCAAATCTTTCACATTTCCACCGTCACAGTCTCCATTCCTCTATTAAAGATTCTCTTTCTTCATTTCAGTCCCCTAAACGTCATTAGTACCAGTACGCTGAAGAAAAGTGGCTTTTTTTGGACACAGCCATATTATAACCTCAAACCATTCCCATCTGACAGAAAGCCATAGTGGTTTCATGACCTCCGCTGTCACTGACCAGAGAGATACAAGACTCAGCCCTGAGAGCAGATGGCTGATTCACACACACTGACATTCAGTGATTCAACAACGATATGATCACGCTTAGCCTATAAATTATAAAAACAGCAGTTCTATGAAGCATAACTTAAAATTTCAAGGGACTGAAGTATTTCCAAGTCTGAACTTCAGATCTGGGTCAAAAAGGTGTCAGCTGTGGATCTGCAGAATTTTAGTCAGCTCACCTGTTTCTATTCTCACAAATAAATGATGTTTGGAAGGCCTGCAGGTACGCTTTGTGGCAGCAAGCCAGGACTGTCACAGGGGGCTGCATGGGCCACCAAAACGCTCATTCCTTCTTTGCAATGGGTGAGAAATTCTTGTAGGTCTAAGCAGAGAGTAAACTGATGTCTGTTATATCTTGCTGACTGTGCACTTGAACATAAAATCCAATTATTGAAATTTTTATTGACTAAGCCCTATAATAGTTACTTATACTAGATTAAAAAAACCAAAGAAATTGGAAAGAGCGCGCTAGTGCTGCAGGAATTACTGTAGGCTTTCGGGTTCAGTTATGATATGGTCACCATTTCTCCCAAAGGAGCACAGCAAAAGAAACAAAAAGATGACAAGAAAATAAGTACCTGAAAGCTACTCACGTCCTCAGGAAGAGTGAATGTTTATTTTTGCTAGCCCAAAAGTAAGCATGAATTTATATTACACAAGAGCACTCTCAGCTAAAAGCAGGAATTTGATATTTCTTACTTCTTCAATGCATATCCTGAACAACACATTATTGAATTAGTGTCTCTTTCTGCAGCTCTCTCCGTGCCTCTTGCACCACAGCACATTTTAAAAGTATGTGTCACTCAGTGCGGAATGAGCCATCTGACTTCAGAGGCAGGGATCTCATTTTCAAGTAATTTTTCTCATTAGAAATAGCAGAAACATTACCTGGGTCTTCCACATCCAGGCACATAATTACCAATACGCTGACTACTCTGGGCGCGTCACCCTCTTCCTTCTCCACCTCTTTCACTCTCGAGAATTCCTCAAAACCAATATATTTCCACAACAAATACCACCAACAACAAATCAAAATCTTCTAAAATCTAAAAATCACTAGTAAGGTCTACCTATAGCTATTCATTTTGATATATACACACATCAATGCATACATACATATAATTGTTATAAAAAGGTATCAAAAAGGTCGCGAAGTTGTGGTACAGTACAGATTAAACGTTATCAGCAAGAGATTAATTTGACAGAAGTAGACCTCTTCTGGTGAAAGATTAGTTTGTTTGAATCACATTTACCTTTCTGGAAGTGTTTCAGAAAGAAGCCTTATCTAGTTTAAACTCATCTGATACAACATGATGTCCTTGAAGTCCAGAGAGTTAGGAGATTCCTCCTTTTTCTTCTAGTTGTGAATACTGAGTATGACCTACAAGAAAAAGGAGGGGGGGAAAGTTTGGCAGGCAAACCTGTGTGTTCTCAGTAGGTTGGTATTTTCAAAGCCCTTACAAAAAGTGGCAGTGTTTCCATAAGATCAATCAAGCAACTGATACTGTACTTCCAGGAAGAATCCAAAGCAGATTTTGTTCTTCCCTAGCTATTGCAACAGGCCAATACCAAGAATTCATCTTTCCATGTCAGATAATCTGCCTCTTTTCACTGTTTTAAGCACAAATACACTGAAGCGAAAGGTTTGACGCCCTTCAGCTTCTTTTTAAAAAGATTATACTTACCATTTGTATTTTCTGGTATAAATTTACATCGAGCATCAGGGAATCTGTAACTTTTCATCTGAACTCACACAAGAGAAAGCTAACAGTTTCTGTGCTGCTAAGTGCTAATACAATTCATAAAAACAATAATAATAAAAATCCTTGAAACACATGTAAAACCATGAAAAACAAAGTACACTTTCCCTTATTAGACACTTCAATTAATCAACAGCTATTGGTGGATAAGTTTATGTAAGTATTCAACAGCTTTGCTGAATAAACATGTTTTAGTCTAGAAACAGCTGTGAAGAGTTCAGCAAACTCTATTCCCTGCAGTGTTCTGCTAACTCTGAGTTTTCCACTTTTCTAGAGAACACCATTTTCCTGTAGACATGTTCAACACATAATTTTGCAGATACTCATCCTGTATAATACCAGCTCAGTCTTTCTAGTTCTTTCAGTAATAGCAAGCAAACTCACAAAAGCTTTGCCTCAGATTCCACAGGCGTGTGTGTGCCTCTCCCTCAGTACCCAGGCCGCTGTGCCAATATGTAGGATTAAACTTTTTCCAAGGTTGAATAAGCCACCATCTGTCTATCTTGTGTGGTGCTGTGCGCCATCCGGGAGACTTGTCCCTCAGAGCATGTTTCCACCATATGTCACTCTGGAGTGATCAGTTATGCCAAGACATTTGGGAAAAAATGACTAAGTCGAGCTGGAAAACCCTTTCCGAATTCCAGAGGAGGTTTGCCAAGTCTGTATTTGCAAATAACTTCGCATCCACCAACTTTTGCACATCTTGTATGCAACGATAAATAACCTTTATCCAAACGGACAAAACAATTACTGCCCTGCATTGTGCAAGACTCGTGTACTTTTTAATAAGTCAAGAGACTCAGGTACAACGCATCTTCAGAAAAAAATACAAGAAACTTTCACGCAAGAACCACAACTTTTATGATTAACTAAGTTAAGAAGAAAGGCAAATACAGATGCAAACAATATATTTCAAGAAATATTCTACTTGGTATTTGAAAGCCACAACATATTAGCAACTTCTTTATAAATACTCAACTAAAAATAGCTAAGGCAACTGAATGCAAAGCTTTTCCCTAATAATAACTGCATCTAGAGTGCTCACCTGCACTCAACACGATCGCCTAAACTAAATGTTAAATGGCTGACATCTCACAATTCATGCAATTCAGATTTGTCTAATAAAGAATATGGCTCTATCCTATTTTAAAGAGCCATTTTATGTTCCAATTCTTCAATTAGTAAATTAAAACTCAAGCCAGCATTGTTCTTATGGCCAGCTCAAGGCTGCTCATTTACATAACTGACTTTCAAGGGCATTTGGTTACGCAGCAATTAATACCAGCAAAGAAGCTACCAGATCTGCTACTTAATGTTAAGGATGACATTCTTGAGAGCAGTAAAAGAGAGAAATTACTAAGTCGTGATTACAGCCTCCCTGAGTGCGTTTAACACGGAAAGGAAATCTATTCCTAAGGGCAACAGCAGAAGTATTAAATATCAGAAGATAAATTGTAGGAATTATTAAATGTAGTGACAAATGTGAGACGAGGAGCAGTACTCCAGTCCAAGAGAGAACATTCACAAAAATCTTAGGGTCCTTTCTGTTTTGCCTGCAGAGTTTGGACAATCGTTGAAAAAAGAGGAAGATGTGAAATGAGAACAATTTGTAGAACAAAGGGCAATAAAAATGCAGAAAAAGTTCACGTTAGACAATCAGCACTGAGAAGAGGTGAATATTAAAGGAAAATGAAATAAATTATCACCTCAGAATGGATAACTTTTTTTCTTTTAAAACGTATCTAATTTAAATAGCCTCCTTGTGCACAAAGAGTGAAGCTCACAAAGGTATTTCAATCAGGTGACAGGTAACAATGTAATCTATAAAGTAATGAAAGCCTCATACCACTACACTGATTTGCAGAATGGAAATAAGAGAGGTAAATAAATATAGAATGGCTAGGCAAAACTGGACCACTTGCCTACATAGCACACGTAAAGATTTTGAAGCCAGCATATTTTTTGAAAGGCTCAGCTCCTTCCTGGTCCACTCCAACAGCCTGAGGTATTCCCACTACTCGGCCAAGAAAGACTGGAGATGCTGGTCCTACAACACCAACTCTCTCCTGACGCTACTTATGTCTGCTCTGACTGCCATTCCCCTTGTCCCTTGAATCGATTTACAGGTTCAAATGATCTTCCCTTTAGAACGACACACAACACGTCACTGACTGATGCAAAGGACTGCAAGTGGGGACAAGAGGAGAGGAGGGAAATTTATCAAATTTGTCAAGTGAGAAAATTCTTATTCTGGATGAGTATTTGTAATATGAAGCTGGCAAACAGCTTCCTCACAGAAAGAGCAGGTACATAGCTTCTGCACTATCACCTCTTGCCACAACCACAGCAGAAACAAGCTTCTCCTACAATAGTCACCATGAAGATCCTCATGCACCCATAAGCAAAACCTATGAAGTAAACAATATAAAGTTACGGGTATAAACTGGAGAGGGGCAGTTTTAGGCTTGATATAAATAAGAATATTTTACTACTCTCACTATGAGAGTGATGAGGCCCTGGCTCAGTTTGCCCAGGGAAGCTGTGGCTGCCCCATCCCTGGAGGGGTTCAAGGCCAGGTTGGATGGGGGCTCGGGCAGCCTGGGCTGGTGGGAGGTGTCCCTGACCATGGCAGGGGGCTTGGAACTAGATGATCTTTAAGGTCCCTTCCAATCCTAACTATTCTATGATTTTAAAGTGAAAAAAACATTCAAACATGGAGAAAGAGTAATCTTTTTTCTTTCCCTTTATGTTCAGCTGAGGAGGCTCAGGATGTGTCACTTGTTTGCCCTACAGTTTGTTGACATACAAGCAAGAATCCTATCAATCTTTAGAGAAATGATATTTTATAGTTTGGTTTTATCACGAACAGTCCCTTGGATATGCTTGGCATATACACACACGTAATTTTTGTTCCACTTCAAACACGGATTAAGCCTCAACACTCACTGTTGTTCTCACAAACTTTTTTAGGAAACCCTCTGATGCTCCTGAAATTCATACACTCAGGATTCTAACAATCAGAAGCATAACCTTTCCTCTAGGAATGAATTTACTCCATGGAACAACTAAGTATTTCTGCTAGATAAATGCAAAAATTAAGTGAAACATCTGCTGATAAATGAAGGACTAGGACATGTAAAAGGCAGCTATACTGAAGCTTATTTCCACAGGAAGCCTCATTTAGAGGGGATGGCTGCAGAGACAGTGTTTATAGACAACAAAGGCTCTCCGAGCACAAGGCCAGACTCGAGGAGTTATTATGTTCTCCAAGCCACCCATCTGCAGGGTATTTCATATTTTCCCACATTCCTTCATCAAAGTTCATTCCCCAACACTGAGCCCTAATTGGCAAGAGTTTCTTTCACTGACCGAGAGACATAAGGGAAAAAATACAGGTTGGTGGGAAGCTATCAAATGTCTCTAAAAACTGCAAAGGAGCCAGTCCTCTAACAAAAAGTCTGTTCCACTCTGTAATACCAAGAGCTATGGTATTACAACATAAAAAAAGAGTTTGTTGCTCAAAATATTAATACAATATTAAATTACAGTTCTTTTTCTCATCAATAATTGATATTCATAAACTAACTCAATGAACATCTCAACATGTGATGTAAAAGTAGCTTGGGGTTTATTGAGCTACTTTGCTAGGGCTGCAAAAAAATGGATTGGCGGGGGAGGAAGGTTTGTTTTTTCAAGCACAGAGATAAAGCAGTTTTCCTCGCATATCTTTCCTCTTCTTCGCTTCCCCCCTCCTCTTCACAAAACCCAAGAAAATCTGCCATTGCTTTAGGTCAAAGGAAAAACAGGCCCAGCTGCCGTAAGCCAAACAACGTACAGGTTTGCTATCTCCCCTGCTGTTTTGGCTCGAGCTCTTCAGACTGGAAAATTCAGAAGCACAATCTCCCAAGCTCTATAAATGCCAGAACCATCTAAGAGGAAAATAGGACAAGGCCACCCCCAGGCAAGTTTGTACTAAAATCTGCTGGCTGCAAGGCAAAAATACAGTAAACATCGCATAGGGACAGACTGCTCCTTGGAAAATATTCCACAAGAACAATATAGATTCCAAAGAAAGGCTGCGCTAAGGAGACTTCTGGAGAAAAAAATAAAACACGATGTTTTAAGAACCTTGTGAGGAGTTAGCAAGCTAATGGCACACTCAACGACAAAGTGTGTGACAGGTAATATGTTTTTGACATTAATCCCAAGAAGAAATGTAAAAGCAACGTTGAATGTTCTCTGCAAAGCGGTAACAAATTCAGTATCCTAGAATAGTTCTGCAGTTCACTAAGGAAATTTTGGTTTTGTCTTGACAATTGATTTCATGGAATAAAACAAGTAATAATAAGCAATTAAACCTTCAATATCATCATCCTGTCTTCTCAGGAAAGACAAGTTAAATTTTTGCAGTCCTTGAGAGATGAACTTTGCAACTGATTACTGTGTGTTTTAACGTGCTCTATACTGACTCAACCTAGCAAAACAAGCCAAAAACAGAAGTTGAAACATCCTTTTTCCTGTGTAGCTCCAATCTGCAGTAGCAAGAAGCTAAACAACATGCTCTCCACCAGATGGCTGAAATAAAAAGAACACTCCTTCTGATTAATTAGGAAACAAATGAATCTGCTGTTAGCACAACAAGTTTCCATCAGGAAACCTGAGTTCCCATTAAACTTTGGTGTTCATGCTTTCTCTGAAACTGTATTCAGGACCACCTCAAGATTTGTGTCTCACTTTCAGAAACAAAACATTACATACAGGTCCATCACGCACCACATAACAGCGTAACTGAAAAGGATATTGACCCTTCGCACAGACAAATAATGCTGCAAGAGAGATTTCCCTGAAAAAGAAAGTGCCCATCAAAACAGATGTGAATGAAGGGCTCCTAGTGCTGTGAGGAATCACCCCAGGCAGCGTCACTAGGTACAACACCACATCCCTCCTCAGAGTTCAATGTGCACACTTGAGCTCTCCAGCTGGCCCGGGAAACGGAAATCCCCAGAGCAGATATAGCACAGGGAGCAAGGATGTGACAGCCCGAGCATCAGAGGCCGGCCCCTGGCTCCCCGACCAGGCTGCCAAGGATGACTGTGAACATCTCGAGTGAAGATCCAGAACACAGAGCAGGCACTAGGGATGGAGGTGGGGAGGCACAGAACACACGGAATAAGCACAAAACACACGCAAGCGCATGCATTTAGGGCATGAATGTAGCATAGGGTGCTACTGAGGAACTGACCTTGGGAAGAAGGGAACTGAGCTCACACAACCCAAGCATGTGCAGGAAGTTGCAGCTGAAAGTTTTCGGTGCTGTCATTATTCCTCTGGTTTTGACGGAAGACCTGCTGTTTTGGCAACACACACTATGAGCTCCAAAATGGGGAAACCTGTTGCTAAAACGAGGATAGTGAGGCAGAAAGTTCCTAGTGTTTTTGCACCAAACCTGGGACCTGATATTTCAATTAACAGCAGTTAATGAAGGCTCGCTTCAGAAGAAGCTGGCAATGCACTGAGAAGGAACTTGCCATGTTTGAGGGCTAAAGCACAATTTCACCTTCATTAATGACAACATGCACACCTAAAGAGGCACAACGCCTTAGTGAGAACCCTGGGCTGCCTCAAAGCTATACAACTACGACTCAAGTGTTTCTCCTACATGCACAACTGAAGTTCTCAAACATGCTGAGAGAGTTACTTTCTAAGGACAAAGGGAATGGTGGAGATATTTACTAAAAATTAAATCCAAGACTGCTGTTTAAAATCCAGAGAAAGGTACTATATCCTCTAGAGTAATTAAGGAAGCTAAGAGACTAAATAAGAAAAGACAAAAAAAGCTTCCTTACACGTTAGAAAATGATTCCAATTATTTTGTACATATAGAGAGACCACTTAATTCAGCTAAATGAGCATGAGCTTAGCTTGCTTTTCCATATAGGCTTGTGATAGCTACCTACTGCATGAAACACAGGGCTACACAGAAGTACGAAAGAAAATAGAAAACACTAATGATTCAAAGTGCACCCAGACATTAAATCATACGTACAATTAAGAGAAAAATATGATTTTTTTTTTTGGAGCTCACAGTGTCAGAAAGCAGACTCATGTAAACTTTCAGTAAACAAAATATTCCTTGGAATATTTTTTTAAGAAGATCCAGCTGTCTTTCTGTCTGCTTATACTACTACTTTACTTGATGCCTCTGAGGACTCACATTGGAAGAGACACTAAACAACTGAACTTGTGCGCTTTCTCTTCATGACTTACAATACTGCAGACCTCAAGAATACCCTTCAATGTCCCTTCTTCACAGAATATAGAGTCCCAGTTTTCTTTATATAAACTTTTCTGTATCTCTTACAACTGCTGCTTTCTCCAATTTTTTTCCCATCCTACTATATTGTTTCTAAACTGCACATGCTATACAAGACACTGATGAGCTCTGAACTTGCACGGTGGCAACAAGGATGCCGTC
Organism: Clamator glandarius; assembly: GCA_033459285.1. NCBI lineage: Eukaryota > Metazoa > Chordata > Aves > Cuculiformes > Cuculidae > Clamator > Clamator glandarius. The sequence continues at coordinate 743,863 of JAUNZM010000560.1, forward strand.
TGTTTAATTCTCTATTCCTTTATTAATATTTCCTAGCATCTGATTTGCTTTTTTCATCAGTGTAAAGCAGCGAGTTTCTGTTTTATGCTGCTGTTTATCATAACCCAGTAACTGACTCTCTCATGGCAACAGTGAGCTCAAAGCTCGTCATTTTTTAGTGGAATGACAGGTATTTTTCACCTTGTAGATCACTCTGCATTTATCCACACTGAATTTTACCTGCCCTTCTACTCAGTCACACAGCCATGTCAGGCACTCCTCAGACTCTTCATGGTTCACTTCAGCCTTACTGCCACAAACAAGTTAGTAGTATCATCAGCAAACTGCCTCACTTCATCACCGAGACCCTTTTCCACTGTACTTTTTATATGTTGAATACACTAATCAGTCCAGTCACATTGGCGACTGTTTGAAGGGAATACATAGCCCTTATCCCTCCCATCTTTTACCTGAGTATTAGTCCATGACATGATCCTCCTCTCCATGCAAACTGCTTGACTTCCTACTGGCAAAGGACATTGTCAAAGACCTCTGAATGCCACCCAGATCTCTTTTATTCACTTGCACATTCAACCCTGCAAAAGGATCTTGGTAAATTTGACTGGTAGCAGTGCTCTTTGGAAAAGAAAAGTTGGCTTTTCCCACAGAGCTTGTTTAAATAAGTTAACACATTTGTAAATACTGCCTGATGAAGTATGTATTATCCTTCCAACAAATGAATTCTGCATTCCTTTGGGGAGCAAAGGAATGTAATTTTCTGAATTTTTATAAATAAACAAATAAACACAGCTATAAGCATTTGCTTATTTTGGAGCCAAACAGCCAGGGAATTTAAGGAAGCAGCAAGCTCTTCCCTTTATATATGACTCCATATATGTTTAAGAAGTGGCACAGGCACAAGAACAACAATTTGTCCTCTTGCAATTCTTCAGTGACGACAAGACTATTCATTTTTCTAACAATATTCAATCTAGGAATAAAAAGTAAGCAAATATTTTAAAAAATAAAATATTTTCTTGCTGTTTGACAGATGTGTGGAACTGCCAGCAACCGCAGAGCACCACAACATTTTCTGAGTCACTAAGTTACAGCTTCTTCCAAGTTTTCTCTTGAACTTACGCAAATTTCTACTATTCTTTACCAGATTAATAGACTCATTTCCATCCCTGTATTGGCTCATTTTTTCCCCATCATTAAGTTAATTGTGCAGGGAATTATGTCCTTCCAGCCTCCCACCCTCGCTGTTTCCTGCTAGCACACCACAAAGCACATGAGTACACCCACATGAATTCTGAAAAGACCTGACAATGATTTGTAGGAGTAAGAGATGGGAAACGGATTCCACTTAATCCCATGTGTTCCTGTCTTAACAGTAGCTACAGCTCAACCCTTAAATTTCTGTCCAAAACCTGCAATGACTCTTATGTCATAAGAGTTCTTTCCTAACATTCATCCTAGCAGCATCTGTAACACCCCCCGCTTCTTCGGTATCACTGCTTCCAGACTCTCTTTATCTAGCTCATTCACGTGAACGGGGGCCAGAAACTCCAAAGAGCACAGGACACGAGGTAAGTACTGGCATCCTCAATTTACGTTACATTTCACACCAAATAATGTTTATAAACAAGCTAAAAAGATCATCAAAGAAGCACAAAGAAGAATTTCAACGTGTGGCTTCATCATTGAAACCTCTATTTGAGATTTCTTGTTGGTTTCATTACAGGCAAAGGCAGAGTGCTCTGTAAACAGATCTGCTTAGTTTCCATGTCTGTTGCCAAATTTCCATCCTGCGGAACCAATTTTAAATAGAAAAAAGTGTCTCTTCCCATCCTCTGTTCCTCACTGTCATTCTTAAAAAGGATACAGAGCAAAAAATGAATGAAAATGAACTAGTTTCTATTGGGTTCAAATCCAACTATTAACTTTTTTTAATTGCCAAAAAACCCAGATCGCTTTGATCCATATTTCTTCCCTTGTTGCAGCTATGGAAAGTTTTTAAACTGAAGGCTGCCAACAATGACCTTGTTAAACTGGAGTTCACAGTTATTTTATGGAATTTTGTCTCAGTAACTTTTAGCTCAAGCAGTTCTCATGGAAGTATTTCCAAACCACCAACTTGGCTAAATATTTCCAGTTAAGTAAAATAATCCCTAGCTCCTAAATACAGCTCTACTTGGTGTTTCTTTAACTTTAATTTATCCTTCAGAAAGCTAGTACACCTTTGAAGATAGGAAGGACAGAAAAGGGAGAAAGGAGACAAAAAAAATCTGAGAATTTCAAGCAGCTTCTAGTATCTCTGGGTTATATCAGACACAGAACTGGAAACGGAGATAAGATACAGGAAATAATCTCCCACATATACACAAGCATTAATAGCAATGGCAAATAAAAGTAAAACTAATACTTTAATTTGAAATAGCATGGTACTTGCCTAGCAGAAAGCTCTCCAACAGATTCAGCCATTGTTAGCCCATGGTCACAGCCAGAGTTTCCATACTAACATGAAGGACCAAATTAATGGGAAAGAAAATCCATGGACTGCATTGTCATTTTGTTTAGCTTTTTCAGTGAGGGAGTGCAGAGGAATAGTTTATTATAATCCTTTCTGTATCTGTCAGATGTTGCATGTTTTATGTAACTATCACACATTTGGCAAACTCTTCCTACCTACCCATATGCTCAGGAAAAGCTCAAACTGTGGAAAAGAAACCTTGCTCCACAAAGTAAGTTTCCTCTTTAAGAGGAACTGAGTTGCACCCAAGGCTCCAAGATCTCTGCACTCTCCTCTCATGGCTGGGACTGATACATCTACATGGTTTAGTGGTTGACTAGGCTGTGTTAGGTTTACAGTTCTACTTGATGACCTTAAAGGTCATTTCTAACTTTAATGATCCTATGATTCTATTCTATAACCCAGAACTCTCACATCTGCCTCTCTAGGAAGCAGAACTACCCGTCCTGTGCTTGACACACACCAAAAGAGCCGTTGCACTGGGTCATTTCAAATACTGGTCCACAATGTCAACACAGTAGAACCAAAACAAGCCCTCATCCATACACCTAAAATGGCTTTTTCAGAATGCAAGTGCTAGAAATGCTTGCACGACTGGCCAATATATTACCATCATTAGTGACCAGGCCCTTTACCTGAAGAAGAATAAAAGAACACCCACATCCAGGATCCCACCACAGATTCAGGAGCGGTCAGCCAGGGATTAGAGCTGCTCCCGGGGTCCAGCCCATGCAGGATGCAGTGTTCTGCTTGTGACAACTCTTGGTCTTTCACCTCAAGCAGAAGATGCCCTCACCTCTGATCTTGAATTCAAACTTGATTTCAAACAAACTCATCATATGTAAGAAACTACAGTACACAAGCTCCACAGGTAGTCCTGAAACTGGTCGTTTCCAGCTTTTTACTGCAGTATGTAGCTGTGACAAAAGAAGCTGCCACCAGAATACCCCAACAGAAGAATGAGAGGAGTGTATGGAGAGCACGTAGGAAGCTATGGAGAAATAGAAGAGGGCACACCACAGAGCACTTACAGTACAACTTGAGAAAAAAGAAACCCTCCTCAAACAATGTGGCTAAAAAACAAACAGCAGTGAGGAGGCAGATGCTAAGAGCAGTCCAGGTGCAGAAGAACGGGAGAGGCTGTTTCAGGCAACCAAAACCAACTTATTTTCTTGGCTCATCATTAAATTACCTTCTAAAATTTAGGATTTTAGAAACAGATTTGCAGAGTCCACTGGCAGTGTGTTCCTTTCACCAGAGCTGTCACCTGCAATCTATCTAAACCATTTTTAAACGTTTAAAACTAAAAGCATTTAGTAATGAAATACTTCACATAAATATCATAAACAGTTGCATTCCTTGGCAAATACACACCACAAGAAGTCCTCACAACACAACCTCACTATCAGAGCTCACGCTTTTTAGCAGTTTCAGCTGTGAGATCAAGCATGAAACACCCTTTATCTTCAATATCAGGAGTCAGTGCAGGCTGGTAGAGCTTGTGTATGACACTTCAGTCTGCAGACAGACCGATTACTTTATCTACTAGGATTGTCAAGTCAATGTTTGTTGCTGACTTTGTTTGAAAAGCTGCTTCACTGGCCTTTGGAGTCCCCCGAGTTGCAGAATTTTTTTTGTAAATCAAATATATACACACAGTTCAAAACTGTGATACACTTCAGTTAACAAGAACTCAGAGAGTCTATGATTACAGCAATCATGGCAGGGTTTCTGCAAAGCAAGATCAAGAGTTTTGAAAAGAAAAAGTAAGCTGTCAAGTGACTGACAGGGGGAGGTTGCAACAGGGTGTTTCACTGCATCTGTAGAAAACAGTGCTAAGCCCCATCCATGAAACAAGCAAAGAAAAAGGATTTAAGAGAGTAAAAGATACAGCATTTGTTGTTCCTTGATCTAGAAAACGAATCCTACCAGTAAGTATGATGGGAAAAGGGTGGGACGGACAGATGGACAAAGGCAAGCTGCATTAGAGACCAGCAGGATACACGTAACTTGTCCTGACCAAATCTGTTCCAACCAAACTCTTATCAATGCCCTCCAATGTTACTATAGAGAAAATATGGAGTTACTTCTCCCAAGCAACTAGCAATAGGACGAGAGGAAATGGCCTCAAGTTCCACCAGGGAAGGTTTAGACTGGATATTAGGAAAACTTTCTATACTGAAAGAGTGGTGAAGCACTGGAACAGGCTGCCCAGGGAGGTGGTAGAGTCTCCTTCCCTGGAGGTGTTCAAAACATGGCAGATGTGACACTACGAGGCATGGTTTAGTAGGCATGGTGGTGGTGGGCTGATGGTTGGATTGGATGATCTTAAAGGTCTTTTCCAACCTTAATGATTCCATGACTCTAAATCCTTGTACTATCCTTTACTGGCCCACCTGAACACTGCTGTAACACTCAATCTGAACCTGATGGGCGAAAGAAATCTCCAGTGAGTAGAGCAGGGAAACAAACATATTCATTTGTCAAGTAAATGGGACTGTAACTGCCTATTGCCATGAAGCCCTGCCCGTACCTGTAACAAGGTACCAAGACACAAAGGCACTGGATACTCATTTCTAGAAATAGAACAAGGTAGACAAGCTCAGAGAAAGTGCAGTCCTAACCCATGCCTAGGTAAGAAGCATGTGCTTTATTAAAATAATGTAAATTTTTGGAACACATTGTTTCAAACAGCTGATAAATGCCTGCAGAAGTGCAATGGAAATGAATAGCCACTTCTGGATGGGATGTTAAAGATACTAAGTTTTTTAGATTCCCTTTTTTGGCTCATTGCTGTACAAACAGAATGCACACTGGTGGAAATGCACAGACTGCAGAAGATACTTCCACTTCTCAAGTACACCAATACATGAGCTGGTTTACATATAACTTTCAACCTTCCTAAGTCTCCCAAGTACACTGTGTAGATTATGCTCACTTAGAATAGTGACAGAGGAACAAGTAACTTCAGTGTTTGTCCTATGATTGACTCAGGCACAGAAAACAAGTATATCAACTCACCACTAATTTTCAAACAGCCAATTATTTAATCCTTATTAAAGTAAATTTCAAGAACATAAATATGGTATCCTGACTAAAACACATACTGAATCTGTGCTCCATCCAGCTTACTATTATTTTCTCAGTTTATGTTTTAAGTTACTCAGTAATGACACAGCCTGAGATCTTTAAAAAGTCCGTACTGGGTTTGTGCGGCAACATCAGGGGAAGAGAGGGACTAGACACATGGGTGGCTTCCGTGAGCTGCTAGAAGATTCCCGTGTCCAAGAGAGTCATTGTCAGCTGGCTCCAAGACAGACCCACCAATGGCCGAGGCCAGCCCATCAGCAATGCTGGTAGCACCTCTGTGATAACATAGTCAAGAAAGGGGAAAAAACCCCAAACAACTAGGCAGCAGCAGCCAGAGAGGAGTGAGAATGTGAGAGAGACACAACTCTGCAGACAACAAGGTCAGCGAAGAAGGAGGGCGAGGAGGTGCTCCAGGTGCCGGAGCAGATTCGCCTGGAGCCCATGGTGAGGACCCTCATGAGGCAGAAAGAAAATTGTGGAAAATGCATAGGTACATGCTGCAATAACTCTAGATTTTTCCCACGTGCACCTATTATGTGAATTTTTAACGCAACTGTATCTCAGTACGTCAAAAAATACTCCCATTACACCGTGTGACATTTGACATACTGTATTATTCATTTGACACATGTATATTCCACATATTCTGCACATTATTTCACATATATTCTACACTTCCTGCCACTCTGCTCCCAAAGATCTTTTCCAGTAAAGCCACACCACCATCTCATGTCATGTACATTTATTAATTTGTAGTGAAACCAGCTGAATGCAAATGCTTTCATTTTACCCATTCACATTCTTAGAATTTTGATGGTATGAATCCTAATTTGACTCCATACATCCCTTTAAAACATTGCAAGTATATTCATACTTCCTTAAAACCTGTGTGCCAAATGATAGTTTTGATTATACCAATCTGTATGTAGGTAAGGCAAATCATGCATATAGAACAGAGACTTAGTGCAGACTGTGATGTGTCACACGTTACTACTTCTACCCGTCAAGGAAAAAGGAACACGTACTTACAGCAACTACACAGCCAGTCCCTTCTTTTCTATATAAAAGGCATAGAGACTACTAAAAAAGTAAAACAAAAGGAATTCATCAGTTATGTCCCTAATCTTTCCATTTGTAGCTGCATTAAGGCAGCTTCATGTGCACAGAGCACAGTTGCCGTTAACAACCTAGTCAACCATGTCACAATACTTCACCACGCTTGTAAGTTCTGCAAGTTTATCTGACTCCCCAAATCTGCATAATACTTAACTGATCAGATAGAGAAAACACAAATAATCTAAAGAACCAATAATATACATCATTTACATAATATATCTGGCGAAACAAGATTGTGGAACCAGTCTAATGAATTAAAGCAGCACTAAAACTGCAAGGGGTGTGAGCTCCCAGTCAGATGAACGGGGCACTTTGCATCACATGCACTCATAGACAGATTGCTCCTCTGAAACAATGACAAAAATCTTGTGCAGAAGTGGTATCTGATCAACTTATTAGGACTCAAAACTAATCAATGTAACAATTTACACTGTTTTCAAGCACCCACCCACACTTCTGACTTGTTTAATGACATTAAAAGACCTTTCAGCTGATCCTAGCACAGGAAAAAACCACAGTCTATAGCCACTGACAGCCTAGAGAAAGGTAACTCCATTTGGCTGAGAGACAGCGAGTGAACCAGCAGAGTCACCTGGAACAATGACAGTGTGACAACCACTAAGATTACCGTGAAACAAATCACGCAGGTGAAAGAGTAGTGTTATATACGTGGAGGATCTTTCTCTTAAGTGGCTTAATCATAAAGAGCTTCATCTACAAAACCACCTAGACAGGAAAGGAAATAGTGATTCACTAGTAACTGAATTTTTCAGCATCTTATAAAAATCTAAACCATCAATCTTAGTATTATACCCCACATGGCAGAGGGGGTGGAACTGGATGATCTTTAAGGTTCCTTCCAACCCAAACCATTTTATGATCCTATGATACAAACTTGTAGAGGATCACAGTTCCATCTGAATTGTTTTAACCCACTACTAACACTTTGAAACTCTTTTCTCTTGTTGCAGCATTTTCATGTTTGCCTTTTCCAATGTTCATTTAACAACTTGCATTCGTTTGATGTCCATTTAACAAACAAGTCCAGACAGCTACTTTCCCTTTTCTTGTAACTTGGCTTCTGCTAAGCAGCAGTGGTAAAATCATTACAATAAAATATGAAAAAGTTTTAAAACATAAATTAGTTGAAAGATTTTAGCAGGTCTGGTATATGGAACTACCTGTAATTTAGTCAGCTCCACGCAGTAGTTTGGACTGATTTTTTTACTTAAACTTTACTGGTTCCAACACTGTTCCCAGTGATGAAAATAATGGAGGGTCAAGTGAGGGGTAAGGGACAAGAACAGAAGAAACGTGAAAAATCCAAGAAAAAGGGACGACAGCAGATTCAATCAGCTTTGGAAACTGCAAAGGCATACAGTGAACTGAAAATGGTTTTTATAAAAACACAGACTGTTTTCCCAGACAGTTAAATATTTTTTACTAATGGATAACACTTCCTTAATATTTAATTTCTACATGGAAACATTAAAAGAAGGAAACGGGGAAAAAAAAACCCACAAGTGAGGTATATAAAAATTGCCCACTCCTTTCTGTCCATGGCCATCTTTTTCTTTTCCAGTTTGTTTTGGAGCATCTACAGCATTAACACAGACAGAAGGCTGTAACTAGAAGCTTAAATATGACACAACACAGGCACTTGCCTTGCATGCACACTGTCACTGTGAATTAGGCATGAGTTGACAAGCTAAAGACCTGGCTCGCAGTCTCATCATTCAATCATCCATCCAGTCTCATCAATTGAGCAAGACAGTAACACATGTCCCCTCTAGCTTAGACGACAACAAAACTGTGGGTTGTAATCACAGGTCATCTTCAAAGGACACTTACCATTAAGGATGGTTTGTTCTGGATCAATTGTTTATTGATAATTACTCTGATACTTCTCTCTGTTCCTTTTAATTCTTGTATTTAACACTTTAGAAGAATGTATCAAAATGAGAATTTTATCATTTTTTAGACATAAACTAGCAATAAATGATGTTGAGTAGAACACAAAATTAGCCATTTGCAGTCCAAAACCCATGACAAATTAAAGGTCATCTAGAGAACTTCAACAACTGAATCTTTAGCAAAGTGCTAATCTCTGGTGTCTTACTTACAGTCTAAACTATTTATTTTAACAATGTAGAAGCCATCTCAAATTACCCTGGATATAAAAATTTGAAAAACAAAAATATGACAACATAAGTACCCTTAAAAAAGTGTCTCATTTATACGTAGCATCTAATGTTTTTGTAACAGATAAAATGCATCCTTTGTTCTAAATTGGCCAAATCAGGATTTTTGTTCTTAACTGTCCTTCTCAAAAAAGCCCTTCTCAGTAGTTGTCCCCTCTTCATGTGGAACTTGAGGGCAAATTCTGGACTAAGTCAACACATGATCTCAAAGGATGCTGATGAAGACAGTGGAAGAATATCAGGAAGAAAAAGTTACATCTCTGCAGGAAGAGGAGAAGTAAAGTGATAACGACTGCTGCAGAGAGACGACAGGCTCACCTGGAGCTCATTCACCGTTTTTTAAACATCAAGGAAACCTTAAAAAAGGCTCAAATCCAACAGACACCAATGCAGCATCTCTAGGAAATGACAGGCTGAAGGACAGATTCTCCACCGGTTAGGGAAACATAATCACATCTCTACTAACGTCATCTGCTTTGTTATAGTTTACATCAGCTGAGGATCTGCCTTGAGGACATCTGGAAATTTGTTTGTTCGCTCACATTGCTAGACATGAAGCACACGCTTCCCAAATTCCATCAAGCTTAAATGGAATTCTAACCACCCAGCACGGACCTCTCAACACAAGCTTATTTTTTCTCTCTTGCACCCTCACCACCTTCCCAAGTATAAAATCCTCAAATATTAGATAGCAGCTACAGAAAATATGGGAATAGACTTCTGTGACAGCATATAAACAGTACTAAGAGTATATTTTATTATCAGAAAATGTATTCTAAAATTTGTACTTAGTGAACTGTTAAACATACCATTCAATGGAATCATAGAATCATAGAATAACCAGGTTGGAAGAGACCCACCGGATCAGCAAGTCCAACCATTCCCATCAATCACTAACCCATGTCCCTCAGCGCCTCGTCCACCCGTCCCTTAAACCCCTCCAGGGAAGGGGACTCAACCCCCTCCCTGGGCAGCCTCTGCCAGGGACCAATGACCCTTTCTGTGAAAAATTTTTCCTAACGTTCAGTCTGAATCTCCCTTGGCGGAGCTTGAGGCCATTCCCTCTCGTCCTGTCCCCTGTCACTTGGGAGGAGAGGCCAGCACCCTCCTCTCCACAACCTCCCTTCAGGTAGTTGTAGAGAGCAATGAGGTCTCCTCTCAGCCTCCTCTTCTCCAGGATAAACACCCCCAGCTCTCTCAGCCGCTCCTCATCAGGCCTGTTCTCCAGCCCCTTCACCAGCTTTGTTGCTCTTCTCTGGACTCGCTCCAGAGCCTCCATCACTGTGACAAAAACTTTTTTATCCAAGTCAAAGTAAGTTCCCTAGTTCAGTTTTTAGAGAGGGATACACACTGTTTTCCAAAAAAACTGCCCTCTCAATCACATTCCTATTATACTTTTAACCAGATTAATATTTTTACCTCTCTGAAGTTGTAAAGGATCCCATATTTACCAAAAAGTGGAGTACCTGAACTATGCTTCAAACTGACTCTCCTCATGCAATCTGTCCCCTCTGCTAGCTCTCCCATCCAGGCTGGTTGCATCCTTTAAAGCTGACGCTTTTGCCTCATTTTCAAGCCATTTTCAGCAAAATATTTTTGTGTTCCAGAAACTTGGAGATGGGAGATGGAAGATACAGGTAATTATTTACTCTCTGTAGGCCTATTTCAGCTTGTGCAAAAAACATTTGTTCAGCGTGGCAAACGCTTCAACAGCACTCAGGACAGGATAAGTCCTTAAATCAAAAAAACATACTGCCTTTTTTTTTTTAAATACATATCAGAAGCCAAGGATCATTTTAAAACTCAACATCATTTTCATTTAAAAAGTTAATTTTTTAAAAAATATAATAACACAAATAATGATTTCTTTTTCATACAGCAACTGCGATTACTTTTAAGACAAAAGCAAGGTAGAAGGATTTCTATTTTTAAATGAAATACTTAGCATCATCCACAAATATTGCTTAACTGTGCAATTACAGTCTTACAATCTCAGTTTCACTGAAATATGTATTTTAATTTAGAAAACATACCAAATAGTTATCATAGGTTAATGCAAAGAGGATGCCACACATGGCAATGTTGGAGACTATACTTGATTATGTAAGTTTTATTTTAAAACATGAGGAGCAGCCAGTAAGAATGGATGAATTTGAGAAGCCACAGCATAGTAAAGTTTCAAGAGAAACTAACTTAAACCACCAGACATTTAATAACCAGTGTTGCTAAAATCTTAAGGAAAAACATTAGTAAGGTTGCATCTTGATTATTTCAAAGATTAAGAACAAAAGAGAGGTTAAATGCACATAGAGCAAAGTACGTACTTTAGGATCCACACAACAGACTCAGTCTATCACAGTTTCTTCGAGCTCTGACTCATACTACATCCTCAAAGTTATTTTTTTTATTTAATCTTTGGCCAAGTACATTTTCTTTCCTCACAGAGATGACAAATCATTTTCATTATAGTTCTCAAGTGGGGGAGAAGGAGTAATAAAAACTCATCTTGATACAGTTAGAAACAAAACCAAAAAAAGCCCCACAACTTCTAAACTAAGATTTAAAGAATAACTTAGAAACAGCATCCGAGCTTGTATCAGAAATGGTGCAGCCAGCAGGAGGAGAGAGGCGACCATGCCCTTGTACTCGGCACCGGTGAGGCCACATGTCAAATAATGTGTTCAGCTTTTGTCCCCTCGGTACAAGAAAGACATTGACCTGCAGGAGCATGCCCAGAGAAGGACAGCAAATCTGGAGAAGGGGCTGGAGCACAAGCTTTATGAGGAGCACTGAGGGGACTGAGGTTGTTTAGTTTGGAGAATGCTGAGGGGAGACCATCTCAGTCCCTACAATTACCTGAAAGGAGGCTGTAGCGAGGTGCGAGTTGGTCCCTTCTCTCAACTAACAGTGATAGGACAAGAGGAAATTACCTCAAGTTGCACAAAGAGAGGTTTAGATCAGACATTAGAAAAAAATTCTTTACCAAAAGAGTGGTCAAGCACTGGAACAGGCTGCCTAGGGAAGTGGTGGAGTCTCCTTCCCTGGATGTATTCATGAAACACACAGACGTGGTACTTCAGGACATGGCTTAGTACGTATGGTGGTGTTAGGCTGACAGTTAGACTGGGTGATCTTAAAGGTCTTTTCCAACCTTAATGATTCTATGATTCTATCAAAATTAATTCAGATGTTCTGTAGACTTACCTTCAAATGTGAATGACAGGCTGCCACTTTCAGAGCTGCGCTGCACCTGTGCAGTCTCTCTACACAAATAGGGACACTAGAAACAGCTGCTATTTCCCAGAGCTAATATAACCACCACCTCGCTACACTGGTATGGAAGTCCTCACACCGTTAGTTCTTGCGGTGTAACCCTTTACATAAGCTGCAAAAGATCTGCTGAAAATCTGATTAAAACAAGAATCTCACCTAGAACAGCTCCAGTCAAGTGTGAAACACTGTCTCCCCACATGATAAAGCAACTCCAGACGTCAGAAGGAAGACAAGGTATGTCAGCGAGCAGGGCTCCATTATAACCTCTCTGCAAGTGAGGATCCCACAGTGATTAACTGCAGGTTTATGTAGTGGCGCTGGGGGCTATGAGAACAGCATATTTTGGAAAGAAAAGTTAAAAAACCGAAAACCAAAAAATCTTACAAATTAGTTTTTATATCCTCCTAAGGTTACAAGAGTTCTTAAGTAACTAGTAAAGAAAAAGTAAACTTGAACCTACACACCATACCTAGGAATTTTTTTTTTCTGAAGCGGTGCTTACTTAGGAGGATTTCATGTTCGAGGTGACAGACTGGCAGTAATGAAATGTGAACTCTTCCCTTTCTCTTCAAAATGATAAGCAACAACATGGGGAGCGTCTCACATTGTCCAGTTCAATTTCCTTCTCACTTAATTACAGATCAGGAGTAATTCCACTGCAATTAATTAAGTTACATCAGAGGCTGACAAGAGAAGCAGCAGTCTGTCTATTACATTTGCACTAATGACCAGAGGCATTCAAAGGGCAATTGCAGTTCTGCAAAATTCAAGTCCAAAAAGCCCGATCCTATTTTTTAGGAAAGTACCTTAACAAACAATGTGAAGACAACCCTCAGAGAAGGGCTTTCCAGCTTTCCTGTTTAAATTGGCGCAAGAGCCACGCGTTGAGGAAAGGAGGGGCGGTCTGTGAGGACACCCGCCACTGGAGAAGACACCCCAAATGTGGTTCTTCTCACCAGGACTCCTGCACTTTTGGCACTTGGCCAACGTCCAACATTTGTTGGCCAAAATGAAAACATCTCCCTTCAGGGCTTTTCATTCTTTTTATTCACCTTCCTTAAAGACCTCCCTTCAGGTCTTTTTATTCGCTGTTTCACAGCCATAGTGACGACTGCGGTGAATCTCATTTTCATGTTTAACTCTCTCCTTTCATTGCAGAGTGAACAAAAAGCTCTTCCAAACTTAGACAACTGTACAACACCCACCCCAGAACCAAGCAGCTAAAAGTCTGGACCAGTGTACCTCAATGCACTCGTGAGTCTACCCCAAAGCCCACAAAACATGAGGGGTAACCTAAGTTTGCACACGTGGGCTGGATGCGAATGAGTAAACCACAGGTAAAATTCAGCTACAATCACATTTCTTGACTTGGAATATGAAAATTAAAAACAACTAAAACACAACAGAACTCCTCACCACCATTTCTAGATATTTTTTCATTGTATCTACACCACCTCTTTTGGCATAATTCATGGCTCCTGCATTCCACTTTTGGTTTATCCATTGGTTTCTCCCACCTCAGACTTTCAGCATTTTCTCAGTCCATTTCTTCCCCGTTCATCTTCCTTCCACTTACTCTTTCTCTCTTTACCTCTTTGACTTACGGCACTTCATCAGCTCAAGGATGGCCTTGGTTTCTAACGGAATAAGTATAAGCAGCGGCCCTTCTGCATACCAATGCCCCTTGTTATCACTTCTAGAGAGAAACACTGTCTGAAAAACATGCAGTTAACTTTCAGAAAAAGTAGTTACTCAGACAACAGTTAGCTGAAGTCAGAAAACTGATTCTACTTTAGCTCAAATCAGAACAACAGCTCATCCTAAGAAGCAGCGTGTGAACAAGCATCCTGGTACTTCAGACATTTTCAATGAAAAGACTACCCAGCCACTAGAATGCAGTAGAATAAAAAGAGAATGCACAGGGCACAAAATTTCTAACAGAAATACAGATTAGATGTCAGAGGGCTAAGAATTATCATAGGCTGTTTTACAGCAGATACAGCGTTAATACTTAAAAATTAGTGTACTTTATTAGCATTGGGGAAAACAAACTTGAAGTGACCAGCACATGAATGAGTACAATTAAAGGCAAAAAGTTGAGCTGCACAAATCTGAAAGCCACCTTTACACAACAGTGGCTGCTGCAAACAAGAGCTGCAGGGTGACTGTTGCATCTACATAAAAATCCACAACCTTAACATGAAACTTATTTTAAGTCAGCACCCAAAAGGCATTCTAGAACTTTGTTTGCACTTTTGTGTTCCCTTTCTCCCCATTACAATTACAGAAGATGAAGACATACCACCGGCTTCGATCCATCATGGGTCCTCTATATTCCTAACAATATTTACTGAAATTTTGATGGGGCTACCCTCACTAAACATGAGAACAAAGACAAGCAACTTATTAGCCTGTGTGACAGATGGACAGACGTCTGCTTTAGCTAACCACTCCAGATCCATTTCTACTCTTTATGCAGCAGCATATGTTGTTGTTATTTACTGGGAGTGATCACACAGGTTACTGGCTAAGTTTACAGAAACCTTTTTGGGTTGTTTTTTTTTTCTTCCTTGGCCTCACTCTCAGTGTGGATTTCTGTATTTAGTCTTATGGCTTAAAGTGAAATAATTCTACTAGCCTAGCAGTCTCTTCTGTTAAACAACAGAAATCCAGGAATTTCTGGATTCTGCATGCATTCCAGCCCCTCTGTCAATCTACGGTTCTTCAAGAACCTGCAGCACAATGCTGACAAACTGCTTAGGAGAAAAAGAGTTAGAAGCTATGTATACACCTTACCAGCTGCAGCACCCAAGTACCTACATGGAAACCTGGCCTCAATAAAGGCAACGACCAGCACCAGGTAGAGCAAATCCAGCCAAAGGTGATCTTTTCCCATCTCTTTTTAAGTTAGTTATAAAAAAGGCCGTCCATTGCTCTCAAGCATTGTGGTAGGGAAAGTTATTTTTCCATAGTTATTCCTCACATCATCCATTCACTCACATCACCCTTTCCTCCACTCACTCCCAAACCCAGCTACTTCCAGTTGCTGAAACAATTAAACAACCTTTTATATAATACTGGTCCCATACTGGGTCATTTATAGAGGCTCCTTGTTTCTAAATAGTTTTTTCTTGTTATTTTTCTTATAAATTCCTCCTGGTGCCTCCTGCAGTTTTTTACATGCAGACAGGACTTAGGGACCCTGGAGAGGCATTTTTCCCCAAATAAATGAGCACTCTGTATTCACATACATCTGGGGCAGACTGAGATCACAGAACATATACATATGTGCTCCCACAGTGCTGATGGTGAGATACAATCTATCAAGAATTCACGCTTTAAGCAGAGTTTATTCTCTTGAACAAGATGCTTCCGAGTAAAACATTAGATGTGTCCCTGTTCATGGCAGGGGGACTGGAACTGGATGATCTTTAATGTCCCTTCCAACCCAAACTATTCTACGATTCTATGAAAACATAATGTGGTACCCCTGCTAGATTGAAGAATGGCTTCAGCAGCAGAGCTTGCTGGAGAAATTTCCGCCCCAGCTAGCGATTCCACTCCCAGTCTGCAGATTGCTGACCCTCCCTCCTCTTCCATTACTCCAGTTGTGCCTCCAAAACCACTTGCAAGGCTGCAATCAAACTGCATGACTGAAACAGTCACATTAATTGCAACTCCCTTCCTGTTTCCATTTGGAGAGTTAAGTGTAAATCCAGACTCTTTCCACAACCTGCTTTAAAGGGCATTGCCACAAACGACTCTACTAGCACAGCTCCAGCGGTGGGCAACCACCAACTGTTCAGACTTCCTGCTAAGACAGGCTGAGACCTTCCCAATAGACAGCAATGTCTGTTTTCTTTCCTAAATTCATGCTCAGAAAGAGTTCAACTGGTTTCTTGCACCTTGAATGCTTTCCAGCCCAAAATAATCAGTCCAAACAGACAACCAGCAGGGAAAATTTCAGCTCCAATGACTCACATCTGAGAAAGTTAGAGACAACTGAAATAGCCTTACCTAAAAGAACTGAAGCCTCAGCTACAGATGCTCAGTCTCCTATAAGGTGAGCATATATTTTTTCCTTTATACTAATTTATATATAATATAGTTGTTATATTTTTGCATTTTCTGCTCCTGAAGATCACTAGAAAGTATTTTGTTCAGGTTATTATTAGAGTCACTTTTTATCACAGAAGTATTCTCTCAAACTGGCTGATACTAGTCATAAACTGAAACATTAAGCATAACACAGAAGACTTAAGTTCTTTGTCCATACAACTTAGTTGTCTTTGTTAAGTCACTAAAGTCTTATGTATCCTGATAGTCAAAAAATCATCTATAAAAATGAAAGACGAAAAGTTTTATTCAAGACAGAGACGGCTCCTCTAACTTCTGTTGAATTCTTAATTTTACAGTTGTTTGTAGAATAGGGAAAGCACACACACAACTCTTCTTTCTGGGTTTAAGAGCGTTACTCAAGAGGATTCTCTACCATAAGAATTTTTCAAGACAGATGATTCCAAGCACAGCAGTCAGTGTTTGAAGCAGGTAGCCACAGGACAGAGCTCCACTACCACCTGAAAAGTTACAAAAATACAAGTGTCCATACTTTAAACAGTTTAAATATTGAAAGGCTGCAATAAGGTCCCCTCGGAGTCTTCTCCAAGCTGAGCAACCTCAACTCTCTCATAGGGGAGGTGTCATTTTTGTGGCCCTCCCCTGGACCCGCTCCAACAGGTCCACATCTCTCCTATGCTGAGAGCTCCAAAGCTCCAGGTGGGGTCTCACCAGAGCAGAGAGGCAGAATCACCACCCTTGACCTGCTGGCCATGCTTCTTTTGATGTAGCCTAGGATACAGTCGACCTTCTGCCCTGCAAGCACACACTGCCAGCTTATGTGCAGCTTCTCATCCACCAGGACCCCGGGGGTCCTTCTCTGCAGGGCTGCTCTCAATGTTCTTCATCCTCCAGCCTGTCTTGATAATGAGGGTTGCCCAACCCAGGTACAGGACCTCACACTTTGCCTGGTGGAATCTCATGAGGTTTTCACAAGCCCACTTCTCCAGTCTGTCAAGGTCCCATCTCTCAGGGGTGTCAACGTCACCATCCAGCTTGGTGTCATCTGCACACTTGCTGGAGGTATTTCAGTTATGAATACAGACTTAGATATAAAAGGACTATCTGCCTTAAGAGCAGTCAACATGTTTTTCTGGTTATAATCTCACTTTGTGAACAGTACCCTTGCCAGTAAGCACAGCCAGACATTGCCATTGGCACAGGACTCCTGCAGAGTTGGGACCAGCAAATTTGCTTTCCTAAAAATCATATACAGGAAATACTTAATTTAAGCTCAATCATCCGATAAGTTGAACAGAACTGGGTTGGGAGGAAAACAATGTTTTATAAAAGTAAAAAAAGAAACAAACCCTAGAAAGAATTACTGATCATGGAAAACACACTGCAGTGTATCAGTCTATAAACGCATTTCCATCTCTTCTTCTTTCCCCATGCTCATGACAGCTGCTTACATGGAGTTTGGGACAGGAAGAGACTGTTCGGGAGTTAGGGGGTTTTTTTTATTAAATACAGAATACAAATCATGGGACCAAACCAATCTCTTGCAGCAAAACACAGCAGTATTGTCCATCTACAATACATGCCTGTTCCCTTTGCAGATTTTAATGATAGTGAGAGCAACAACAAGAGTCTGACACTTTTCTGCCACCCTGGCAAGGTTTCTTGCACCAGGGAGATTATATAACCTCTCCATCCCATTCAGAGCCCAAAAGTGACACAATCAAGAAAGCTACTTGAATACTCACTAAGTCTAATTCAGACCTAGCATTCAGGTCGTACTATGCTAAGACTTCCAGAGTTCGTGGAAATAGATGGGAGAAATGGTATGAGCAGCAGCAAGAGGGAATTAACTGTTACAAGAAGGTCTAGAAATTATCTTGGTGGTTCTGGATGGCAGATGGTCCTCTGCACCAGTCAGCTTCATTAAATAACATACAGAGCAAGAGCATGCGAAATAAGACAGGAAATAAGAGACTTGTTTCTTCCTTAAACTCTTGAGATACCATGAATCTAACAGCTGCTCACACAAAGAGAACAAAAAGAATAACTGAATGTTTTTATAGAATTTCTATAAGCCTCTGCAATACATACTTCATGTTTCTGTTTTTATTTTTAAGTCCTTACTCCAGTTCACACTGGATTCCAAACATCCATTAACTTTTTTATCCAAGTTTTCTACATGCTAGCTTCATTTTAAAGGTTCTAGACTAAGGAAAGCACATTTGTAAAGCTAATAAACCTATTTATATTTATTATAAGCATGTTTTGGTTTTGCATTATTCATACTACTCTACACCATTAACTTTCAATTATATAGTGTATTTGTACTGTTTACCTTTTACAGGCTATCTAAAAGTAAGATAAAACCATTAATAACATCTATAAGTCTTTTCTTATTGAACATTAACAGATGGAATAATGTTTTCAGACAAGTATAATTAATAATTTCCCAACAATTATTCTCAATTCAAAAAACAATGTGAAAAAACATTTCATGGTCAGCTCTTTGCAGGACCATTTGACGCAACAAAGGGAATAGAGCATTCATAGCATAGGCACAGAAACATAGCTTTGCTGAAAACAGACATGCCTAATTACAACATGACTTGTTTATCCAGCAGGTATAAGGTTTTGACTGTAAAAGTGACATTCACAAAACAAATGCATGCTGTAGCATGTAATTTATTTTGATATGAAAAACCTTGAACAAAAAGAATTATGCTGCGTCAGCAACTAGACAGCTAAACAGAAATTGAAATGGCAGCTATATACTTTAGCAGACCTAAACAGCAAGTACTTTAAAATAAAGTGAGTGGGTTTGTATCATCTACCATTCCTAGCAGGTCAGACTTAGATGTGATAACTCACTACAGGTTGTTCTGCTACTAAAGGCAGACACTGTGTCCATCCTTATTTGTGTACTTGAGATCTAGCCCCTGTTGAGCAATGCTGAAATAAGCCTGCTGGCTCTTACAACATTCAAGCCTATCACACGTTCAAGCTCACAGAAGAAACTTCCAAGGCACATGTCAAAGAAGCTCTTCTTTTTCACTTCTTTTATAAGCGTTTTTCCTTTAACTTAAAGTAGCATAATGATTATAGCACAAAGTAGTGTCAAACAGAAACAACTCAGCATCAAGCATGGGGACCTCTCCAAAGTCAAATATTTGTTTATGTGTAGGGTCGGGGTTGTTTTTTTTTTTTCTTGTTTTGAATATCCAAATACAAAGATAACTCTATCACCAAGACTCATGCAGCAACATTCCAGAAATTACTCCAGGAAGATGTACCACCATGCTGCATCCTCTTTTCTCCAGTCAGTACACGTTACAAAGCTGTCTTAGTCTACATAAACTAAATTGGGGAAGACAGTCCATTTTTACGTTAATTACTACTGCAGAAGTCAAGCACATAATCTTCATTTGTAACACAGCACTTCTACATAACTGGATAAGAACATTTAATGACAAGAAAATCATATACAACACATACGAAGTGCTGGAAGAAGGAAAACACTTGGCTAATGAGAAGACGACCTGACATAGTCAGTACTGTGCTCTTCAGAAGCAAAATGTCACTTGGTTTATTATTAGCCTCAATTCAAAATGAACAGAAACACAAAGTGGGTTCAAAATTATTAGATTTCTGCATAAATCTTCCTCCATCTGCAGGAACCACTAAACTACATTGGATGAGCAGCAGGTAAACAAAACTGGGAAATCAGCAGTAGGAGATATGAACAAAGCAAGATTAATATTGTTAGCAATCAAGATGGACAAATCACATTCATTAGCCAAGGCAAATCAGGAGGATACACCATCTTCTACAAAATAATGTATGCTCTTACAGGGTAAAACAAATAAGAGGAGAAATGAATCATAGAATCATAGAATAACCAGGTTGGAAGAGACCCACCGGATCATCGAGTCCAACCATTCCTATCTTACAACAGAATAGAATTAAACAGAAATAATTGCTACGAAGCAACAGAATAGAATGAAACAACAGAACAACAGAGTTTTAGAGATCTCAAGTTCCAAATTTCAAGCAGAAACACAAAGTCAAGGAACTTACAAAAAAAACAAACCCAAAGCAAATAAATGTAACTAAATAACAAAGTAAAGCAAGGCCCCCAAGCAAGTTTTCACCCTTGTCAGAAATACTCCTGTGGTTCTGCTTTCCATCAGAAAAAACAAATGCATCAAAACAGAAATATTTCTTGTATCCTTCTGATAATGAAACATAAAGTGCCTATTTCAGTTTTTAAGGCAGAAATTTTGCAATATTTCATAATATTATGACTTTTCACTGTAAATTATCTTTTTCTTCTATTTTGCATGTACAGGATTTGCATGGCAAGGCTTCGGCAGCGCGAGGGGCTACTTGTGTGAGAAGTCTTCTGGAAGCTTCCCCTGTGTCCGTAAGAGCCAGTATTAGCTGGCTCCAAGACAGACCCAGTGCGGACCGAGGCCTGACACATCAGGGATGGTGCAGCGCCTCTGGAATAACATAGGTAAGAAGAGGGGAAAACACCATGCACAACAGCAACAGCAGCCGGAAAGCGTGAGAACACGTGCAAGGCACTACTCTGTAGACACCAAGATCAATGATAAAGGAAGGGGAGGAGGTACTCCAGGGGCCGGAGCAGATTCCCTTGCAGCTCGCAGTGAAGACCACGGTGAGGCAGGCTGTCCTCTTGGAGTCCATCAAGGTTAATGATGGAAGGTATCTACCAGCAGCCCACAGAGGACCCCACGTCACAGCAGGTGGATGCTCCTGAAGGAGGCTGTGACCCCATGGGAAGCCCACGTGGACTAAGGCTTCTGCCAGGACCTGTGACCCTGTAGACAGAGGAGCCCACAATGGAGATGGTTTGCTGGCAAGACTTATGACCCCATGGGTGACCATGCTGCAGCAGTTTGTTCCAGAAGGACGGCACCCACGCTGGCGCAGGCCGTGAAGAACTGCAGCCTTTAGGAAGGACTCATGCTGGAGTTCATGGAGGAATTCCTCCCATGGGAGGGACCCATGCTGGAGCAGGGCAAGGGTGTGAGGAGGAAGGAACACCAGAGACAACATGTGATGAACTGACCACAAGTCACATGCTCTGTCCCCCTGCGCCACTTGAGGAGAGGAGGTAGAGAAAACTGGGAGTGAAGTTGGGCCTGGGAAGAACGGAGGGGCAGGGGAAAGGTGTTTTAAGATGTGGCTTTATTTTCTCATTAGCCTACTCTGATTTAATTGGCAATAAATTAAACTAATTTTTCCCCAAGTCGAGTCTGTCTTGCCCATGACCATAACTGCTGAGTGATCTCCCTGCCCTTATCTTGATCCATCAGTCTGAGCCTTTCCTTATGTTTTTCTCTCCCCTGTCCAGCTGAGGAGGGGACTGGCAAAATATCTTTGGTGGGCACGTGGCATCCAGCCAGGGTTAGCTCACCACAGTATCGTATAAGACTACAGAAGAGCACGTACATCTAATAGAAACGTAATTATTGTGGAAAAAAATGTTTTTTAATTCCATTTTAAAATTACCAAGTTTCAACACAGTAAAGCTTTTCAGCAGCATGTATAATACATTTCTCACTAAAAGCTTACTCAATGTCACTCCAATCCACAGAAGCTTCCTCTGCAAAGTTTTCTATGTTTTTATAAGATGATGTCAAAAAGATTCTTTGATGGTGTTTTATTTAACAATAGACAGTAGTCCTGTGGAAAAGGAATACAAATGAAAATACATACATTTGTATTGATGAAGAAATGTCAGCTGTTTCCCTCCTCAGAAAGTAAACTGCAAGATTCTTTGCTAATTGCTTAGACAACACGAAGAAGAGAACATCTCGAGGAAATAAGTGTTGATTACTTTAAGCACGCGCAGCAGCTTCCAGCTATTCATTAGATGGTAACTCCCACTTGGAACAAGACTTTGCGTCAACTTTGCTCTTTTTCGGCACTGACTCAGAATCTTTAGAATTAATGTTGTCTTTTTTCATCCTTTGTTTTCTTCCACTTCACCTTTTCCAAACACAAGCAATTCAAAACATATTGATCAAGTTTTGAAAACTAATATCTAAATAATAAATTTCTAGAGGTAAGAGTCATTCTTCAGAAAAGCCTTAGCACAAGGAGGACATGGATCTGTTACAGCGAGTTCAGAGGAGGCTACGAAGATGATCAGAGGGCTGGAGCACCTCCCATATGAGGACATGCTGAGAGAGTTGGGCTTGCTCAGCCTAGAGAAGGCAAGACTCTGGGAAGACCTTATAGCAGCTTCCAGTCCTTAAAGCTGGCTACAGGATTCTATGATTCTAACTTCAGATAGTCTCTTGAGACCCAAATTACTCTACAATTCTCTTTGTATCAGCAGAGGATTAAGCAAGAGTGAGTACAGTTCACCTCTTCAATCTCTCGTTTGCCTGGACAACTTTATACTCCACAGCAGAATTGTCCTTATTTCACTCTCACCTTCTTTTTCAGCTCAGAGCTGCTACTATGCCCATTAAAAAAATGTTTTACACCTGTAAAGAGAGAGGCCTCTAGTGTACAACCAAGAAACAATTTTTTTTCTGTGCCTTAATTAGAGTCTATTTCTCAGCTTTATTTAAGACTGGTATAGACTACTCATTTTTTTTCTTCAAGTTCACTAAGTATTTTTATCCAGGCCCACTAATTTTTAAACAATGACTTTTGGTAAAGTCTACCAAACTCAATAGAAAGCACTGTGTCAGCTCCAATCCTACAAATAGTTCTATTCAGAAAAAGCTGCAATGGTCTCAATTCCCACTGAAATCCATGTGATGCTGCCTGTAAACTCCTTAGCAAGATATGAATAAAGATTTACTGTCAGACCCAAGTGTACAGTAGTGTGTCTGTACACATACATGCACTTTTCCACATTAAATTCACCAGGTTGCCTCAACAAAGGTTAATTTAATTGCTGTTATGAAGGCAATATATATACGTCAACCACGCTTTTCATTTCAATTTGCATTTCTCCTGATGTTTTGCCCCCTCCTGAAGTCAACTCTGACTCACAGACAGATTAGAAATCAGATCAGCCTAGAATTTGCAACACTGACTTAGCCTCTTTGTACTAAAAATAAACAGCAGATAGAGCGGCTGGGAGAGAAAAATATTGATGACAGTCAGTCCCAATGTACTCTATTGTACCACAATAGGAACAAGCAATAACTGAAGTTTACAGGGCTTCTCTTCCCATGGTACATTTCCATCAGAGTTCCTGGAGCTACAATTTTTGAGGTCCGAGAATACAAATATCTAGAACGTGTATGTTGAAGACTGTGAACTCCTCAACTTTGAATAAACATCTCTGTTAAACCAACTGAGTGAAATAATCACCTAGTTTATTCCACATAGATGGGTAAAGTGTTTACTATGACAATTCCAGCTCTGACTGCTGCAGGAAGAAATCCTCACACAGCTCCGTGTGCTAAAATAATACTCTAAAGTAGTAGCAGCATGATTGGATTTCTACATGCAACTAAGGTCACCCAGGTCTTGCGTCTAGGCTGTTGATCCCTCTGCTACCCAGACACTTGCACTGCATGGGCTGCCGGGAACAGGAAGGCAGGAGCCATCTCCTAACAACGTGCTTACTCACAATTTGGGAGTGCAACATCCTGAAGAAGATAAATAGATCAAACCCATCAAGACACAAACTTCCTGACGTTTTCCAGAATGGGCAAGGGTTTGGTTTTTTGGGTTTTTTTTCTCCAGAGCATGGAGGCTTTTGGTATAAATTTGAACAGGGAGGAAAGCTGGAGTCTGCTACGCAGAAACATCTAGTCAAATAAATACGTCATTAAGCTAACTAGCTACAGGATTGTCTAGCAGATGGATGACATCTTGGTTGCTAGTGGAACATTTTTCTATAGCCTTGTTTGAGGCAGACACATATGGCTCTCCCAAGCATTGATGCAAGCTCCCAGATGGACTAGATCATTCCTGACACCTTATTATAAACCCTAGAAACGAAAGAAGGGAGCACAATTTTTGAATCACAACATAGGACTCTGAAATATTCAGACTTCTTAAAAATCAAGTTTACAACAGAATATCTTAAGTTCTTTCTATCGAAAGAACCAGGTTCTAACTAGGAAAAGAAAGCAGGGGAAAAATGCTATAGTGAGGATGATTAGAAGAGTCTTGAGGAAACATAATGACCAGAAGACCCTTAATGTTTATGGGTATCATAACTACATACACAGAGTTACAAATATTACACCTCCGAGGATGCAAAAAAAATTTCTGATATGCAGCTGTTATTGACACCAAAGAACTTCCATCTGGAATGTCTTGATTGCAAGGGGAAAGGAAAGAGGAGGAAACCATTTAGACATTACAGATGCATGACAGCTCTGAAATCTCTGTATCCTGAAAGACTTAAAAAAAGGCAGGGGGCAGGGAAAAGCCTAGCTGCAGGAGCAATAAGAAAACTAGCAGAAATATATGGGAGATTAACAAGATCAGTTGCATATGTAATGTGGGTGTCAGAGATACCTGAAAACATCTCAGGTAGATGACGGCACTACAATATACTTTACATATCAAGGTCAAGAACTGGACAAAAAACATTCATTTGACTGACTGTAAAGAGACCATCTTTAGCAGCCAGTAAGAATTTTACTCTTCTCCTTCACCAAAACAGAAGACTCAAGACTTCGGGAAAATTAATTATTACATATTTTTTCTTGCCCCTAATATCTGCCACACCACGTAAGCCAAGAAAGTTAGATCTTTGAGACTACTCTAACTCTGTGAGAAAACTTTCCGATTTCAAAAGCAAATCAACTCCCTGACCCCAGGAACACATTTGGAATTCTGTACACTCATGAGCCAGGGAGATGCTCGACCTGCTAAAATACATCTACCTCTATTGCAGTGGCCATAAACCTAACAAGCACACAAACATCTTGGAAGTGTCAGCTAAATGTACAACAGCTAATATATCATAACTCATTTGTGTCTCCATTTTCCAAAGGGACAACTGTGCCTTCAGTATCTTCAACAGTGCAGTCACTTCAATGTACTGAAAGCAAAGCTGCTCCCAAATTTTCATTCACAACTTTTAGCATGGCTTTTATTTTCTTGGCCAACTGAAAGTTCACAAGTATTTTCTTAAAAGGAGTATGGAACAATCCTTGCATCATCTTATAAAATGGAATGTTCATAAATAAAGAGACAAGAGTATGCTTTTCCTCTTCGGCAAAACAATACAATCTTTACCTCCAACACATCACAGATCTCAAAAGGAATGTCCAGAAAAAGTCTCAGTTTTGTAAGGGTCACTTACAAAAGGCCATAGGTAAAACCGATTTTCCCAGCTAGATACACTGCATCCGCAACTAACGCAACTGGATAATTCCTCTTCTCTGCAATACAACTGTCTGGGAGAAAAAAAAAACCCAAAAAACACAGGAAAAAAAGACAACAATCACCTCCCTTTTTTTTTCAGAACCCTGAAGAATATATGCTTCATCATTCATTTTAACCTCTCAGAATAGAAAAACCTCAGGATATTCTTTCCTTTCAGCAAATCACGGAATGGTTTGGGTTGGAAGGGCCCCTCACTACAAAAAAAAGACATTGTGGTCCTGGAGCATGTCCAGAGAAGAGCCACAAAACTGGTGAAGGGTCTGAAGAACAAATCTGATGAGGAGCAGCCAAGGGAGCTGGGGTTGTTTGGCCTGGAAAGAAGGAGGCTGAGGAAAGACTGTCTAGAACTACCTGGAAGGAGGTTGCAGAGAGGTTGGTGTTGTTCTCTTTGCTCAAGTGATAGGTGACAGGACAAGTGGGAATGGCCTCGAGCTGCACCAAGGGGAGTTCGGACTGGACATAAGTAAAAAGACTTCTTCATGGAAAGGGTTATTAAGCACTGGAACAGGCTGCTCAGGGAGGTGATTGAGTCACCATCCCTGATGGTACTTAAAAGACAGAGAGATGAAGTGCTTAGGGATATAATTTAGTAGTGGACAGGTAATATTGTCTGTGATTACCTCAAAGGTCTTTTCCAACCTAGTGATTCTATGATTCTAAACATCACTGGGATCCAACCCCAATGCCATCGGCAGGGACACCTTCCTCAAGACAGCCTCATTCAACCTGGCCTTGAACACCTCCAAGGATGGGGCATCCACGTCTTTTTCTGGACAACCTGTCCCAGTGCCTCAGCACTGTTATAGGAAAAAATTCCTTCATATAATCTCATCTAAGTCTCCTCCCTTCCAGCTTAGGATCGTTACCACTATCACTGGACTCCCTGATAAAGAGACCCTCCCCATCTTTCCTGCAGGCCCCCTTTAAATACTGGGAGGCTGCCATAACGTCTCCCAGAAGCTGTAGGGAAGCACAACTTGCAAATCTCTGTGGTCTAGGCTAACAAAACAAGGGGTAAACTAAAGCCTTTAGGCAACAGAGGCTTTGGTTCTCCAGTGGTACACCTTCAGATGAACTCTGAAGAGACACATTAATGAGCACCCATGAAAGCATAACAAAACACAGCTCAGACTAAATCTAGCCAGTTTCTGGGCTGCAAGATATTTTCCCATATTATTAATTTCATAGAATCATTAAGGTTGGAAAAGACTTCTAAGACCATCAAATCCAATCATCAGCTCAACACCACCATGTCTACTAAACCATAGCCCAAAGTGCCACAGCTACATGCTGCTTTAATATCTCCAGGGAAGGAGACTCCACCACTTCCCTAGGCAGCCTGTTCCAATGCTTAACCACTCTTTCAGTAAATTTTTCCTAATATCCAGTCTGAACCACCCATGGAACAACCTGAGGCCATTTCCTCTTATCCTATCACTTCCTGCTTGGGAAAAAAAAGGCCAATATCTACCTCACTAAAACCTCCTTTCAACCTCCATTGTTTCAAAGCAGATGAAGCCCCAAAATCTCCCGATTTCCCATGAACTGAAGGCTTCAGTTTTACAACTGTCAAATAGAAAATACTTCTTCCTTAGTTTTACTCTTTAGAGAACTGACAGTTTCAATATGTAGATACAGAGAATCACTGCAGGTCCCCTACTCTGGAGTGTGTCCACAGGAATTTCTTCAGTGCTTGACTTCACAGCAGACTTCTCATACAGGCTGTCCAGGGAAGCCACACGTTCACAGAAACAGTGTCCCTGGTCACAAAGAAGGATCCTTGGCAGTTTAGGTCCATGCAGAGGACCCTCAGAACACTAGGCCTCTGGTCAAAACACAGTTCACCGGGAACCACAAGGAGTCTGTGTCTTATTTTGATTTCAGTGAAAGTCTGTCAAATCTAAAATATTTGCAATGAAACATCTCGATTTCAACAAACTCCCATTTTCTGACTAAATTACATTCACTCGAAAGTTTGCAATTAGCTCCATCAAAGATGCCTCTTAATAGCAACATCATGAAAACTGATCAATAACAAGCGACACGGAGGAAAGTTGAGATGAATCAAGTACAGTATAAAATACTGAAGTTAAAACATGGTAAACATCAATGTCAAGAGGCTCTCATTCATACACAGATGGCTTTATATTACTGTAATTTAACTTACGTTCTAAATGATGTCCTCCTTCAGATGTAAAATGACCTTTGATTGATTCAAGCTAAATACATAAGGCTGTTCTATATTCAACACAGCATTCATGCACAAGTTTAACATACTTTAACATATACATCTTGACTTGACACTTCAAGTGAAATCACTTGAATGCTTTGGTGTCTCCATGTAGACATGATTAAAGGTTTTTATTTCCAACCCTTAACAACACCCAGGGGAAAACAGGGAATGGGAAAAGGCAGAATCTGTTTCTGGTTGCATATTCAAATGAAGAGAGAACTCATCTTTTCAAAAGACACTTTTGAGAATATCTTACACTTCTACCTCCCACTCTACAATCCATAGAGGTCCTCTTTTTCCTCACTATATTTAATTCCTCTTGATCTGCTCTGTTATCAGGTAATTTCAAACAAAATCAAAAAGGAACACGAACCAAGTGCTTCTCAACTCATTACTGCACATCATCAGCCCTAAAACACATCAGCACTGCGATATTTCTTTCTTGACATCTACACACTTGCCCAGCCACCACCTGCGAAAAAGGAGACCAATCTACCTAGATTATTAAAGCTTTCTCCTATTAAAAAAAAAAAAAAAATTGACATTATTCCAGTCGTTTTCATCAAAAGGCTGCAAAGGTGATCATAACAGAAACAGTTATTTTCACCTACAGCTGTGAGTCTGAATTGCCATCTCTGTACCCAGTGCAGGCGACCTCCTCTTGCACTAACGAGGTGTTTATCTCCCTAAACCTTGGTACATTAATCCCTGCATTAAAAAGTGGTACCACTATTGTTAACAATCTAATAATGCACTGTAAGAATAAAGTTATTTGTAAAATGCTTTGATGAGAAAGCTTTGCCATAAGGTGCTAAGTAGAACAGGTCAGATAAAACACACATTTGACAAAAGTTGGCAGTATTTCTGTTCATCAACAGATGGTAGCTTTTAAAAACATTTTTAATTATTGTAAGCTATGTGAAAGTGGGCACCAAACAGTACCTGTACTCAACACTATGCAAGGTGCTCTGACTGGATAGATGGATCGCATTAGGCTTCCCAATTAAATAATGACAGCCTATAATTTAAGACATTTTAAGTGAAAAGTAAGTACTTCCAGAAAGTTAATCTCAAGGTTATTAAAACAATAAGATGAATGTGAAATGATCAAAAACACAGTAAACATCCATGTTGGAAATATTCATAGAAACTCCTTCCTCTCTACTCTTCCACTACCCACACAACTTTAGCGATGAATTACAATTCAACAAAAATCTTTTGTAAAACAAAACATCTACCTGTGAACTGCACTGGCCAACAGTGGCTATCAGTCAGCCCAAGCCTAGCTTTTATACCGCCAGGCGCACTCCTTAATTTAGGAGTACCGTGTTTTATCTGCATGTATTTTTAGAAACATTCAATTTAATTTTGCTTAACACTAGTTAAGCAAAACATACAAAACCAGTCATCAGTTAAGGTGAAATAATAAGAGAACATCATGAATTTGGTGTTTCACAGGAGACACCAGTTTAACAGCTATGGAGATTACGTCAGGTTATTTATAAGCGTTCCTCACATCTTGTCTCTCACACCTTCTGCTATGCTCCTCAACTCTGACCCATAGGGCAGAAGCCAGCCAATTCACTTTCATCTTACAAAAATCCCAAGCAAACCATGGCAAACGTCCACTTGAAATTCCATACAACACAGACGAAAATACACTCTACAAATTAGCATCACTTGACTCAGTAACTAATGGTTAAGCAAAAGCAGAAAATGAAGCAATGCCATTTACATCCAATACTTCAAGAAACACTGCTGCATTTAGGCAATTGCACATAGTAATATTACAGCCCTACTAGACATAGGACCAACAAATTCATATTAATTCTTGTTTCATGTGTCATTAACACCTAATGGAATGTTTAAAGGTGTTTACAAGTCCAAAGTAATAATGGATCACTCTTAATTAACCCACAGTAAAAATTTCATGAAAGTCTCGGTGGAAGAAGGAGGTTGTTAAAGAGATTGCTTCATATCTCAGTCACAGACTGCCCCCTCCTTTCTCTCTATGAAAGGGAGAGCAAGTAGGTTACAGGTGTGAGAAACCAAAATTAGGTTCAGTTACACAACATAAAGAGGTAATTAAAGAAGAATCACACGTTTTCCTTTGAATAACCTTTGAAATCAAGAAGAGTGGAAGCTGTGTTTAAAACATGGAGCACTGTTTGAAGATGCCTGTAAGTACTGGCTGATTAAAATTAAAGACAGAGCACAGCAGCCCTATACTAGCATATGGTAGATAATACTAGGCAGATGAGTCAACTCCTATTTTAAAGTAAAAAATCAGGGTTTATCCAGAAGATAACACTGTTTTCCAGTCTCCTGTCAGTGTGGGAGAGATTCTAGATTTTACTTTATTAAGCACTAACATTCGTTATAACAGAAACTCTAGCAGAATTTTGTACTGTCCTCTAAAATCACAACCTGAATGTATTCAGCAGTCGAAGATTATTACAGAATCATTCAAATTTCAAGATATTCATCACACAAACATTTGAAAAAGCACACCGTCCCTAAAAGCCAGTACATCTTTTACAGACATGTTCAGAACAGAGGAACACAATTAAATACTGAATACAAAAAAAAATTGAAATCTCTCAACTTGTCTTTTACAGGCAAGAGCAAGTTCAATATTGTGACTACGTTTTTTCAGAAGTAGACTTATTATCAAAAGGATACCAGGGTATTTAGCACAGAAGAAATAAGAGCACTAGGAGATGGTAATACAATGAAACTTCTACAGACATTTCATCAACCCACTCCACTCTCACGTTCAGCATTTGAGTAGCTTATCTTTTCTAGAAGATACCGTCATGCCTTTCAGAATCAATCTGAAACTCATAGACTGCTTTTGGTTGGAAGGGACCTCAAAGATCATCCAGTTCCACCCCTGCCTGCCATGGGAAGTGACTCATCCCACTAGACCTCACTGCTCAAAGCCTCATCCAACCTGGCCTTGGACACCTCCAGAGAGAGGGCATCCACAACTTCCCTCAGCAACCTGTGCCAGTGCCTCACCACCCTCACAGGAAAACAAAAAGTCTTCCAAATATCTCATCTAAATCTCCCCTCTTTCAGCTTAAAACCATTATCCCTCATCCTATCACTGCAAACCCTGATAAAGAGCCACACTTCAGCTTTCCTGTAGGCCCAATCATCACTTGTTTTCCCTGTCCTACACAGAAAGTTAGGAGTCAGTGTCAACACAGATAAACTTTGCAAAGATCTTCACACAACTGTCAAACCACACGTGCCTTTTTTCCACTGCAACCAGAACTGAGAACCAATGACAATAGTTTAACTTATCGTTTCATCTCAGTGAAACCAAGCCAAATCAAGCAGGAGCGTCTAGATAACAATTTAGTCCTATCCAAAAGTACACATCAAGCAGGTGCCACTACTCTAGTGAGTAAAATTCCTTTGAGGAGGAATAGTTTTACAGAACTGTAAAATCATAGAATGGTTTGGGCAGAAGGAACCTTAAAGATCATCTAGTTCCAATGCTCCTGACATGAGCAGAGACACCTTCCACTAGATCAGACTGGTCAAAGCCTGAAAGTTACAAGCACACACACTTACAATTCAGTCATGTGTTAGAATCTCCTATTAGAATTATTCTGGATTCAAAAATAATTTTGGGGTTATTTTCAGTCATGCCTACCAACCAAATGTCTATTTATAAACTTGCCTGTATAGGATTGATGCTTTTTTGGCTGGGTAGGGGAGAGACTAAAGCCTGGGAAAAATGCTGAAAATGCTTGTGCTTTAAATGTCTGAAAAATCACTCAATTCAGAATATAACTAAGTTTGTTTAATCAGCTTCAGTCTTTAAGATGTTTTGATTCAACACAAAACAAATATATTCTGTGCCTAATGGCAGTTCTAACAGAAAAATGCCTTGTCTTGGCGCATGACTGATCTTTTTAACAGTTCTCTAGCCATCAGAGAGACTTATTACACCTGCAATACTACTTAATATGTAGCAAAATCTAAGCAGAGCAGCACCAGACAGAGGCACACACCATAGGTTTACGCTGAGCCTAAGTGTTCTAGCAGCAGTAGTTTATTTATCCCTGCCACAGAACTTTAACAGCCTTTCTGTGTGGATGCTGGCAATCACTGATTTCCATTGTCCCCTAAATTGTCTAACAGCATTTTCAATTGCTTTTCAGTTTTAGCAGATAATAAAACATAAAATCATTACAATTTCCCACCCTTTTTTGGTGCTCTGCTAAAAAAACTAACCCCCCCAGCTCATAAATTACTTTCATAATAAAACAGTACTCCTACGAAAACACAGCCACCTCAATTTGGAGCATCCAGACTCCTGCGCCCAGCGAGTTTTCAAAATTCAGTAGGTAGGGATTTCTGAGTAGTTTCTCTGCAAACGCGGACACGAAAAATAAATTACGGGTGTGGATGTGTGTCGCCTTCCCAGCCCTCTCCCTACTGCACACACTTCCACCCCCAGCTTCTTTGCTGGTTTTCATGCAGATTTGTGCCAGACATTCGGCATCCTCATTAAGTGGTGTCTGGCAACCTGCCTAAGTTTTAGTGGGTTCTGGGAATGCCAATATATTAACCAGAGGACTTTCTGCATACCCTAGGGAGATTTTTATTCTAGAAAAGTCAGCCATTTGGCACAAAGAAAAACTTAATTCAAATCTAGGAAAGCTCTCCATTGGCATTAAGAAGAGAAACTGCATTTAGATTCTCCTTAATTTCTGTCTCCTAGCCGAAAGAAAAGCTTGATGTAGAGCAAGATCATCCAAGCACAGTTTAAAAGGTCAGACTACTGTCTGTAGTAGGATTTTAGAAAAAAAGGAAGGCAGATATGAACAACTCAGACACAGCACATCATCAAGAAAATGATTCGTTTTCATTTCCATGGCTCTTGTGACCAAAATAATCTTAATCAAGAAGATTAAATTTATCCGTTATTATGCTGAGTGATAATGAATGGTGATACGGGTATTTGCAAATTTCCCTTGCTCAACTAAATAATAAGAAAAAGCATTCAGTGAAATCTATCTACATTTAGCATATTCCAAATATGCTAGATCAAGGCATACGCTACTGAAATGCATATATTAAATAAATATAGATGATGAATACAGAGACATTTTACCAGCATGAACACTGTAATGTTGTGATCACTCTTACTCACCTGCAAGCATCCTTTCTGCTGCAGTCCCCTTACAGTCACTATTACTCAACTGGTAGTCTCAGAAGCAGGCAAATAAAACTCCTCTCTAAAATGAAGCACTTAAATTTCTCTTACAAGGTTCAGAAGAACACAATGAAAAAAAAAAAAAAGATCAATAGCTCTCCCTCACTGGAATATTCTGCCACTGCTGCACATAGAAAACGTTAAAGTACACTGGACAAATGTGCCATTATTTTGTTCTGAGACCATTTCTGCAGACTCATACACCTAGAGAATCCCATTCACTTCAAGAAGTTATTCAAGTAACCTGTTACCATTTAGCTATCGCTATCCCATATTGATTAGAAATAGCTTCAAATTGATATTTACTTTAAACTCATAACTTTGGTTTGTTAAAAAAAAGTCCCTGACCTCCTGTCAGCGACAAAAGGTCACAATCCCTTTATAATGACCAATCAGCACCAGAGATACAACAAGAATCCTTTAAAATAAATTCAGTTCAAGTGGTTTAACGTACATATTGAAGTCTGGCAAACATAAGATTATGTTTGGTGGGAAATAGATTTTTAGCTATCTAGGCTGCCTTTGCTTAGATATCAACCTTCTAGGCAAGACGACTATTCTTAAAAATAGCTGTCAACTGAGAAAAGAAAATGTATATGTATGAATCATTTCACTACAGAGTTGGATTCCCAGCAACTGATGCACCACTGTTCTGGCATCAGTGCCTCGAACGAGCAGCTGATACTAGCTCAGTGCCATTGAAGAATTTCACGGTTACCACAGAACCAATCCGCAGAAAAAATCACCTCTAAACTCCTCTAAGTATTTGTATTCCATAATTGGCAATTCACTTGCAAGGAGCTCTTTTAAGCTATTAGAAGTTCCAAACAGAAAAAAGCTTTTCCAAGACCCCTCAGAAGTTAAATGCAAGGAGCATTCCAGACAATGCAAGAGCTGATGGGCTGGTGTGCACTTTTACCACTTCATTCCTTTAGAGGATTATGCTGAGTCAAATTTTATACTTTTATATTATTTCAATAATCAGTCGCTTCTTCTGGCTCATCACATCCCAAATGCATTCCAAACTCTTATAGACAGCATCACTTAAATGCAACCGGTTCTTGGTGGAAGGGCAGCAGCCACTAGACAAGAGTACTGCAGGGCAGCTGTGAAAAAGAGAACTAAATTTTGGGGAAGAAAATCGGAGAGGAAATTCCTTTCCCCCCAAAACAAAAAAGACACGGCATCTCCACTGCACAGAAAACTAACATTTTTTCAGGTCTCACTTCAAATGTCCTATGCAGAGAAAACATCATTTACCTACTTAAAAAAAAAACAAAGGGACAGGATAGTTCTAAATTCTTAGTTAAGCTACCATTCAACAGTTTTACCAAACGTAATACAACTGTGCCTCAATCTCAAATCTCACTTTCTTCCTGCTTCTACCAGTCTTCTTATATCAAGTTTAAGACGCTGAATTCAAACTTCATCACTCAAACGCTGCCTGGTGCCTGTAGTGTTTCAATTAACATGAACCAATGGTCTGAAATACACTGTCTCACACTGTTAACTCATTCTGCGTTACACAGTTATCACCATTTAGGCCCGCATGGGCATCTGAATTTACCGGAGGACACTGCTATGCCTCATGTGCATTCCACAACGATCTTCACATACCTAAGAGTCAGGACTAAATATGCTGCTATAAACACACAACATAGAAAAACATACATTTTTCCTTCTATACATAACTGTATACAGTTGACGCGTTCCAATTAAAGTTCTCTTCACACCAGTCGCTTTATGTGTCACAGTAACTCAATACCTGGTGCCAAAACACCAGTACAGATATAGATGTTCAGAGCACCATCGCTATTTCAGCTAACGCGGACAAGGTGGCGGTGAGCAGGCTGCTTTCCACCAAAGCACCGGTTTTCCAGCAAAACTTCCCCTCTTATTTACAGCCACGAAGCCATCATATTTATATTCTCATTAGCGGGACCGTACACGTGCGTGCCACACGCACAGTTGTTCAGCTCTACTCAAGAGCACATTGTATGTTAGTTAAACCACTCCAGACCATCGCAAAGAGAAGACTTCCCAAAACATTTCTAGAAATTAAATTGGAGGGCAGAATAAAAGTTTTAGTCTAACTGACACACTTGCAGGTTGAAGGATGGAAACCCAAAGAGCCTTTTTGGAAAGGAATACCGCCTCCTGAGGCAGCACCTGGGTTCTCACCTCAGCCGTCCTGCGGGAGCCGCCCCTCAGGGATTCGTGGCAGCAGCTCCCGGCCCCGGGCTCGCACCGGCCCCTCGCCCCACTAACTCTCCCTCCCACCCGACGCACCTTTCCCGTCCACCCACATTTTAACGCAAGAGGGTTTGGTGGTTTTTGTCTGTAAGAAAGAACAAACCTCTTCAGAGTTCTCCTTCCCGACGAGGACATGCCCACGGTTTTAGATCCATAAAGTTTTGTGGGAAACGCCAAACGCTACTTGTACCGCCAGGCGGAATTACCGCCCGGATTCCCGTTCTCCCCGCTCGCGGCTCCAGCGAGGTTCCGAACGACAGAAAGATCGCAAGTCCCGCAACCTTTACCGCTCGGCCCAGGTCCCCTCGCGAAGCACAAGTTACTTTCGCGCATCGCCCGCCGACGGCGCCGCTCCCGGGATGCGGGACGCACCTAGAGCCGGCGGGCGGGCCCGGGCGGGGCAGGGCAGCGCGGCGGCCCCCGCTCAGCGCTCAGCCCTCAGCGCTCAGCCCTCAGCCCTCAGCGCTCCTCCCCCCGCCTCCCGCTCACCTCGCGCGGGGCTCGCGCGGCTCCGGCGGCTCCGCCCGCGGCTCCCGGCGCTGCCCCCGCCCCCCCGGCTGCGGCGCGAGCTGCGCGGGGCGGGGGGGGCGCGCGCGGGGGGAGGCGGCGGCGGCGCTGGCAGCGCGGGGAGGGGGAGGTGGCGCGCGCCCCCTGGCGGGCGGAGCGGGCACCGCGGGCAGCGCGGCCGCCGCCTCGTCACGGAATCACAGAACCGCCGGGGAGGCAGAGACCCACCGGATCAGCGAGTCCAACCATTCCCATCGATCACTAACCCGTGTCCCTCAGCACCTCATCCACCCGTCCCTTAAACCCCTCCAGGGAAGGGGACTCAGCCCCCACCCTGGGCAGCCTCTGCCAGTGGCCAATCACCCTTTCCGTGAAAATTTTTTTCCTAATGTCCATCCTGAACCTCCCCTGGAGGAGCTCGAGGCCATTCCCTCTCCTCCTGTCCCTTGGGAGAGGAGCCCAGCTCCCTCCTCTCCACAACCTCCTTTCAGGGAGTTGGAGAGAGCAATAAGGTTCTCCCCTCAGCCTCCTCTTCTCCAGGCTGAACACCCCCAGCTCTCTCAGGGGCTCCTGTAAGGCCTGTTCTCCAGCCCCTTCCCCAGCTCCATCACTACGACCCTCCTGCTGCCCCACGGGACACCCGCTAGCCTGAGGTGCCCACCCTGAAGGACGAGGCTGGCGCAGGGCAGGGCGGAGTGAGAAAAGTACACTTTATCCCATGCAGAATGAGGATTTCTCTGACATTTTGAAAAATGTTGCAAGGCAGGAAAACCCAGTTCCAGTCACGGCCCAGCAGGCACAAAGCCGAAGCAGGCTCTGCCCGGCCTGTGTGCACTTGCAGACACTGTCCGTGGCAGAGGCAGGAACACGGAACCACGGAAAGACTCCAGGGACACCTTCTAGCAGCCTTCCAGTACTTGCGGGGAAAGCTGAGGAGGGGGGTCTTCATCAAGGGGAGCAAGCAGCAAGGGGAGAGGGTGTAATGATTTCAAGCTGAAAGAGGGGAGATTTAGCTTAGATATTTGGAAGGAAATTATTCCTGCAAGGGTGGTGAGGCACTAAAATAGGTTGCTCAGAGAAGTCGTGCATGCCCCATCTCTGGAGGCATTCAAGGCCTGGTTCATAGAATCACAGAATCACTAGGTTGGAAAGGACCCACAGGATCATTGAGTCCAACCATTCCCATCAGTCAATAAGGGAAGGTGACTCAACCCCCTCCCTGGGCAGCCTCTGCCAGTGCCCAATGACCCTTTCCATGAAAAAATTTTTCCTGATGTCCAGCCTGAACCTCCCCTGGCAGAGCTTGAGGCCATTCCCTCTCGTCCTGTCCCTCTTGTCCAACCTTGTCCTAGTTGGATCGGACTGATCTCCTGGAAGGTGTGTGTCCTTGCCAATGGCAGAGGGTTGGGGCTTGGAAGATCTAATGCAAACATTCTATGATTTAATGATAAAGCTGTCAGGCTTTCCCTTGCCATCAAGCTCCTCCTCTCTCTGTTAATATAGATTGTCAAGTAAATAGGCCGCCTTAATTTCAGCTATGCCCAACCCAGGTAACAACAAGTATAACAACTAGAAATTATGATTATGTTTAAATATTTAAATATTTCTATGAACACCATTCCCACATTAAAAAAAAAAAACAAAATCCCTGTTTCCATTAATACAGATCATCAGCCTCAGCCCCTATTCCCATCCATGATGCAGTCTGAAGATTTTTCCCTCCCCAGTTGTACCCGTGACCTAAGAATGAATAGAAGAAATAGCAGAGTAACATGATGAACTGTAAAGGCTGGTAATTTTAAGCATGTGCACTTTCGAATCG
This sequence comes from Clamator glandarius, assembly GCA_033459285.1. Taxonomy (NCBI): domain Eukaryota; kingdom Metazoa; phylum Chordata; class Aves; order Cuculiformes; family Cuculidae; genus Clamator; species Clamator glandarius. Next base: position 781,576 of record JAUNZM010000560.1, read on the forward strand.
ACTGTGCTTTTTAAGTTGGTTTCCCTTCTCACCTCACCTCTACCTAGTTGCAAGTCTGCCTGAAGGAGCTGGGAATCTGGCAACCCCGAAGTCAGAGCGCCAAGCTACGAAGCTCATGGGGGTGACAGCCTGCAGTTTGTGCTGCAGGTCACTGGATGGGAAACCGGGAAACAGTGGAGTAGTTCCAAACCAGAGAAACCATCAGATTGGCAGAGAAAGATGATTTTAGCAAACACGCTTTGGATTAAGCCACAAGGAACCAAAGGAACGTAAAAAAATACAGGAAACAGCAGCTTCCAGTAATCTGGGCCATTTATTTGGGCTACTTGTCCTGAAAGTTGCAAAAATCGTCAAAAGGCCACAGTGTTAATAATCACCATAATCAGTTATTTATAATTGATAAATGGGTATTTATAATTTAATCATAACCTGATAAACTGGGAGAACCTTGATTTCAGGTTTGCTGCAGAGTTAGCTATCAAGAGTTGAGTGCTCCACTTCCAAGAGTGCCCCAGTAACCTGGATGCACTTCAGAACAAATGAGCTGGACATGCTTCAGCTGCGTTCCCACCAATGACTTCTCAGGGAAACCAAGAAGTCATTCACTTCTGTCAGATTCTTGCCTTGTGCAGAGGAATATCTCTAACACACAGAAAACTTTAGAAAACATAACAAAATCACTTATGAAGTAACAATTGTTTGTATATAATACCTCTCGAGTGGAAAAATTTGCCTGGAAGCCATTTGGAATATTTTGGGCAGGTAGCAGGAGGGCAGCAGAAGCCACTTAAAATGCACAGACTTATGTACATGCTCAGAAAGCATTATATATGTATTGATCCACAGCTGGGAAGTGAAATACAGACAACACTCAGTACTGCTGGTACTCTTGTTCCTATCCAAGATATCACTGGAAGAGACAGTCTGCAACCTAACATTCTGGCACATGCCAGAGGACTACAATTCCTCAGATGTGTAGATTACTTCACCTTCTAACCATCAAAATTACCATTACAAGTTCTAATCAGTATCTGACTCCACTTAAACATGTCTAAGAACGCCAGTATTTCTAAAGAAACTGCCTAAGAGGAGTGTTAACGTTTATCCCTTGATAAAGGTACAAATCTTAGGCAATCTTGGAGCTGTGTAGAGGTTTCGCTCTCAGGTGAATCCTAGAGATTTTGGTAATATCAACAAACTTATCTTAAAAAGAAAAAAAAAACAACAACAAAACAACCCACCTTTTCAGTGAAAGGAATACTCACAGTATCACTATACTGGGATTCATATCCATGAGGTTGCATGGGCATCCTGACAGTTTGTTACCTGGATAAACAAAAGAAAGTTCTTATAATGGGTTTAAGGTATAGGTAGATCTGTGTATCATTTTCTCTTTTTTTTTTAAATCCTCCACTCTAAACCTAGTAATATAGTTAATATTTGGATTGTTGGGATGGGGAATGTTGGGGTTTTTACAGCTCTAACATTCATCTGATAATAAAAATGACTTCAATGTTACTGGTAGACAGCACGCTGCAGCATTCCTAAAGGTGTAACTTAACAGGAGCAGCCACTCGCCCCTGCCAAGTCCAGAACCCCAATGCAAGAACCAAGCAAACCTGAGAGAGAGGTTCTCTGCTGACTCTATAATATTTGGCCCAATTGTGCTATTAGATATGGTAGGAGAGACATAAGCCGGTGAAGCATGTGGTCTGAATGTCTACATTCAAAATCACTGGTAGGGCCCCTTCTCCAGGTTTGTTCCCTACACTGTCACCGCTGTCATCTCTTCCTTCCAAGTCTTGTAGTCCACATGATCTGCCACAGTGCACGGAGGAAGCCAGTAGAGAATCTAAGTATTTGAACAATTAGACTGAGGGAATCAAATTTGAATCCAGGGATATAATAGCCGTTGGTTTTAGTTACTGATGACTCATCTTGTTTCCCACCAGGAAGCCACAGATCAGTGTATTTCAAATATTACTGATTTTTATTATCTGTTACACTGAGAAAAGAAGGAGGAAGAAATTAAAAACATTCAAACCGCAGTAAGACCATGGCCAAATAACATATGACCTCATGCAATAAGCCAGTCTTACTAAACTACACATAAAAGCAGGCTACAAATAACTAGGTCAGTAGAGTATTCAGTCAGTTTTTACACCAAACAGGTCATCCAGATTCATCTCTCACTTGTCCACCACAAGCAGATAAGCACTGCTCATAATCCTAACTTACTGCTGTTTCACCAAACCAGGCTGTACACTTACTGGCACCCCGCGGTGGGTAGCAACAGGAGCATCTTCAATATGCCAACTTCCAAAAGACACCCTATCAAGCCCCTGGGGGCAGTGCTGGGGTTTGGTGGTTGAGGGGAGGGGGGTTGTTGCTTTGGGTTTTTATCATAGCAGAATCTAGTGAGGGAAGACATTGCAATAAAGAAAGAGATGATGACCTCTCTCACTAAAACCAGGAAGTTACATTCTTTCTCTTGGATGATTCCCAAGAAGGTCATTCCTTTCAAGGGCTTCCACACTCCTTCCTGATTAGACTAAATAAGTATATTACGGGGGAAAAAAATCTATATTAGCTGATTTATGGATGTAATGGCAAGCAGTCAAATCTCAAAATTTTAAAAATTAGCAATATCAAGAAACATACCACAAACTTGCCATAATGTTTCTTACTTTTCAAAGGATAAAAGGCCTGTCAAATATCTAAATATAAGATTCTGAAACTTTCCAAAGTGGTTCAAGATCTTAATGCAAATTCTCTTTCAGTCACAGAGGGATGAAGACCTCAGCCACGCTGAGTTTCAGAGCGCGTGCAAGGCCTTGACACACACCTCAACGTCCAAGCAGATGTGCGCAGATGGACTTGTGGGGCCCCTTGACCACACGCACAGGGTTGCAGGACCTGGACTGTATTGCCAGTAGCACGTTACAGTGCTGTGCAGTTGTGTCACTCCAGTGCCATCACAGGAACGGACCACTTTGTACGCCCTGTTAAGTAATTAGCAGGTATTAAAGTGATGGGGGGGGAGTATTTAAGGACACAAGGAAGGCAGCACAAGGAAGATTAACACCAGAAAGACAAAAAAATAACACTTCGCTGTTACACAAAATTCTGTCTGTTCTAGTCACTCACTGAAATTAGACTCCAGCTAGTTTGTTGCTTATGGGTGCGCGCACACACACACACGATGTGTTATCCACCCACACACCTGCAGACCCCTCCACTAGATGTCCATCTCCATTTTAGATAGTCCCACAAATTGTCAGAGATGGTTTGTTTTTTTTGTCATGATGGACAAAACTAAAAAGGTTTTCACACTAAATAAAATGTCAAGCTTTAAACTTAGTAAGTGCTATGAATATCTGGATTGCACCCTCTGGTTTTAACAACAAGCTAACATTACAGAGCATACATGTCTTTCTTCTCAACAATAACAAGCCTTGGGAAGAACTTCATTAGACAAAGTACAATAGAGATGGCAATCAAATGAGTCTGGACTGGAACTCTCCCAGCTACTACAGACAGTAAATAATCAAAGACCTTCAGAGAGGTATGATAAAAATCTTAGTTGGATGCACATTCTGTATCTCTTGTTGAAACTTCAATAACTGTATTGGAAATGTCATTGTGACCAACAGAAGACAACATCAACACACCAGTAAATATGAAGCTTGTAGAAAACAGTAGATGAAAAGCTCTGGCCACTCCTAATGTTTCAGAATTTATACAACTAACACACAGCTAGGAGAACAGGCACCCTCAAGACTCTTCAAACTATAATGGCAGTAACACCATTTTTTTTTTTTTCCCCTAAAAGGAGGTCTAATGCAAAAAAACCAACCCCACTGGGAATAAGCATAGATCAGGTTACCAAATCTACCTTTAGCCTCTAATAAATCAGCCACGAAAGCTATGATGTGGAAACACTCTGCAAGGAACCAAGAGAAATGGACTGGAATCAGATCAGATCACATAAGCTACCAAATACCACGTCCATAATAAAGAGAGAAATTACATTCCCTGTTAAGAAGGGCTGGATGACTGAACAGCAATCAAATTGCAGAGCTGTATTAACATCTTACTACATAGAGTCTATAAGGTAAGTAGTAATTAGACAATATTTGATCATCAAATAAGAAACAAACTTACTTTACTCAGGGAGATGGTTTAGTGGCATATAGGAGTGGTGGGACTCGATGATCTAAGAGGTCTTTTCCAACCCAGTGATTCTGTGATTCTAAATTCTTGTCTTAATCTGGCTATTCTTTTATAAAAACAAACCTCAAACCATTCTTCTTGGAGTTAGCAGATCCTTACAGATGTACCAAATGTCTTATGAGGCAGCATAGATTGTTTCAGGCTAGAATTCTGTTCTTAAAGAATTTTGCTCTTTGACAGCACTGCTTTAAAATAAAAATGGCAACTACAGCTCTGAACTGATTCCCTGCAAGTATTTGAAATATCAAACTGTCTAGTTTGCTGAAATGTCAATAGCACTACCAAATTAAAATAGAAAGATATTTAGTAACTTCCATATGCTTTCACATCCATTTATCTGCTTTACAAATTAGTCACTGAATTTTTCAGATCAGGGAAAATACAGCCTCCAGAATGCAGATTAATAACGATAATATAATGCTATTTCTAAATTCTCTTGCAGCACTAACACGCTTTGGACACCGCTGCAGTAGTTTAGCATATGAATTAATACACAGGATATACTCTGTTGTTATCAATTTACAAACAATTTACAAATAGGTGTATTTTCTGTTTTGCAAAATAAGGTCTTTGCCATGTGTGAGATACAAGATAGTCATTTATAATAAAATCTCCCAAATACATTTTCATTCCCAAGTCTCTGATTGATTTGTGTTGGAGGACAAGCCCTAGTAGTACCATGATACAGATAAAGAATCTAAGTCATGAAAGAAATATGATTTGCCTTAAGAATGTACTACGAGAACAGACAGAATCGGGAACTGATCCAAAATCTCCTGGCTTATTCTACAGCCTTCTGTCTACTGGACGACAAAGCAGCTATTCACTGCTTGTTATTCTACAAATTTTAATTTTTTAAGTACTACCAAAGCCTGCTTTTTCTCCAAAAACATAGCCATTACAACTTGCTTAGCTACCAGGCCTACAGTAGTGGTTTGTTAGTCATGAGGGAAGTAATCAGTTTGCAAAGCACTTTTAAATGAAGGAATTGCCAACTATTGTTAGATAAGATCCTACCTATTTTCAGGTCCACATCAAAAATCTCACTGACTTCAGTAGAAATAGGATCAGACTTGTTTTAGAGACACACACACAAAACCTATAGAAAAAGTACACAATAAAGAATGCTGTGCCCATCTAGTACTCAAATGAAGCCATGACCCAAAAAAAACAAAAAAAAAAACTTTGCGTAGGCTTACACGAAAAGAGAAAAAAAAATACATGAGAATTCTGTGTAATAGAACTGATTATCGGTAAGAGCAGCATCATCTTACACTTAACTGTAATGGAAGAATCATTATTACAATCTATAAGCTTCTGCCTATTCTGTTCATTAATACAATCATTCCTATTCAGCTGCCCATCTCCTAGCTTTCAAATCCTTCCCAATGACTTGTTTAAAAGCTACTCTAGTCTTCTTTAGGGCGTCAAAAAATAATTCTATCTTTCTGTTTACACACTTTAAAAAAAAAAGCCCTCATTTTTTTTGCGATAAGAATCATAGAATCATAGAATCACCAGGATCATTGAGTCCAACCATTCCTATCAAACACTAAACCATTCCCCGCAGCACCTCACCCACCCCAAAGGATCACCTTCAGTACAGAGTATTTGGTCAATGCTTAAACTTTAAAATATAATTGCTTTCATTTTAAGAACCAACATTGCAATCCATTTTTTTAAGTTCTGCCGTTCATCTCTCCCCAAGGACAAGGCTACAGAGCTCTGAGAAGTTCCAAGCGTCCACCTGCTACAACTGCTTATTTTCTCTTTCTCCTCTCCCACCTTCTGCTTTTGGACTCCTTCTAATTTAAAGCGTTTGCATTAAAGCAGCACTGAAAAACCTGAAGGCTTTACTATGATGCAAGCCAATTAAAATTAAGGCAAAAAGTTTGCCAGATTATACTACTCAAATTGCACATATTGTCATATGAGTAGTACCTGAGTGCTTTTCATACCTACGAGGTAACTCTACATCATCTTCAGGCATCTCAGGCTAACAGTGTCCACTGAACTGGATACCTGTATTGTCCCAAATGAGAACAAGGATACCGCTGACCTTACACCTCCTTTGTTTCATCTGCTGCGATGAGCAAATACATCTTCTCACATCTGGAAAAATGTGTCTACAATTGCTTACAGAAATACTGCAAATAAGACTGTTATATCATTCCATTCTAGCTTATTCCTCCCTACAGAATCTTAGGAACCGCCCCTTTGGTCTTTCATGTTAAACATATCCCAATGACTTTTTTTTAATCCTCTCCACTGCTTTTGCAGGTTGTCTGTAATATATTTTTAATACTAGAAACCTGCATAGCACACGGTCACGGTCATTTAATGCCTTCCGTTAAAGGCTCTCAAAGCATTGTGTTGTCACTAATCAGTTCAATCACACCAAGCCAGACATACACAAGCATTATTCCTATTCTATAGAAAAGAAAACAACTACAGAGAAGGCTGAGTGGCAGAATTCATTCCTGCATTCAAACTCCAGCCACTAGATCATGAACAGCTTGGGGGGGGGGAAAGACGCTTAGATCTGTATGACTATATTAACAGGAGCTCCTCCACTAACTTGCTATCTTTTCTCTCAGATACTTCCTCAGCTACTCATTTATTTATAAGCAGACTACCTACAGATCTTAACATACCTTACAGACAACAGGAACAGAGGCTAATATAAAAGATGCCTTTAAAAAGGATCTTTCTCAGTTATTTCAGCATAACAAGTTGCAAGAATACAAAATACATAAAAATGATAGATTTTTACATCTTTTTCTGCACTCACTATTCCTTTCGCTGGCATCTTCAACACTCTCCGCTGACAGCTGAACCACTTTAAACAAGACACTACTAGAAAAATACATTCAAAATTTGTGAAAAAAAATTTCTACATCTCAAAATTTAAACTCCAAAGCTCTACATCATCATTACAGATACCATCCTAACAGGTCATTCACATCCCTCTCTAGCGAGTGTTAAGTACCAAGATGGGTCTTGTCATGTTGTGAAAATGATACCTGATTCAGAAGTTTAAGGTAATGAGATGTAAGAAAAAACACTGTATTTCTGTCTCAGACCTAAAGAGTGAAGAACTACTACGTTCAAGGGTAGTCTGCTGCAACTGATTAGAAATACCATGCATTATACACTATGTAATACACGCTTTCAGAAGTAAAAATAAAGATTTTTTTTCTAGGTTCGGGAACTATTTATGCAATAGGCAGCGATGCCATATACTAAAGTTTGTTTTTTTTTAAAAAAAAATGTTAAGTGAGAGGACAGATTGTAATCCTAATGTAGGAAAATCTCCTGTTGCAGATTAATGCAGCCTCAGAAATTCATCTGATACAATGCGATCATTTGCAGAGCCAATTTACACTGTAGCATCAACTTCTATTTTTGCTCATTTTCTGTGATTGACACTTGTTTCTACAGTGGTTTTCCCTTCACTGCACAGAACAGAGACTGCCCAAAGGATCAATCAGGAATATATACAGAAAGAAGTTCCCCTTGGTAGACACTCGCTTGCGTAGTTTTAACATCTAAACATACATGTTTAGTATCGTATTCGCTATGCCGCACTCTAACCGTAGGAATTCATGACCAAAATTGTCCCAAGTAAAGCAAGGATGACAAATTCAGTACGAACCGGTTAATCTGTATACTCTGCTGCAGCAACGCATGCAAGAGAAGTTGGTCATAAACCAGGAAAACAAATGGCATTGAATGAGCTCATATTGACCTGACAGTAAGAATTTGCATGCAGGCAGTTAATGCAAAACAGCTGACTTGCAGTAATTTGCTTTGAATAAGGAGTTAGAGACCACGCAGGTTATTGGTGTATGTGTACTCTTAATATACATGCACTTATATTTTTTAAAACACAGCCTCACACCTATATCTTCTGCCAACCTAAGTTACATTGTTCCCAAAAAATTTCACCTCTTCAAGCTGTGTCTTTCAGGCAAGACGACAAATGTGTGAAACAATCTCTTTGTTCCTCAAACTTGAGACTTCTCACCAGCATGCAGAGATGGGCAGATGCCTCCCTGCTTATGGTTTATTTGTAGCGATGCCTTTCACTGCTCTTTAGCATGGAACTATCCCAAATTGTGGTGCTTCAAAACTAGACAATTTTAAGACAACAAAGCTTGTTGCTGCTTCCAGGTACTAGAACTATCTTCTTACTGTTTATTTTTGTTTAATGTTTGTTTTTTACAGTGCTATTTATTTATTTCTCTGCTGTACTCCAGAGCATTTGTTATCCTGAAAGCATGAGAGATGAGCAACATCAAAACTGTAATTACACCACACGCAGGGAGGCCACGAAGAGACTTCAGAGCCCCCCCAGGGAAACGTGACACAATATTACCTCGACGTCCTTTCTCCCTCCACATATCTGTCCTTCTGCTGGGGGCAAGGCACCAGCGCAAAGAAGATACTGTTCTGTTCAACCTCACTGCTGGCACCACAGCCCAACAGCAGCGTGGAAATCTTGGCACGAAACACCAGCGCTGGGAGCATCGGAACAGTTGCGGGGGGCGTTCGGCCAGAGGCTGCATGCACAGCTGCTGCTGGAAGGGGCTCCAAGTGACCCTCTCACCTTCTGGGCCGCTTTGGTTTCACACATCACTCACTGAGACCCTCAAGGTTGTAGCAAGATCAAGGAGACTCTTTCCCATCCACAAGTCCTCCTAATAAGCTCGTACTCTACTTGCTAGCCAACTGCAATGCTCCAGGCACAGGCTAGATGCTGAGTCCATTTAAAGAAGACTCTGAGAACATCAGAATCACAACAGCCACCAAAAATAAAACCAAAAGAGCTTTGGAGTCAGCGTAACTGTGATTTGTCTGTTCTTAAAGAGAATTACAAGAACATAGGAATTTATTTGACAGTGGGCAGTCTCAGCTTTGCAGCAGACATATGATTTTATAAGAAATACAGATGTCATTTAGAACAGTGTCAAAAGTCAGACTAAATTTAGCATTCATCAAATGACTTTTTTAAAGAAAAAATATGTTCTGCAGCTTAAAGACAGAATTGTAAAAATATCTCAGACTCATTTCTCTTAGCGATGTCATTGGGTTTTCTCTCATGCAAACACACAAGCCTGAAGAATCAAGAGCGGAAATACTTTTCCGTGTTCCGCTTTGGATATTGCTTGTAACTCGGGATCAGCTTATGAGTCTCAATAGTTCCCAGAGTACAGAGCTGTCTACCACTATAGTTAGATTTACACGCATGGTATCCACCGACGTGAAAAGTTATGATACACTGCGAAAGACCAAGGTGGGTTTTCTATATTTACTTTGCAAACAAATAAAACTATTTTCAATGGTCTTAGGTTTTCTTAAGGGATACTGGAACTGCCTGCACACTACTCTATCAGTTGGTGCAAGCAGAAAAAGAAATTGCTTATTTTGTTCTGAGACAGCCATCCCAAAGCATTATCTACCATTCTACAGAGTGAGTTCACCTCCATGCCATGCAGTGCCTACCCAAATTGTAGCAGTCACCCCCTTTCACTGAATAAAATGGTGCTTTATTTGCAAAGATTTAAATAAAGCACTCTTTGTTCATGAAAGATCTTTATTCTTTTCAGCAAAACATATGATCTCATCATTGTGATATAATTGTCCCATTAATTGCGTGAAAGCAACTTTGCATTGCTAGAGCTGAGGCAGGTCAGTCTATAAGGTGAATCTAGGAGTCCAGACGGATGTCTACAATTTACCTCTTTAACGGGAAGAGGAACATGTGTCATTTAGCTACTCCCTAAGAAGGAGAAAGCAAGGAAAATCAGCATGGGGCTAGGCTGACCTCGAGATGCCATTCAAAGTGCCCCCAGTCCCAACAATGTCTCAGCCTCATAATAAGCCTTTTACAATCCGTTGGCCCCCAGCTGCCTTGAAAAAAACCCATCACAGAAAGAGATTAAACATGTCTTTTAGCCAGGAACATCCAGTTCCACCTTCAGGAACACCTGTTTTTTTAATAGTTGGTGTTGATACATTTTGCTGCATGGTGGTCTTTAAGTCCTGCAAAGACATAGTGGTTGTTGCTTTTTGTTCAATTGCATGGTTTTGATTAAAAATTGCTTAGACTTTTAAGTCACAAGGCAAACTGCAGAAAGAAAATGGTAATATCATGATGGGGGGGTGTTAGTTGTTTGATTTCTTAAGAAGAAAACATTGTGGTTGTACCATAAAGAAATTTTTCTGCTGAAGTAGATGTTACCACACTTACTGTGGTTTTTGAGCTAGTGACTTTCTTGCAAGCCGCTCTTCCTTACAGAGTTCTAAACAAAGAAGTGAATAAAAGATGATCAGACACAATAGCTGTATGAAAGAAAAATCCTTTCTTCAGATGAACCCCGCTAAGTGGGTTGTTTCAGCAACTTAATGCTTACTCTTGAATTGACACAAGTACTTGAGTCATTTCTAAAACGACCATTACAAGAAGTAGCTACAACAGAAGCATGTTACCCTTCAGTGCTTTGAGAGTTCCAATTTGTCAAGACTGGCAATCTACAAAAGCTTGATACTGAAATAGCAGTACTGATGCCAGGATGCTGCGTTAAACGGCCAGCGTGCTTTCTAAGTACCACTAAAGAAGCCCGAAGCCCTTGTGATTATACACTGTTTCTCGGTGATTAAAGCCAGAGATTCAGGAACATGGAGTTACAAGATTAGGCCCCTACCCTGATCACTACAGAAGGCCAGAGCAGGTAAAACACTACATCCACCACAGACCCTTCTATTTTTCTCAGCTGAACGTAGCGCACATCAATGCTTCCTATGTCAGAACAAGTGAATAGACTTTTCACTTTTCCTCCAGCTCATGCTCTCGTGGCCCTAGGATTGCAGTCCTACCCTTGTATTCCCACCACTTCCACTTGTATTTCATCTAAAAGATGGGCTTTGCCTTTTCTGCTTCAGAGTTTGCATCTAACACACCTGACTCTACAGGCACAGTTGTTTATCTCGTTTTCCTGATGCAGCTTCTTGGACTTGGGGACTGAATACAAACATACACCCATCTGCAAACGGGAAGATCCGTTTTAGGGACTAGTCTGACCTGCTAGATCTTACGCCTATCATAATATAGCAAATGGACCTCATCCTATCCCTGGATAATCAAGGTCAAATTCTTGGCGCGGGGAACCAAAATTTGCCTCTTTAGACACAAATATCTATAATGTTTCATACCCTCAGATACACACATTAACTGGGCTAAGCACTGCGGAGTTGTGCGGAGAGGAAGTACTGACTCCCAGGTCCTCAGCTTGTGCATCTAGAAGAACAAATGCTTTATCACACTGACCTGCATTGGCTTGGTTGTTTTAGGTGGGGCACATGATTTATTTCTGTATTGCCTTCAGATACGTTGAAAACTGCTTCCCTCCCTGTTTAAGAAGCACGGTTGCCATCTTTTCACAGACCCATGATATTCTTAGCTGTTTATCCTGATGTGCCAAAGCAAGTAAAGAGTATATTGTCCGGGTCTAGCAGGGACCAGTCTCTGGTCAGCAAGTACTGGTGGTGCTGAGGGGCACCTCTGTGTCTAGATTCTCTAACGTAAGTGTCTTTCACATGATAAGAATTTGCCTAAGTAAGCAGTGGGAACTTTACCCATCAGAAGTGCAAGGTTTGAATCCCACTGTTCTCCAAGGCAATTGTCATGCAATCCGGTGTTCAGCTCTGGGTCCCTCACCACAAGAAGGATGTTGAGGCTCTGGAGCGAGTCCAGAGAAGAGCAACGAAGCTGGTGAAGGGGCTGGAGAACAGGCCTGATGAGGAGCGGCTGAGAGAGCTGGGGGTGTTTAGCCTGGAGAAGAGGAGGCTGAGGGGAGACCTCATTGCTCTCTATAACTGCCTGAAGGGAGGTTGTGGAGAGGAGGGAGCTGGGCTCTTCTCCCAAGGGACAGGGGACAGGACGAGAGGGAATGACCTCAAGCTCCACCAGGGGAGATTTAGGGGTTTAAGGGACGGGTGGATGAGGTGCTGAGGGACATGGGTTAGTGATTGATGGGAATGGTTGGACTCGATCCAAGAGGTCTTTTCCAACCTAGTGATTCTATGAACTCTCACATTACCAAATTAACAAAAAGGCACCTTAGGACAACCTTCCTGTAATCACTTCAGCATACACATATATAGGATTACTGAGGAAGCAAGTTTTCAAGAACTACAATGCTCTCCAGGGCATCAACAGACCATACAGTCTCTGCTGTCACTGCTGCAGCAGCTGTTGCCTTGAGGGGACGAGGGCACCTGGGTTTCAACCTGGTCTCGTGACATTCTGAAAAAACAGCGCCTGCAGGTGTGCTGGTCTTCAGTCAAGCTAACAAGGCCTCCTCCTCATACTTGGTGTCGCTGTTCCAAGCTGGCCTGCTTCCCACTTCATTGTGTCTTGCTTACCCTAACAGGTTCTAAATACCGACACCTTGCTCTAAGTCGCACGCCCACAGAAGGGAGCAGATCAGCAGCACCGTGGCTCCCGGCTGCGGAAATGCCACAAGTTGACTTTCCAGGGTGAGGGAGATTTTCTGCTGGAGGGGCTCTTATTACAAGTGTTCCACAAATCTGTTGACTTCCAGTGAATTAACTTAAAAATACAGTGATAATCACAGCTGAAAAGATGGTGACAAGCAGCAGAGGAGCAGTTATCTCTTCTCCAAGAGCAGCAAGATCCAGACAGTAACTTCTGCCCACGACTTCATTAAACAACAGTTTTGTCTTCTAAAGGGGAGCTTGTTTTCTGCACATTGCTAGAATCAAGAAAAATTATGCTAGTGTATTACTCATCTGTGTCGCTAAATCCAAAGTCTCTTCCCAAAACCTTTGGTTAAGAGGCTTTGCAACTTCCTTACTTTCAATAAATAGCATTTTTCACCTGTGTGTCTCCTTCTCTACTGCACCAAAATAGAAAGCTGATGGAAATTATTTTTAATGTTACAAATGCAAACTTCATTTCAGTATATTAACTGCTACTTCATTCTATGCTCCTAAATGGGCTTTTGCAATTTCACAGAAGAAAATTCATCTTTCCACAAAAAAAACAGATGAGAATCTCCATGCCATGAAATAAGAGCTGTGGTTACCTCCTCACTGAAGCAGTGAGGAATTACCTGACCTAGATCTTTCTTACGAGAGTAACTGCTATACCAGAGCAGTGTAGCTTATTTCATTTCTAGTGATTCTTTTAAATAATTCTGTATTATTACAGCATTTCTGGGAAATAGTCTCAGTTCTTCTGGGTTCGTTTGTTTTGGGCTTGGTGGTTTTTTTAAACTCACAAACACTTTTTCTTGTTTACAGCACTACTGAAAATCCTAACAGACTGGTTCCTATAGGCCACACAGAGATGCCTGGGGCTAGGAGAGCAGTTCCTCTGAGGACTCCAAAGGTAACCACAAGGGAAAGAGGTACAGCAGAAACTAGAGGCTATGCAAGAAATACATACTGAATGGAAGAGGCTTTGAAATTATTTCCTAACAAACATCAGCTCCCCGACACATACTTTTTGAACCCAGGAAAGGCTAGGCAGGTGTGAAGGAGCAGCAAAAGAGTTCCAGAGAAGCACATAATTTGCCTCTGTTAAATGATTTGTAAAACTAAATGGCAAGAATAAGCACTAACTGTTGCTCTAGGTATGCAAATGCTTGGAAAATTCCATCCCATGGTTTAATTTACTTGATTCCTAAAAATACCAAACCTCTTAAATTACTATTCAACTGCACAATAGGTTGCTTGCCTGTAACCCAGCATTCTTAGAGACATTTTCGAAGTTCATGGTTGAGTTTTCACAATTAAAACCAGGAATGAATGTTTATCTCAAGATCTTAGGTTATGTTAACACTCTGTTCACATATGTCTTGCTTTCTGTTTTGTTACAAGGGCAATACAGTTTAGATACTTTGTACTACCACTTCTGCCTTTTCATTTAATATTTTTAGTTCCTTAATTCTTGTAATATTTATTCAACTTTCAGCTACTGTCAACAACTAAGTGCATCAAAATTTTCCTTTCGTCTTTTTGACTCTCTAGGGAGAAAGCTAAAGGGCTGGCGGATGTGTGAAGTTTAAAAATTTAAAACTACAACCATTAAAAGTTAATGCTGTTAGTCCATTTCCTCCATGTTTTTTCATGTCAAAAATGCTACATTTAGAAGAAAGACTTTTTCGAATTGCCAGTACAATCATCTATAAAAAACAAAATCAAGTTTTCCTCTGTATCATACAATATACTCAGATAATGACAACATATACATATTTATATAATCTACATCTGTAAAATTTCTACTTGCAATAAAACTGAGATTGCACCATACTATGGGAAATGCCCCTTTGATCCTAAAATTCCTGTTTATTATGTGGAAGAAGCCATGAAGTACACAACGTAACCCTTCAAAAGAGATGGTTTTGTGAGAGTTTCTTATAGGTACCATCTGTTTAAATCACTAGAAAATAAACTTGATCACTTAATTCAAATGTCATTTGCCAGTTCATCTCCAGAATCCATTAAATTAATCTTGGCAAAACAATTTAGAAAGGAAAGTATGTTTGCTCATAAGAGGCTTTGAACAGAACGCCAAGTCAAAATATTCTTGAATTTTGCAAAGTCTACTCCACACTGTTGTCTTTATTTACACTGGAAGAGAGAAAAGAGAAAACCGAGAAGCTGTATCAACATCAAAGTGAGGACATTTTGATACCAAACATTCCCCACAGAGAAAATAAATCGACAAATCACTCCAATACCGAACACTGCAATGACAACGAAGGAAAAAAAACCAAATGAAAACAACACAACACAATACTAAAAGCTCCTAAACCCCATAGGACATATCCAAAAGAGAATCAATGAGGTGACACATCCTAGTTTACCTGAAAGGAAGGAAATTTATCCTGCTCTTCAGATCTTACCCGTGCCAGTGGGTTAAATTACGAAGCTTTGTTGCTTTAGCATTGCGCTCCCTCTCTGAGGAGGCCCTGGACTCCAAATGCTCAGAGCATCCACAGGAACAAACAAACAGAAGTTCTGAGCCGATTTTCACACAATCGCTAAAACCTGCAAGATAAAGGTGAAGAACATCTGAATGTGTTCTTGAAAAAAAGAATCTGCAATATGAGGACAGAAGATATTTCTTTCTGAATACAGAAACCCCACTCGCCTAGCTATCATCCTTTACTAGGAACAAACTTTCAAAGACTGTTTCTCTCTAGTACTCATGAGTCATTTTCTAACATCGTGTCTTTGGCGGCTTGAAACATTTTGAAAGTGGAAAGCAAACAAAATTGCTTTTAATGCACTCATAAGAGGGTACTTCAGGTTTTTTAAAAGCCATTTTTTTCTCTATCCTTTAGCTGCTAGGAGGCTTTAAATGGAACCCCTGTAGGTTTTTGTCTGTAAACCATACGAGAGCATAAAAGCTTGGAAAACTTGCAGAGATTCTGAAGCAGGTTCACACAGCTTCATTGAAACTGTGTGTGGTTTTGAAGCTCACCAGGGTTCTACTCACTAGGAACCATTTAAAATTGCCAACTTAAAAAAAAAGGTTTAAAACTCAAAGTACTATGATGAAAACCTAGGACTTATTTTGTAGGCTTCCAGCTCGAAAGAAAAAATACTATTCTGTAAATAGGGAGGAACAGGTTTTCACTTTCTAAAGGTTTTTGGGTACTCTCTCTTGGAAAACACATATAGTAAGTAGCTTGGAAAAAATGGGTTTACAGAGTAACTGCTGTAAACACAGCCTGAATTAATCTGCATCAAAGTGATTTACCTGTATCAAAAGAATCAAATTGATCAATCTGTTACACCAACACACGGCCTCTCAACTATCCTAAAAGCACTTGGAGGTCTGTTACAATGGAAATGTGTCAAATTGTTCCCTTTCTTTGGAGGTGACTCTTCTCAACCCACTTCAGTAGCTATCATAATAGCCAGCAAGAAAAGAAGGCATGGAAAACCAACACTATGATCCATAAATACCATGAGAAATGTGAAATTACTTTCATTTATATGAATAATCAGTCCAATAAGATTTCCTGACTAACACTGTTATCTACCGCCAGCAATTTCTCATTTTACTGTGTAAGGTTTGCTAGGACTAGGTGCTACAAAAGAAAATGGGAAAGCATTATTTTGAAGGTTTAAGGAGACATGAAAAATTTGTCACAATTGGGTTTAATACGGCTTTTCTTGTACATGCACAGTCATCATTGAAGCCTGTGAGAGTTCTATTAGGAAAGATTGTCAGACTGGATTTTACTTCAGTCAACACCGAAATTCTAGTAAGAAACCAAGAAGTTAATGGACAGATATGAAACTAGGGGTCTTTGTGTTCTCCGAACTGGTACAGTATGATGCCCAGTATTGAAGATGTTGTGGGATCGATTTTGCCACCAGTAATTGCTTATAGCTTTTATACTCATTACTTATACATTTTATACTCATTGACAGTGAAGCACGCACAGCAGTGCTGTTGATTTCAGATTAACTATTCAATGTGTCAGCAGCTGCACGACGCCAGGGAATCAGCGTAGCTGATCACCAGCAGCATAAACAACATGGGGCTGCTCACAGAAGTTTATTTTTTCCACAATCACAACCAGCCAAGGAATTAATTCCTAACTTGGGAAGGTCCAGGTAACACCTCTTCTGATGATATACACTACTCCAAAAGCTGGTGACATTTTTTCCTTGTGCCTTATTTGGCTCGGAATCCATTGGTCCATAGTAAATTGCCAAAATCTGTAATAGGTGAGCCCTAGCGTAAGAGCAGGAGAGAGCAGACATCAACAGGTTACTAACCCTCACCAACAGCTAAGATTCTGAAGAGCTCCCAGAGGTACAAAGGAAAAGATTCAAATCACAAAGAGGAAACCAAATCGTTTATCCCTGCTTATTTGGACAGCAGAAGAGAGAGGACCTGCCTCTAAATCTCGTGATAGGAAGCAAGATACACAGAGCAGGTGGTTAAAAGACTCCATTGCCAAAGAAAGCACCGGTATGCTCTGCCAGCCTTGTTTCTCTGCTTGTAGCAACCTTCAGTGCTTCAGAAGAAGGCGGGGAGGGAAACGAGAACAGAGAGAAAAACCCAAACACCCAAACATAAAAAAAAAAAAAAACCAAATCCAAATCTGTCACCACCCACAAAACCATTTCAGAAGCGAGGGAAGGAAGAAGAATTCCTTCCTGGATCCTACAGGTAAGTAGCAATTCTGAAGCATGGCATTAATACAGCACAAATGTAATGTAAACAACCAGTTTCTCTGTTAAAAAAAAAAAAAAGGAAGAAAGAAAAGAGGAGGGGGAGAGGTACTATGCAAAGTACTACTCACAGAGAGTAAAGTCTGGAAGAGCACGGCTCATGGCTGGCATCTCAGTATTTCTTTTCCATCACTGAGACCAATTTGAAGAAAACCCCTGCAAAGAAGCTTTCATGAGATGGCATTTTTGTGATTCAGTATAGCACCAATATTCCTTTTGAGTTCTATAACTGTTCCTAGAACATTCTTGGCAATGAATTTAAACTTTTTGAAAGAGGTTGCATTTCACTGTAAATGGTTATCTGGTATTCACAACACAAAATAAGCATTTGAATATTTATTGTGAGCACATTGCATTTTAGGGAGAACACACAAAGATTCTTACCACAATTATCTTGTTCCAGCTTTAAAATATTAGCTGTCACCTCTTTAATGGATCTTGTGAGAAAGGAAAGTTTCTTTCTTTAACTCTCTTTTCCCCCTGAACGCAATTACCACCTCATTCAGAGCTCTTTGTGTCCACCTAATCTCTCCGATTATGTCTGTGACACCACCACAAAGCTCGCTGCCTGACATACCTGACAGCTGCGCCCGGTGACAGCGCCCGGTGACAGCGCCCGGTGACAGCGCCCGGTGACAGCGCGGGCACAAAGCAGCCCTGCTCCAGGCCCGACGAGTGTCACCTACCGCCAGCCTCGCACGACAACCGTGCAAGGAAGGTAAGAAAGGGGGGGCTCTGCACGGCCAGCCTAACCCCGAACGATTTTTCCTCCTTTTAGAGCCAAAGAGCATTGACAAGCAGAGCCCCTTTGTGCATACCTACCTAATGAACCGATGGTTGCAGGAATACAAAAGAGCACCCATTAGGATTTTAATTTTGAATTTACAGAGTAGAAAATGCACGTCTGGAGACTTGACTTACAAGCAGGACTTGATGGATCATTTTGTCTCTCTCCAGCCCTTTTTATTCTTCTCCGGGTCCTAACTCCCAGCTGGTGCTCAACTGTCACATTTAGGCAGGTGGCAATAGATGAGAGTCCGTGAGGAAAGCTACACCTGAACATGTTATTCCCAGACAACAAGCTCCTGCTGGAACCAAGCACCAACTATTTCAGAATTCAGCGTTTTGAGCCATGAAGACATTAAGTAGCATAACAAATAATTGGCTAATAAATGAATACAGTATTTGGGAAAAATATTAAGGTAGAGGGTGTTTTACAAAGTGTCTCATACTTTAAAAAAAATCCAGGTTTTTAAGAAGTATTTCTACATTAAAAGCTTAGTTTTATCAGTAGTGACTTCCTCCCCCCATCAAAAAAAAAGGATGAGGATTTTGGAAATAGGGATGAAGCAAATATTTCTAAATATACTCAATATTCAGAACACACAACTTAGTTGCATCTTTCTCAGCTCTTGAGCAACTTTGGAAATTACACATACCCAGAATCAGAGAGAAGGGGCAGAAATCAAGCTACCATTCTCAAATTGTAAGGTCTACGGCCAAAATGCACCACTCAGATGTTCAGTGTTCCGAGATGAACAGGTAATATTTACAGAAAATTAATCCAAGTGCTTTATATTCGTTTGATCTTACATCTCAAAACTGCTCATGTAAGAGCTTCCTCAGACAATCACAGAGCAAAAGTGAGGCGAAGGATATGCTCGGGAAAGCTTCATGGTCAAACTATGTTATTGAAAGCTGAATCGTTCACTTTCTATTTTAACTTTCTCACGATGTTCATGTACAGATTCAGTACAACATTACATTTAGGTTTGAAAAGCTTAAGGAGCAGTTTAAGTAAGCGAATAAGGTGTTTAAAGAAAACCTGCTTTTTAATCCATCATGTTCCAGCTTGCAATATTTGTTTCTTCCATACTTCAAGTTACCACCGTCTAGGAACCTGTAATGTAGATTCCACATTACGTGATGTATCAAGTGAACTTACTGCTGTAAAGGAAAAAAAAAACCCTCATTAATGTTAATAGACATATGGAGAGAAGTCTCTCTTACTGTTAATGCCCACTGGAATTTTCAAATGGGAAGCTAGAATTCTTGTTCAATGCTACTTAAAAAAACATTAACGGTCATGTTTCTTGCTGAATATGAAACATCCCTGATTCTTCACACAAGTATTTCATATCTGTTGGTGATCATTAGGCACGCGCACTCTTCATTTACACTATACAGTGGAAGCAGGAAGGCACAAACATCTGTTACCTGCTTCTGGGGGCTGGGGGGAAGTTAGCACCAGATAGTTGTGATAAAAGTCAGGATAATCAATTCAGTCCCAGGAACAACGGATTTGAGGTCAAATGCCCATTCTTTCATTTGCTTCCGAGGACTTTTGTTCCCATAATGCCCCTTCTGATTTCCAAAGATGCTACAATATAGAAAGTGAACATGCCTCACATATATGAGATACATTACTTAATAACCATGTAGCAAACTGATAGCCCTGTAGCCCCCACAAGTCCTCCACAAAGAGTAGAAGCAAGACTATTATGTCAGCATTTCACCTAACAGGCATTCCTACCACAGAAATGCCCTGAAGTCTTTAATACTCTACTTCAAAAAGCCACCACCGCCCTCATTAACTTACTTTATACACCAAAAACACCCTCACAAAATTCTCTTTACCATTTTAACCTTTTATATGATCGCAATAATCTTCTAGACAGCCAGGCCTTGATATGTACCTTTACTAGGTTTTCTGAACGCTAATTAGTTTCAGATGCCGGGGCAGCAAACTCCAAAACACACTGAAGCACGTGTACAGAATGTATTATAACTCCGTTTGCAGTCAACGATGTGAAAACTTCACAAAGCTGTTGAATAATTATGATTACTAATATCCCAATTAGGTTGAGCAGGTACAAAGACATCCTCAGTGTTAGACATTTAATGAATTTTTAAAAATAATTTATTTCTGAATTTCCTCTGGCTAGTCTTATAACGAACACGTGAGATTACTATCATTAGAGAGACGTCACTGGGGGAGGGGGGGCGTTTGGTTTTGTCTTCCCAGTCTGAGACAAAGGACTGCATCCAACAACAGCAGAAAGCTGGAAAAAGTTTCAAAACCGACAATTACCCAAAATAAGAGAATTACACATAAAGCTAATTCTGATTCTTTTACCAAAACTATCATGGTTTAAACTCTCAATCCAATTTTCAGTCTTTGAGAACTGGTCAGAATTGTTCTATTTCTCTGTATCCCTAAAAGATGCAGAGACAGAGATCTGGGCATCTTGACAGTAAGTGCTGGACAACTCAAAGCAAGATCATCTCGACTACACAAGTTTACTAAACTGATAAAACAGTCATGGAAAAGGAAACAGCTTCATTTTATGGACTAGGAATGGAAGCAGTTAGAAGTGATCTCCTTAAGACTTTGGAAGTCCCGCTGATGTACTCACTTTGCAAGTAAAAAGACACTGGCAGTGTTCCAGCTCTTGCACTTTCATTACCAGGGAAAACCTTCATCCAGAACTGACCAATCCGCTGCCTACGACTTGGGCTTCCAGTGAAGTTCTCCTTCCTTCTTCCTCACTTCTCTATCTGAATAATAATAACAACAACAAATACTCTGTCCTCAACTTTGCATTCTGTACTTTTTCCTACGCTTATTTTTCTTTACCCATATATGATCGGGTCCATGTCTAAAGATGATAATTATTGCCAATACATCCAATGACTGCTGTAACCACACCAAAATAGCATGGAGGTACTTAAATTGAGAGGGAATGAAAAAAAAAAAGGGCACACACCATTTAATTCTTCAAACATTTGTGAAACAAAAGACTAAGGAGCAGGACAGTGTGGTGCTGTAGTCTCAGCCAGTAAACAAAAGAACCACACAGCACTCACTCATGCCAACCCACCACTGGAGAGTCAGGAAGAAAAGATGAAACTCATGGGTTGGGATAAAACAGTTTAACAGAATAAAAAAGGAAGATAGAATACAACAGCAATAAAACAAATACACATAACAGGTGATAAACGATGCAAAACACTCACCGCCTGCAAACTGATGACTTCGCGTGCTCCCAATCTGGAGACCCACACCATGCCCCACAGCCACAAAACCAAAAAACGCATGCAAAACGCAGCCCCAAAACAGGACGGCAATTACCACATCGCCAACTGTTGAGTGATCAGGGTGATCCGCTCGCTCCACGTAGCATCAGCTGCACGATGCACTCCCAAGGCTGCAGCATAACATCGAGCAGCGTTTGAGAGACACTGCCAGGGCCCAGCGCCATGTGGTAAATTGTGCCCCTTTGGAATAGCCACATTTCCCTTGCAAATAGTCTGTCACTCCAGCAGGGTCCTGTAGGCACTAGGGAATATAATTCCAAACCATTAGGGGTGAGGCATTCGCTAGATTACTGCCCGTACTCTCCCACACGCTGTGCCACTCATGCTTATTGCAGAATTGTGGAACAGTTTGAGCTGGAAGGGACCACAAAGGTCACGCAGTCCAACCCCCCTCAGTGAGCAGGGATACCGTCAACTACATCAGGTTGCTCAGAGCCCCATTCACCCTGACTCTGAAAGTTTCCAGGGATGGGGCAACTACCACCTCTCTGGACAACAGTGTTTCACCACCCTCAGCACAGAAGATTTCTTCCTCATACCTAGTCTGAACTACTCCTCTTTTAGTTTAAAACCACCAGCCCTCATCCTGTTGCTACAGTCCCTGCTAAATAGTTTTTCCCCATAAGCCCCTCTTAAATATTGAAAGGCCACAACAAGGTCTCCCTGGATCCTTCTCTTCTCCAAGCTAAACAACCCCAGCTCTCTCAGGCTCTCTTCAGAGGAGAGGTGTTCCAGGCCTTTGATCATTTCCATGACTCTCCTCTAGACCTGCTTCAGCAGGTCCATATATTTTCTGTGCTGAGGGCTCCAGAGCTGGAAGCAGCATTCCAGATGTGGTCTCACCAGGGAAGTGCGGAGGGGAGCAGCATCTCCCTCAGATGCTAGTAATGCTTCTTTTGATGGGGCCCAGGATCCTGTTGGCCTTCTGCCCTGCAAGCGCACACTGCCGGCTCACCCACCCGGACGCCCAGGTCCTTCTCTGCACGGCTGCTCTCAACCTCTTCATCCCCCGGCCTGTCTCCACACTGAGGGCTGCCCCGACCCAAGTGCAGGACCTTGCACTTGGCCTGGTTGAATTCAGGTTTTCACAAGCCCACTGCTCCAGCTTGTCCCTCTGGATGCTATTCACCATTCATCAAGCTGTCCAGCCTCAGGGCAGATCTCTAGGTGATATTTTTAAAGAGACGTCTGACCCCAAGTGAGACCTGAAACACACTCAGGAGGTGCAGCAATACGAGCTCGCTGCCTTGGGCACCCCAAGGGTAATGAAAATTCTCAAAAGCCATTTTATTAGAGTGGTATAAAAATAATTATCATTTTTGTTATTGTAAACTGTGATGCTTCTTTTGTATTAAATGCTTATTTAACTGTGTTCATGCATTATGCCATTTTAAAGTGTGACATTCACTCAACTTATTTATACTAATGGTTTTATTTTCACTGTTTATTCTTTTTAAAATTATGCTGTCAAAGTAAGGATGGGAAAAAACTTAAGTTTGAGGAATTGTGCTGTATGAGTCCAAAAGCAGTGGAAGATGTTGCAATAACAGCCAAGCACCTGGCCAGGGGACCATGAACAAATGTACACATACTTCCAAAAATTTCATAACAGAAAGGAGAGCCTTGAAGATAGATGACAACCAGTTGAGGGCCATTACTGAAGTGGACCCACGCAAAACGGCTTGGGAGGTTGCAAAAGAACTAAACTGTGACTGTTCGACAGCTGTTCGTCATTTGCACCAAACTGGAAAAATCAAAAAAGCTCAACCAACGAGTGCTCCCTAGCAAAATGAGAAATAAAAAAAAAAAATCATCTTTTGTGCAATAAAACTAATCCATTTCTTGATTGTGTTTTGAGATGTGACAAATAATGGATTCTGTATCACAACCAATGGTGCAAGTGGCTGCACCAAAGAGAGGCACCAAAACACTTTCCAAACCAAATCTGCATCAGAAGAAGGTTATGGTCACCATCTGGTGGACAGCAAGTGCAATCATCCACTACAACTCCTTGAGCCCTGGCAAAACCATCACAGTAGAGAAATATTGTCAGGAAATCAACAAAAGGCACCAAGAACTGCAATGCTTCTGTTCAACACTGGTCAACTGACAAGGATGAATTCTCCATAATAACACTCAACCACACGTCTCACAAATGACTCTAGAAGCTGCGTGAACCAGGCTATGAAACTCTACCTCACAAAGAGGTTACTCGCCAGACCTCTCCCCCATCAACTATCACATTGTCAAGCATCTCAAAAACTTCCTGCAAGAATTTCCTACAACCAAGCAGCAGCTGAAAATGCCTTTAAAGTATTCATCGGTTCCAGGATTCCAGAATTCTATGCTAAGAGAATAAATAACTTGTTTGTTGTTAGGCAAAATGCATAGATTCTAATGGCTCTTATTTTGATTAATAGATTTTATTCTGTTGTGAGACACATGGCTTCAAAGTTGAGGGGTAAAAACAGCATTTCTTTTTGCACAAAAATAATAACTGGCCTGAGTAAGAAAAGGGAGGTGAAAGAGCACAGGAAACAATTCCCCTCAGCCCCATCCCTATAGGGCAGGTGTGATTACTAACAAATTCCAAGAGATGGCACCCAAATTCCAAGAGGTATGGAAATGACAGAAACATTGCATGCAAGTACCACAGCAATCTTATTGCCAGTGATAATATTATACCATAAACTGATATTACACAGTACAGAGAAATGATAATCCTCGTCTTTCTCTCAGAAATCATAAACAGCACCGCAAGGAATACACAGAACATTTAAGGATTTACATAATGCAATCATGTAAGCAAACACAACAACATTGTGACCAACAACTATTAAAGTAATATAAAAAATGCCTTTAACAAATTTGTTTAAACATGCTTCAGTCGGTTCTGTCATTATCCCAACCCTTCAGGCCCCACGCTAGGTGCCAACAAAGCCTGTTGCAGTTTAGCTTTGTGCAGCAAAACAAAGAATCACATAGTGCTTAACTGGCAACAAGGAACCACACAGCTGCTCACTCACCCAGTTCTGGACAGAGCAGCGAGGAGAATTAGAAAGGAAAAGCTGGGTTAGGATACAAGCAGTTTAACAGCGAGAAAGCAAGAGAGAATACAACAACAGTAACAAAAGAACATACAAAATGGGTGGAAACAATGCAAAATGCTCACTACCTGAGAACTGACAACCCCATGTGCTCCCCATCTGGAAACCCACACAGCGTTCCACAGCCACAATCCTGAAGCCACACTACAAAAATCAGCCACGAAACAACCACCGCATCATCAACCACACCACGGCCACAGCCCCACCGTGCCAAGCCCCATGGAGACACGCAGCCCTGCCAACCATCCAGCCTTGTATCCTAAGCATGACATCAAGCTACTGGATATCCCTCTGGCAGACATGGGGCAGCTGTGTCCCTTCTCAGCTTCTTGTGAAAGTTACCAAAACTCATCTAAAGACAACTCCAACTGAGAAATGAAGGTCCTTGAGAAAAAGGTCAACATTAATCAATTCCTCCAGAAACTAGTCCAGAACAGACTACCGTCAAGCTGAGCGTGTAAGACTAAACCACACAGCTTATTAAAAGTTCAGGTTTAAGTGGAGGGTCAAGAACAGCTGCTAGAGTAGCGTAGAGTGAACATGACTTCCACGAAGAACAAATCACAAGCCTTCACTTCAATTAATGTCTTTACTTTCATGTTATGTGTTAATGTCGCAACAGAAGAGATGTCGTAGAATTGTTGCAGCTAGTGACCTTAAGCCCATACTACCTGCATCTCCCGAGGATTATTCTAGACCACCTAGAGGCAAGGACAACTTCAGAACAGAGGGAGCCGGAAGATCTAAAACAAGGAAAAGCAAAGGCTTTGAAGATAGTGACACTGAGCCAAGTTTTTCTTCTGGCTCTGGAAGACGCTTCTGATTATGCTTCTAAAACTGAACAAACATAAGCTTTTGGACACCAAGGTCTTTCTCAAATGAAGCAGCCAAGCCTCTTGAGGTAAGGCAGCAGACAGAAGACTCCCTCTACTCAGGAGAAGTGCAGAAGCATCAGCTGGGGAAACATGTAACATCTGGCAAAGGGAAGCCAAGACAAACATGGTTGCACTACACAGCAGACAAAAGCTTACATGTTGATGGAAGAATAAGGAGGTAGCAAGTCTCCTGATGTCTAGTTTAATTTCTTTTATTAAATCTTCCCTTACTTGTTTCTAGATTACTGAGAAATAAGATCTCATGAAGAAATGGCAGTTTTAGTGTACTTGAGATAATAGCGGTGGCAACACACTGTGTACTTTAAGTCTCCTCCCAGTTTTTTCAAGTTCCAGTTGTTTGAAAATGCAGTTAAACAAATAATCTCATATTGAAAGGAATTTTACTCACACATCTACCAACCTGAAGGAAAGAATGATGTACATAAGCTACGACAGAACTATGCAAGGAGCTCCATTTCTACCTTAAGGCAACTTCACACATGCAGCTCCATGCTACAAAAATAAAACAGCAGACAAAGCCAAAGGGCACAAAGGGAACAACAGGTAACCTGGCTGTGGAACAGTTGTTCATTGAACCCGACAAGGTAAGAACTGAAGAGTATGCGAAAAAATTAGAAAGAAGCCAGTTTAACAAAAGTTAGGTTTTGTGTGCTAAAAGAACATAGAACAAAGTTTTAGAGCTTGCTGCCACATGAAGCTGTGGAAACAAGGTGTTAAAAAGGTACGAAAAAAGGTAAATGGATAAATTCACAAACAGGTCCATAAGCGGGGAAAAAAGTGCTAGGTGAGAATCTGCCTCCTATCACTAATCCGATGACTGCAGATGCTGAGGAAATACAAAGCAAGTGAACCAAAGGCAGCAGTCAGACTTAGGTCATTTCTCAAAGCAGTATCTTTTCACTACTGTTAGAGGGAGAATACTGAAGGCTCTTTGCTCATGATTAATTTACACTTTTTTCATATTGCAGTTAAAAACAAAGCTTATAGCTGCCACTGAACTCTACAAAAAGTAGGGGCTGATCATCAAGTCATCTATCTGGTCTCAGCTTTTCCAGATAAAGACAAGATATTAACAGGTCAGCTTCTGTGCTGCAATCCCTCCCCCTGCTCCCAAAAGCCCCCACAGGAAACTAGCATTGCCCAAGAACAGCCAGCTCGATGCCCTTCCGACAGCAAGGCATCCTCTAACCAAAGACAGAAACCAGATAGAATCAACTGGTAACAAATAGATTTTATTTCTGTATTTACAATGCTAGAATAAAATATACCAGTATCTAGCTATTCCTAATAGATGCAAAAATAGAAAACTTCCCTTTTCAACAAAAGTGCAGAAACATAAATAAGAACATAACTTTAAAACATACAACATTATTTATCAGTGTTTTTACTATGAAAACAGATTTGTAAAACAAGCACCATAATTCATCTTACAGAAAACTTTCCATCAAAGCAGCATCAAAGGGCAAAACAAGTAGGTCATTAGTGCGGAAACACAGTAACAAATCCTTGAATATTTTCAAAGGCATAAAAAAATGTTATAAATGATTACAAAGTTATCAAACCATTCTGACTATGTTTTTGCAATAGCTTTACCACGTAGCCGAATATTAACCAAGCCATGTCTGGCCGTCAGCACAATGAAGAGATCTTCAAATGTTCCTTCTGCCTTTGGCTTGAACTGCACGGGCACATTGATGTAGTGATGGGATCTGTAAGAATGCAATTACGGGCATATTCATTGTTACTAAACAAGTAAATCCTACCAGATAAAGAAGTTCTTGTCTGGTTTTGATTTTCACCAAAACAGTAAATCGGATGAGCACTGGATCATCAGGTTTATTTTTATACATTTGAGTATCTATTATTGTTGTGAGGGACTTTGCTCTGAGCGTAGTTGATGCACTGTCAATACTATTACGAAGAGGCAGCCCAAACTTATCTGGGTAAACTAGCAGCAATAAAATATTGTTCTACTTGGATTGTAAAGGTCATTATTTCCTACCAATCATACAAAGTTACTACATTTCTTCCCTTCAGAAGTCATGTGACAAGTACACTAAAATTTCCAATTCTTTTGGAAATTCCACCAATTTGAAACTAGTAAAATAATTTCAATTACTTGTAATTATCTCCACATTAAGAAATGTTTTGCTGACTCATTGTAAGTCAATACACTCATTCTCAGTGTTTTAGAGGTTTTACATTACACCTTTTCACACTACATAATTCCTCTGCTACTCATGTTGCATAAAACCATATCAAATGTAATGGGTGGCAGTCTTAACGTCCAAAAGCCTAGAGTGAACACCTGTGAGAGGCTGGAAGCAGGGAGGGGCACACTACTGCGTTCCGTGGCATCAAATGCAAATATGCAGTACCCACAGACAGGCCATGGTAAGAGGCACATACTGGAATGAGAAAAAATGAAGTGGTTTTGCAGGATTGCTTTCAAATTTGGCCGTCAAAGTGAAAAGCGTGCAATAGACCGCTTGCTACATGACATCCTTGTGTCAAACAAAAAAAAAAAGGTAGGTGGTACTTTATTTTTATACACTTATTTACAGACTAACACTCCAAGTTTCCGAAAACAGTTTTCTTATCCAATTACTTTTGAGCATTTTACTTTTTAGGATGTCCAGTTAACCTAGTTTAAATGGAAACAGTTAACACTGCCTTTCTTGAAATTCTCCTTGATGCTGAGCTCAAATTAAAAAAAATTAAAGAAGTTCCTTCAGCATTTTTATAAAAAGTGCCTATTCAAGTCAAGTAATTCTTTTTTGCTTTATGCTCATAAACAGGAGAGCTTCTTCACAGAGCTCACTTCAGGTAAATAAATTTTTAAAAAGCTAGGAAAGGCCAATATTCACAATTAGAGAAAAAACAGTCAAAGTTACTAGGAAAAAAAAAGGTTGTAGAATATGAGTAGAAAAAGCAGTATATTCAGTTGATAGTCTTTAGAAATGGTAGACTAAATTTCAAACTTCTTAACTCCACTTTGGATAAAAGCAATTGGAGTTTATCATCTCTCACAGAAAATACACCGAATAGCTTTTATAGCATTCCTCAATAATATTGCTGAAATTTTAAGTGTCTTCCAGTAAAATTGCTCATGTTTTTATTTCCAGTGACACTCACATCATCCTGACCTTCGTCTACCACTGTACAGCCTCAGACAGATGTATCCAGTTGTCTTAATTTGGATGGATTTTATGTTGGTCACTGCCTCCAGAAAAAAAACCCTTCTGTGCTCTCCGGTGCGACGTAGTTAATAAAAAGATGCTCGTTAAATAGAAACACTGGAACACACGCCTAAGTGGAGTTATAGCACTTTGCACTGAAAAGTAGCCTTACGAATACCTTTAGTTCCTGTGGATTAACACCACCACAGCCCTATCTTTATAACAGATGCTGAACACCTCTGGCAGACAAAAAAACTAGATGGGGAGCCAGAGTATCTAGTTCCATATATATGATTTTGCTCACGATTTCTGTTCCGTACACCCTGTCTTTAAAATGGGGACCTGTTTAAGCGCTGAGAACGTACGTCGTATGACTTGTAATGAAATGGTTGCACATTGGTCTTCCTGACAACCCCACAGTTCCAGATAAGGATGTGAGTGAGGATGATAGAGTGCTCGAAGAGACAGACAGGCAAGCACCTGTTGTAAGGAACTCCAAAGATGAATGGGTTTTACTTTAAGGGATTGTTATCACTAACTTGAGAATTCCTGTAATACAGGTAATATGCTGAAATACTTGGTATGACCAGGCAATTTCCACTGGCTGCTCAAACCTAGTACTTGCAGAGAGTCTTTGATGCAGCTCTGCAGGTTTGTCAAATTAGAAGCATGATGAAGGCAATTTGTTTGGTCTGTTGTGCAGAAAGTATAAATGGAAGGAATGACTTGATTGTGCACAGCATGCCAAATGGTTAAATGAAGCATTAGGCTTCGCATTAAAAGCAGAAACACTGTTAGAAACAATTTGCAGGGAAGAAATTGGCAGATGCAGAAATAACCGTGTGGGCTCATTCTGCTTCTAACCAAGATTACAGAGTACAGCTTAGTGATTTAAAAAAAACCCCAAAACTCAAGAAAAATCACCACCCCCACCCCCAAACTTTGACTCGAGAGCCAGAAGGTTGGATATTTATATCTACATTTTAGCACTGTAGATATGGAGAAGGTATTTATCTTACTGAATTACTTGTTTAATTTTTTTGTTAGGAGAGAACGTTAGCATGTGCATCACTCACCTTAGAGAGTATTTTGAATGTTTGATGTAGAAAGGCTCTCGGGGACTTAGAAATTTTAGCTGCAATTTAATACAAAATGCTTAAAAGTGCACTATATCTAAGCTTATCACATTCAATTTATGATGTGCTTAAGATAAATCAGGTCACTTACAAATACAGCTTTACACAGACTCAGGGTTTAAAAATAAAGCATACCCACAATTGTGCATAATACTAAGAAAACTTCACATCTCAGTAGTTTAATAAAGTTAAAAAAGAGAAAATAGAATAATAAATTATGCAAATTATATTTTTTTTTCAGTTGCCAATATATTACAAATACACTCAGGGATTCAGTCAGACAAAATAAAAGAAATACAAAGTACAACATTGACTTGTGAAACTAACAAACTGAGAGGTCCACTACTGCAATCTTCTGTCAAGAATGAAAGAAACAGTCAAACTATTGGAAAGAATTACAAAACATATTTAAATTAAAGTCTGCCAAACTTACCAAATGTGTTGTAAAGGAATTATTCCGCAAGTTGACCTTTAATGTGCATGATTCCCCAACTCTAGTCGGAGGAAAAGTGTACAGGTTTTCTGGTGCATATATCCCTCGAGTTATCTCATTTCCTCTAATTTAAAAAAGAGATTCAAGATAATTAAAAAGTCCTACTTATGTGGTGTGGATATATTGATTGCGTGCACTAAGGTAACAAGTGTATTTTCAGAGCCTAATCAGTAAAAATGTAAAGATGCTGAAGAGAACATCTCTTCCGTACATAAATATATGTACATCTGCTCATATACCCTTTCTCAATCTGAACCCTCTCCATATTCTTTACTAGAGAACTAGACTGTTCTCAGAGATGACAGGTTTAATCAAAAAATTTTACTTCTCTGCCATATTCACATTCACATCGTCCTATAGTGAAAGAACTGGAAATTAGGTTAAGACTAAAGGAAGCAATGTTAAGACACGCAGTACAATGGTCTTCTCAGAAGTGATTCCAAGTTCTGGGCACTCTTCAAAAGGGGAACGTACAAAAAAGTACACACAAGATACTACTTTTGGTACCAGATAATTTACAGGAGCAAATCATGGTTAGAAGCCCAAATGAAAAGAAAAAGCATGGGAAATAGTACAATACAAAGCCAATAGTAGGTTCGGTAAGTCTGGGGGGTTTATGCAGCTGTTCATGTTTTATAGAATGATAGGCTAATTCAGGACAGAAGAGGCTAAGGAGGTCCCTAGCTCAACCTCTTGCTCCAAACAGGGTCAGCTGTGAGGTCAGACCAGGCTGCTCAGGGTTTTGTCCACTCAGATATCAAAAATACTAAAGGGCAGGGACTGCACAGCCTCTCTGCACAGCCTGTCCCACCATACAGCTGCCTTAATGGTAAAAAAAGGTTGTGGCTGTGGTGTGTGATGTCCCCTGCTCCCCACTTTTCCCCAGCTGCAGATATTCATTTCAAGCTTTGTTTATACATACCCAGCTCTAACTGTAGGTGCTTCAGAGTCAATCTTCATGTCTGGCTTAACTGGAAGCTCAGTTTTAGTGAGGGCACTTGCTGAAGCTTTCACAAGTGAAGTTTCATCCTCTGTTACAGTACTCTACAGGCAAAAATAGAGAGGTCTTTAAACTTTGCATTCAAAAGTATTTAAGCATTCAAGTACGTACATCGTTTCCCCTACCTAATCCAAGATTTTTTATTTAAAGTATAATCTTTCAGGATCAGTAGAGTCTGGATCACTGAAACAGAAGCTATGACTTAGGAGGAACACTTTAAGAGGCTGCTGTGTCTAATGAATACTTTGATTGTCACAAGCCATTTAACAAGCTTGCAGTACAGGTGGGATCTCAAGAAGGCTGCTAGCAATGAAGATCTTGCTAAAAGCCAAAACAAAAAGTGATTCCTCCACAGATCTTCTGCCTGTACACCTCAAGGACAGCAGTCAGCTAAACAACGGCTCAGAAAGAAGGAAGATATAAGTCATCATTATAGTCTGAATTGTCACAATGGAGAAAAACTTTGTAATAACTTTGTATTATGAGCAATGCACCTTCCTCAAAGTAAGGTGTCTCCAAAGAAACAGAATTTGATATATTATATGGTAAATGTTACATTAAGAAATTAGGCCAAAGTATTTACCCCCATTAGGATCCCCATTCAGTGTACTCCAACACAAGGAGACCAGAACACATTGCCCAACAGTCAGTTTCAAATTCTGCATTATCAAACTTTGACAGGTACTGTTTGGAGCCCCTTGGGTCACATCACCTTGAACGAAGTTAAAGAATCAAAAGAACCCCCCATACTTAGGGTCGTACAACATGATCTCAGTTTTTGAAGTGGTGCTGACGTTTTAGACAAGCTGGTGATTCCCTTATGCAGGGAAAATTAAAATAATAGATTCATCTTCAATAGAGCTGCTATCACAAACTTGTCTTTTAGACGTGCATTTTTTCTATTGAAAGAGCTGCTCATCAGTCTGTCGGAAATAGCAGCAGCCAAAAAAGAACTATTTTTCAGTTGCAAATAACCTACGAACCACAACAGAAACCAATACATAAAGACAAGAAAGAATTTGTACGTGTCTTGTTTCGAGAGCTTTTAATTTCCCATGTAGTGAAAAATTATGGGTGTTATGTCTCAGTGATATCATTCAAACTCTAATTTACAAATAAGGCAAATTTACTGCAAGAGAATAAGGAAAACTATCAGAAGTTCCTGCAGTCTTTACAAGGGCATCTTGAAGCACAACATGCTTTTCCCATTCTGAATGAAAGCAGTACATTAATGCTGTTCAAATGCTTACAACTGAATGCTGTTGTAGCAAAGCAACCTCAGGAGCATAGAGATTTGTTTAGCTTTAAACCAGGAATTTTTATTCACAGAATTTAAAACCACTATTCCTCCTCTCGTTTCTGGGATGCCCAGACTTGTACTGCTGATAATAATAATAATGAAATCAGGAGTCGCTCCTCTACACTGGACACTTTTAAGGCTCAGCTTGACAGGGTGCTAGGCCACCTTAGTTAAATGATATGTCACCTAAAAAGTTGGACTAGATGATCCTTGAGGTCTCTTCCAACCTGGCATCCTATGATAGTCAGGACTATGTTTTTTGTTAAGTATTAAGAAAGTCAGCTCAGTTTGCTGCAAAATGATACATCAAAAAGTTACACGCTCACACAGCTGAAGTACATAAACCAGGTATATTAAAAAATGGTAAGCACTTAACATTCGTAATACCCTCAAACAGTTACTCTTTACGCAGACCTAAACTCTCTCTGTGCTAAAGCAATGATCAGAACTTGGGTGCTGCCTCAGCCTCCTGGCAGGTTCTTGCTAGTTCCCTGTTTCACCCAGAAGGGATCAGCAGTAAGATCAAAACACCAATCCAAGAGTTCCCCTGCACAGTGCTGACACATATTCTTAGCAAAATGATATTAGAACAATACCTGATAGCAGCCTAACAAATGTTCCTCAAGTAAAAAAATAAAAGTTTGAATGGCCAGTACTGAGAGGGTGGGGCTGCAAAGTACACACAGAATCCCTCCTTTCTTTGTCTCTGGGATCAGTTTTGGAGACATCTTCTGAGCTCCTGGCTATGGTTTCCAGTGGTCAGCAAGCAGAGCATAATCAATGTCACAGTTACTTGGTTTTTCAAGAAAAAAAATGAGCGGTAAGTGCCACTGGTTTTCCAAACTTCACTTCGTTCTTCTACTTTTTTTTCCTGAGCTCTTCCAAATTTTTTATTTCTTTTGCAGTGCTGCTATAAATAAACAGCACTCAGTCTGTCTTTCCACTTCATTCTATCAAAAGTCACATTAACCAGAGCTACAGTCCCCTCTGCCTCAGCAAATCCAGCAGGATCCAACACCTTTTCAGTATGGCATTAGGTTATGTGTTATAGCAAAGGTCAGTTACTTTGCTATTTATTTACAAAAACAAAACCAACTCACTTAGCATGTGATACCAACAAAAGTGCATCTACAGAAAACATTCCCACAGACAGGAAGTTTGTCTCTAACTTTTACTGAGCAAAATAAAGGTTTATGAAATGGCAAAAGATAATGCACTATCATATAAGCAAGACGAAAAGGTATTTTTATAACATAAGAAAAACAGTAGAGTTCAGTCCAACAAAAATATAAGCAAGGTTTTTTTCAGAATACACCAGTGCATAGACAAAGTACTGTATAAAAGACGTTAAAAAAAAAAGTGTTGAGGACAGTGTTTACAGCATTTATATACTCACTGTTCCAGAAAGCTGAACTCTTAATTTGTGTTTCCGACTAGGTTTTTCAACTGGGTGACATTCAAGGTCCCAAAACTGGGAGTAATCCCCTTTATCTCTAGGTAAAAATATTACAGCAACCTACCAAAACAAAAGAAAAATTTTGCAGAAGCACGTTAAAATAATCCATAAATCTTCAGTTTTACCTACACAAAGTTACAGTTACGGCAGCACAAAATTTACACACTGCAGAACATACTTTGCACACACAGGTGATCTTGCAGAAAAGAACACAATTCATCCTCCCTTGCCCACAAGAGAGAAAGTTCTGATGAAATAGATTGTGTAAGCAATCTTGAACATAATTTGAGTTCAGCTAATCTGCTTTAAGCAAGGCCAGCAAGTGCTTGCACAATTATTCCTACCAGTAAAATGCAAGAAAAGGGGACTGGGAGGGGAAATACATGCAGCTGAAAGACAGCGATACCTTCCTTCATCTGTCAGCTAAGCTGTGAACTGTGCTCCTTCAGCCACAAGTCTGTAAGCACCCTGTGCTGCAAACACTAAGAGGCCTGAAATTTAAGCAGACTTGCCAGCTATGCATTAGATCATCTTTAAGGATTCCCTGTGTAACAAGGGGTTGTCTCTGTATAGTGCTGTATCAGTTAATTCAAGAGTAAACTCGCATTCTTTTCAGAGTTGAGGTTGGGGGAAGAGAGTAACAGGAGATGAAAATACATCACTGCAACTATGTCTAATTATCCAAACATTTTCATACTCACTGCAAAAAAAATCCAGCAAATCATGACAGCACTGTACCTTATCAGAGCCAGCCAACAGCCTGACATGCCAATAACGTAACTGTTATTCAAACCAGCCTGAACTAGGATTGCTAAAGCAAAGACAATTGTTTAAATTCAAATGGTTATCAATAATATGAAATTTCAATACTATGAAATAACTATGAAGCTGGACAGGAGTAAGTTTTTGTACATTTTGTAAACAGACCACAAATTGCCTCATCATAGAAATAATTTACTTAAGGAAAGGCATAACAATCCATAATGATTAAAAGACAGGTGTTCATGAGGATGAACAGATACAACTGAAGGAGGGAGAAGGTGAGGGACAAAAGCCCCATAAAAACCCACTCAGTATGTCCTCAGACATGCTTTATAATTGTAGTTATGAAACCCTCTACTGGCCAGGACATAAAATTGTAAGTCAGATGAAATGAACTTCAGGAACAGACAATTGTTCTTGAACAAGCACGACATGACTGCTTCTAAGAAGGGAAAACCAGTTCTCGCAACAGTTTAATAAGAACCCATTATTATCTGTAATCTTCTTGAGGATTTTTACAAAACATTTAAAACAATTGTACGTTCTACAGTAATTTATCTTGAAATCAACCCAAACCACCACAAGACCAACATCATGTGAAAGTCAAACTACAGACTGCATGAATTCTTGCTTCAATCAACTTCAATGACACAGAAGCTGCGGTGAGTAGGTACTGATCACCAGATAACACCCCAGAAACCACTCCTGGAAGGCCAGCACTTTATCATTATCGGATAAAGTATGACCAGCTCCAAAAAGTCAATGGTTATTTCAGAGAAATCCTCATGTAAGATCCTATTTCACAACTGAGATAAACAGATACTTATAAATATTTCAAGCATATCAGTGTACCTTATCTTCTCCATGAGCTTCAAGAGTACCAGAAACACGGGAAGATCTGAAAGCGGAGTAAGTAACCCTATAAACACAACCAGTTCCATCCACATCCTGCAAATAAAGTTATGAGTCAGATTCAGAACGGAGGAGAAAAAAACCCCAACAAATCCCACATAATACTCTCACACTCACATCACCCTCACAAAGAACTGAAGAAAATACACCTAGTCAAGCTGCTTTTAAGTGAACAAACAATACTGAACTCACTAAAAGCGAGTGAATAAAGACTAAAACTACTCAACTGCTACAAAGTCTGTGCAGTCACCACGAGTACTGACTTCCAGAGTAGAGGTGGTGCACTGGCTGGCACAAGGCATGCTCAGTCTACTGGGCGGCAGCTAAGAGCCCTTCATAAGCATCTATCACTATTTCATGACAACAGACCATAATAATTCTAGCATAAAATCAGAGTGACAATCACATCATTTCAGTCTATCAGCAAAACAAGGAAGCATTTACAAATACCAGTGGTGCAGCTACAGTTGCAGCTGCACAGGCAAAAGCAGTGTAACTCAAATGTCCTTGACCTAACTTACACAACCTACAGAGATACCAGGTGCAGCATAATTCCAGCAGCACAAACAAGGCAAGTCTAGCACTCTGGAGCCAAAAGGGACATACACCTTTCATGTCCGCTTGACTGCTTGACGCAATCTGGATGATGTCACTGGCTGAGCACAAGCAAACGCTGTAGGCTGGTCAGTTAACCAGAAATTGTCCCACAGAGCACCGATTCACAGTCAGGGAACACTTCAGAGAGTAAAGGAGTAAAACATTTTCCTGACAGAGACAGGGGCAAAAAAGAAACTGTGTATCTGACTTCACACTCAAAGATATATTCTTTCTTGAAAAGATGAAGGGATAAAGGAGAGCAGCAGGGGAAAGAAGGAATAAAAAAAAAATTGCATAAAATTACCAATACAAGTATTCACTCACTTTAACATAGGGTGGTGCAAAAGATGACAAAAGCCACTTCACATTTTCATCCCCTTTATTTTCCATTTCCACATAACTCTCTAGAAGAGAAATATCAGATCAGTACAATAAATGTCTTAGTTCAAGAGTTCAAGTATCTTTACTGGAAAGAGTTTAAAACAGAAATGGTGTTTCAAGACCCACAGAAGTTTAATGGAAACTGCTTGTGATGCCCACCCCAAGAGCAAACTCAAAGAACACTGTTATAAAATTCTTTTCAGTTTATACAAAAGAAATTTGGAAGTGAAGTCTTCTAGTGAAAAATCATATTAATGACGCTTACGAGAAATAAAGTGAGACCTAAATTTTACCCTCAATAACTGTAAAACAACGACAGATGATCCCCTAAAGGAACCTGGAGCATATCAAAGTACATTACAGGAATGCATTGCCGGTTGTAGTACGTTAGCTTCTTATGAATCCCGAACATCACAAATAGCAGAGAGCGCTAATTCACCTCCAACAGTCTGTTTATGGCATTCAGATCTTTGGCAGATATCATCACATACCGATATACAAAAAAATACCAAAATGCCCCACAATATACCAGCTCCCTTCCCAAGACAATATCTGACTGTTTAGGAAAAGCACTGACAGTATTCTACTTTGGGACCAATCTGCCCTCATCCTAGTATGGATTTGTTACTCAGTATACATACATATGTAAAAATAAATAAAAATATAAAAATAATACACGCGTGTGTATATATATATAAAAAATAAACTTCAATAAAAAGCCTTATGCTTGACTTGCAGAAAGGAAAGTAACTACAGACATTACCAGAAAATGGGGATCGATCCCAGGAGTTCATTTTTCTTCCCGGAGAGGGTGGTTAGGCATTGGAACGGTCTGCCAAGGGAGGTGGTTGAGTCACCGTCCCTGGAGGTGTTTAAGGTTAGGGTAGATGAGGTGCTTAGGGGCATGATTTAGGGATTGGTGGGAATGGTTGGACTCGACGATCCGGTGGGTCTCTTCCAACCTGGTGATTCTGTGATTCTGTGAAAATCCCAACTTCAACAGATTCAGTAAGTATACTGCACAACTTCACAGAAGGCCAGGTTGAAAGGGACCTCAGAGATCATCTAGTCCAATGTTTTAGGTGATACATAGTTTAAATAAGATGGCCCAGAACCCTGTCAAGCTGAGCCTTAAAAGCGTACAGAGTAGAGAAAC
This sequence comes from Clamator glandarius, assembly GCA_033459285.1. Lineage (NCBI taxonomy): Eukaryota > Metazoa > Chordata > Aves > Cuculiformes > Cuculidae > Clamator > Clamator glandarius. The sequence continues at coordinate 819,566 of JAUNZM010000560.1, forward strand.
TTGAAATATGCCTCTTACCAAGAACCAACAAGACATCTGTAAGATGACCTCAGTCTAGAGCAGAACTTCAGGAAGTTTAGCTCCGTATGTATTACATGGGACATTTACAAACAGAGGAAAGGAAAGGAGTATTACATCATACTCCTCTTTCATAAGTGTAGTGAAATAACCCAAATAAATTAAGCATTGAAAGTTCTAAAGCATGTTAAATAAGAATATAGTGTCAGTGAATCATTAAAAAAAAAAATCCTCATTATCTAGGAAGGAAAACTAAGCAGTACCAAAAATTCCAGTACCTACATAACAGAATGAAACTCATACAGCACCCTGGAGAATTTTAAGCTTTACTGGAACTAAAAGTACAGACTGAGGATTTGAAACTGTTATAAACAGCATCTTCCTCAAACATCAAGTACAAGACAAGGAGAGCCAGAATCACAGCTGACATTCCTATCACCTTCATGAAGAAGGTTCATTTCTCTGCTACATGCAGATTCCTCTCTCATCTTAGAGACACATAAACAGACGAGAGAACAAGTCTGCTGCCAAAGTGCACTAACTCAAAGGCACTAAGTCAAGGCATTCAAGTTCCCAGACATGCAATACAGTAAACAAAAATTCTGAACACAAGATAGTACAAATGTTGCATTTCCTAAGTAACCAGTATTACCTGAGCTTTGGCCAGGTCTTGTTTTAGGAAAAACAATGATTCTGTTCTTTAATTCCATTCCTGTTAGAGGGAGCGCTGAGACAGGTTTTGCCACAACAACAGTAGGATTTTCAGACTGTGGAGTAAATATATCACGTCTTCTAGCCGGAAAGTGTGCTCCAGACACATTCTGTGTGACTGCCTCTCGAATCTGCACTTTAATAAACTGTTGCACAATTTGGAGAAAAAAAAAAAAGATTTCAACAGTAAGCATTGACATATTAACAAACCCAATTATTCAGCTCTATTTCCTGGAGCTGTAAGAGTTCAGCTTTACATTCCAACAGAGAATGTCTCATACGTTAAATCACCAGGTTTTATCTAACTTCAATTCACAAAGTTGAAAGACAAGTTTAATTCAATAGAACAGAAATATTAACTGAAATTTTGCTATCTAGACATTGTAATTCAACAGGAAAAATAATATAAACTAGTTAAATTTAATCGACAACTATAATATCCTCTGCTCAGGGCTGCCTTACACGGAACAAGCTTTGTGTTCACTTCTGCTACATTATTAGCACTTCTAAAAATTAAGTTCATCCTAGTAAAATCCTGGCATGCTTTTTGCTTAATTGGATAGGGAGCAGAGAAATGGCAAAGGCATTAACTATCAGATCTCTTTTAATTCAGTTGATTTTGCTACATTTTCTGCTTTTGTCCTAGTGGGTTTGTTCTCTTAAATCCTTTTCTATTACATCATAAAACATAATTTAAATATGTGCAGAGTCTCTATTTCCTTCTCACCTCACTCTTTCCAACAACTTCCCTGTTTTGTTTGCTCTGTTTTTAAAGTAGCCCCCAATTCTGTATCATACCTCACCTTCCCCCATCAAGAAGTAAAGCAGATATACTGTTTTATCCTTTCAGTGTCTTATTTATCTCTCCAGCATTGTTACAAGTAAGACAAAAACCATATTGGCTATAAAAATAAGAAAATAGGTGTTTCTTTGGTAGAGACTACCAAGGAATGTTTCTGCTTTTACACTCATGAAAGAAGAAATGGTTGGCTTCATAATTTTTGTTTATACACCTTAATCCAATCAGGGAAAAGACGGATTAAAATCAATAAAAGCAAAAACCTGTTCTTGACGTTTTTTATCACAGATTTGTTGGCTAGAAGCTTAAGTTTACCCTAAGGGAGCTGAAAAGGCACTATGGAGACTTGTCCAAAACCCCCCTTTAACTTCTTTTATTTTAAAATATTATATAGATTACTTTTATATATGTGCACGAGTGTACGTGTGTGTGTATATATATATTTAGTTTTTCTAAAGAAGCATAATTTCTAGAGATTGACGCATAAGCTGGTGGTGGATTGACTAAATGCAATTTTGTTGGCGATTCAGTCTAAGTGTTCACATCATAGTATTTCATAGGACTAGAGATAAATAAACTAAGAATCTCAGTTTGCAAAACAGCAACTGTATTATTCTTCTTTTTCTTTTTTTCTTGAAAAAGAACTTTACAAATTAGAGAGAATAATGAAAGTTGTCAGAACTGCTGTCTCACACCTAAAAGGACTTAGCAATCTTACTAGACCTAATCCAGCCAAGTAAACTAAGCAGCTGCAATCTCAGCTCTCAAGTAAGCCACGTACCTTTTGTCCATTGTCACAAGTGATATAGATCAGACCACTCCAAGGAATCAATGAAGGCTTTGTGGCAAGTGATGGATTAGGGCTGACCAGAACTAGCGTACTGCTCCTAATAAAAGAAAAAATAAATATTACTATGATCCTCATATTAGAATGAATATATACAACAGAACATATACACTAGCCAACCCCCTCCCTGAAAAAGGAGGCACTTTTAATATAGCAAATAAGTGAAGATCATCTAGAGAGTTACATTTAATGTATTCAGACATCAAAAGTATCATCAAGCTTCAGTAGTCAGAAACTTAACACTAGCACACTCTGTAAACTTGCTGATGGTTGTAAAAAGGGATACAGAAAAAGTAAACCTTACCTGTTGTTAACACATACAACCAGTCAGTAAAGCAGTCCTCTTTTGTTTCAGAAAAATAAACTTCAATACTAGTCAACAAGGGAACTGTATTGTTCAAACAAAGCATACTGCACAAATTGCATCTCAAGAATGTTTTAAACTAATTCTAGGTGTAGAGAAGCAGCTTGCTTTCCTTCCTCCCACACAAAACTGATCTTTGAAAAAGAAAAAAGCCTTTCAATGTTATCAATGCTTTCTATAGTTATGTAGAGTAAGCACACTAAAGAGTCTAAACTCACTTGAAGCATTTATGGCAGCGCACAGTAGTATGATCGATTAGAACATAAAAACTGATTTACAATGTTCCATTCTCTATGTAAGAGGCATTCAAATAAAGGAGGGAACAAAGAAAACAATAAAGTATTTAAAAAGCAAATACAAAAATCACTGAAGTAACAGTCATCAGTTGCTACAAGCTACACTTGAAGAATTCACTTTAGATGTCATTGCAGAGCACTTGGCTTCTGAAGATTTTAGTGCAGGAACAAGGTAAGTCCCCATAGGAAAGTCAGTTCCAGGCCTCTGTCACAATCTGACCATCTCTACAAACTTCAGCTAACAGATGTTAGAGAAATTAAAATATTATATCAGCATACTGATATTTCTTTAAAGAACTGTGGGGGGTTTTGAATCTCAGCAGCTTTCACAATCCTTTCAGTCATGGTTCTCTCTCATGTACAAGCTGTGTATGTGAGAACATGACTTACTAAGTACACATACTATCTATTATCACAAACCATTTCCATAGGCAGCTTTTGGAGCCTTTGGAGATTTCAACAGTCCTTGCTCCAAAAGCACAATTCCTTTAACAGCACTTGCCTATACTCCCATCAGAGACACAGAAACACATCAGAGGCTAGCTTCAGTTCACGTCCATGAGAAAATCTCTTGGAACAATATCCAATTCAGTAGGGACTCAAAACTTTAGTATATCACATTCGGGCAGATTAGAGGTTGTCTTTAGCTCATTCCATGGAACTTAAGGGGTATATTCAAGGTGAAATAAGGGGTGGTCTGCTTGCTCTAGCATGGCAAAGTCAGTCCTTTATCTTAGGAGCTTCATCACCACTGAGAAATGAGATTTTCTTTTCCTAGCCTAAATCAGTTCAAGAATTCTGTCAGCTCTGGCCATCACAGTACATAGTACAAAAGATTCTGGCTGGCCCCTGTCTGCTCTTTGCACTGCAGAAAGGTGGACATCCAAAGTAAAAAAACTGGACAACTGCAATTTGATGTGCTTAAGTCACCTGTTCTCACAGCTCATTCTTTTCCAGTGAAGGGAACACATTTTAACATTACACAGTGCAAGGAAATTGCTTGCAGAAAGCTTTCAATTCCGTCTTTTTAAGAATTCATTCCACAGACAACTCCAATTGAATCTGCAATGAGTGACGGATATACTAGCCCTTCCAGAGAATCCTCTTTATTCTATATTCACTGGTCATGATAGTTTCCACACCCAGTAACTTACATCTACATGAGTATGGAATTAAATATTTAAACATACTGCAGCTTGCACACTGATGTAAGACTGAAAGTATCTGCTTTGGGGAAACATCTATAAAGTTAAAGCAACTACCTAAATAAAACTCAAAGTAAAACCTATTTTATTGTGGAATGTGAGACCTCCTTTTCCTCAAGATTAGTTCAGTGATAGGGTCTTAAAAGCCTTTCTGAACTGAGCTTAGAAAAACAAATTCACCAGTGAGAAGCGATGAGATCTTTCAAGTATTTTATTATGAAAGACTTCACTGATACCCGAGAAGTCTGATACACACGTGCAAAGAAGTTATGACTTCTGTTCCAAAATACTGCTAGTTAAGACACAGATGATGGTGGTTTGCCACTTTTTATACCAACAGGTACTGGGAAACCAAAGAGTGGCAAAACACAGTTTTGTAAGAATATAAAAAACCCCAACCTTCACAACCAAGTTCTGATGAATATCAGCACATTTGCAAAAGAAAACGCTGTCATAGAAAAAAAGAATCATAGAATAGTCTTGGGCAGCCTGGTCTGGAGTGGGGGTTGGAACTGGATGATCTTTAAGGTCCCTTCCAACCCCTCCACCATGGGCAGGGACACCTCCCACCAGACCAGGCATCCCAACATTTCTCCTATACAGAACTATATAAGGATAAAGTCCTAAAGGATAAAAAAAGCTAGATTTGCATGGTATCTGGCAGAAAGACTATGTTCTAGAACTAAGTAAAAGTCAATTTGAGAGTATAGTCTAAACAAACTAAAGTAAGTTCCAAAAAACTAATTAAGACTGTAATTCCTATATTAACTAAATTCCTAAACTAACTGAAAATAAATTCCTCTAAAACCTCACCACACTTCCACATGTAATGCAAATCTCTCAAAAAAAAAAAATCCGAAAAAACCAACAAACTTACTCTGGTTCAATAACTCCATGTTGTGGGGTTATAGTAAGGCAGTGAGCTGGCCACGAAAGCTCAAACGCCAACGTCCTATTAGAACTGTTGACAATTTGTACGTGTCCAGTATCCGCTGTTCCACCTATAATAAAAGAAAAGGTATAAGATGTTAACATGTACAAAAATCATAGAAGTACCCAAGATCAGAGATGCACTAATTAATATAAAGCATTTCCTGCCCTATTTTCACTTTCCTGATACTTTAAAATCTTTAAGGTATGCGGTGCATATTATTACATATACGCACACAGAGCACACTACTCTGACAACTGAACCAAAAGCGCCTTCAAACCGAGTTTACTGTTTGAATATAACACTACTGCAGTAAGATTACTGGCCAAGCCACATTTACAAACACAAAACAATTACAAATAAAGTATGCAGTGCAGTTATTTTAATACTCGAATGGTTATTTTATTCACTTCATAAAATACTTACTAATAGAAGGAGATGCCAAAGTCAAGCATTCAGGCTTCACAGCCCAAGTATGTTGAATGACTGAATTATTCTGAACCAGATCATCAGTTTTTACAGGTAACGGAGGACCCTGAGGTCCTTTAACAGGAAGAACATCCAAACTTGCATTGATATGCCTGACAGAGTTCTCAAATCTGAAAGTAAGATTGCATGAAGCCAAAGTAATAAAAAAACAACTTAAAAGGAATTATTTCTCAAATATTAATATTGAAATACAATGTTCCTTACCTCTGCCTTCAATTTAATTCTATTCTCCACCGTTAAGAAAAAATTAATTCACTGGCTGTATCGTGACACAGATTTTTCACAACAACATTTAGAAGTGGAAGGTACCATTTAAAACAGAAGGTACTAAAATAAACAATTATCATCAGGTGATAGTAAAGTAAAAATGCTTACTCTAAATGTATTTTATTCAGATTAAGAAGGTATAAGAAAGAAAGAAGGCTATGCAAACTCTGCTTGACAGAAGCACGGAATATCGGAGGTCAGGAGGGACTTCTGGAGATCACCTAGTCCAACACCCCAGCTCAAAGCAGGGTCAGCTACAGTAGGTCACTCGGAACACTGTCCAGTTGAGTTTCAGATTTCTCTCCAGAAGAGAAGCAGACTTCACAACCTCCTGGGCAACCTGTGCCATCTGGGCAACCGTCTGACCATCTCACCAGGAAAAAAAAAAGGGGGGTTTTCCCTCACATTTAAATCAAGTTTCTTGCATTTCAGTTTGTGCTCATTGCCTCTTGTCCTGTCACTGGATACCAGCAAAGACACTCTGGCTTGCTGTTCTTCATTCCCCTAGCAGGTATTTATACACACTGATAAAACGCCCTCCCTCACTACCACCTGCTCGAGCCTTCTCTTCTGTTTGAAAATAAACAAACCCGGCTCTCAGTATCTCCTTGTAAGACTGATGCTCCCAGCCCTTCGTCATCTTCATGCCCCAGCATTTCACACCTTCGCTTGCAAAATACGTGGCACATAAGCTTATATATGAAAGGCAGAAAGCTGTTATTTTAGGATTGAACGTATCTTCTTAAGTTAAAAAGCTAAAGTCACAACAAGTTTGATCTTAAATATTATAATGCAAGCAGAAATCAACAATTAAAGGAAAACCACAAAGCTTTTGCTCCATGTAACGTTGTGCAAACATACAACTCTTCTTCCTATTATTTCTAGTTCTACTTTTAACACTTCTGATAATCCTGACTCAGTTCAGGACAGCTGAACTAATACCTCTGAGAATTCATCCCTTAAAAACCAGGAAGGCAACTGATCGCATAACTCCCCAATATGGAATTTCCTAACAGTTAGATTAGCAGTTAACACACTCAGATGTCTTCTAAGAATAGTCTACTCAGAAAATTAAGATACTCATGACACTTAGCAAGGTTAACAAACTCAAATCTAGAGCTGATGAGGAAATTGAATGGAAAAAACAAACTAATGACAATCACCAAAGAGAAGAAATGCCCTGCTTGCCGCTGCTGCAGAGGTTTCCAGCCTCTAACTCTGCAATCCCACTATGCCTGGCAAACACCCTGGTAGTCGATAAGTCTGTCAAATGTCCAAAAGCATTCAGCATCTGGAGATCAACAGGTACAACTAATACCAAGACATCTACATAGGTAGATGTTAAAACACAACATGTCTAGGTCTGACCCTTTCATCACCTGTGTAACAGGATTCTGAGAAGAAAAAACCATGGAGACTCAAGAAATAACCTATGTAAATATATCCTTTCCAATGTTAATGTTAACCCATCTTTATTTTGGTTTTATGCTATGCTATCTTATTAATAGGCTGGTATAGCATCTGGATGCTTCTTTCCCTTTTCAGGGCTGCAGAAGGCTACAGCCACCTGTATCAATAAAAATGACAGGTTCATTTAAAGACCAGGTCTCTGCCAGTCCTCCAGAGGAATCCTCTCAGTAAAGCAGCACTTCATTAGCGGGAGCGATGGGGGAGCGGGTGGCCTCAGCACTGATGATTCTTTTGAAGAGTACAGCACACGTTGCATGGAAAGGCTAGTACATGGGCTGAACATGGGAAAGACCACAAAGCCTTCTTAATGTATCTCTATTTCCATCACAGACATGAAAAATTCATTACAAGTAGTGAAGGGGTTGAGTCCTATTACTAAACTGCAACAACAATAAATGCAATTTGGAATTACCTACGGAAAAAACCCAAACTTTTTTTTCAGATGAAAAATGGGAAATTGCAGATAAAGTGGATCATGTCAGTTGAAGGAACAGCTTAAAAGTTATCATAACAGTTTAAACAGACTATACAGAGAAAAACGGTGAGAATAGCTACCTAGATATTCTTTGGAGCCGTTCTCAAAGACAGCTCATTCACTTGTAAAGCAAGTCAAATTTAATCTGACATTAAAATCTTCATGCTATTAAATGAGATGCACTTCAGTTCAGCATTATTTGATAGTTACATAAAGCTGAGGTTACAGGCATTAAACTTATTTCTAACTGTAAGATCAGGTTGAGAGCTTGAGAGGACATTTCCTCAGACTTCTGGAGAACAGACATCCTCATCTAGGAAGACAGCACATTCCAAGGGGTAGTGTGAAACTCAAGTGCCTAGTGAGTGGCTTGGAACAGTGCTTGCATGCAGCTTCCCTAACTTATGTGCAGCATCAGTAACTACTTAACAGCCTTGTGTCATATCTTACGAAGCAGAAATCAGGACTGTCTTGTGTGCATCTTTTTCATAGGAGGTGGTTTTCTAGCAAGGCTGGCAGGAAGAGTTGCTCAGCGAGCGATAACTGCGGCAGCCCTGCCAGCCGGTGCTGGGTTACCTACTGCACACCTGGGAGGGTGCTGAGCACAGCCCGGCGCAGGACAGCAGGCTGGCAAGAAACGCACACCTGCAGCTGCAGAGGAAGCCAGTTTAAGCAAGGTTTAGAAATATATGTGTTGCATTACCTGTTAGATTCCAAATGATCTTCAGTAGACTGTTGAATTCTATCTGGATCAGCAGTGGAATATCCAGTCACAGAAAGGATAACCTTGTGCATGCTTGCATAGAAGAGGTGGATATCATTTGTTCCCCGTGGGATATCACATACTAAAAAGAGTAATAGATTAATTCTAATAAGAACAAACCTATAATACCCAGAAATTACACAACAGAGTCAGGTTACAGACCTAGTTAATAATCTGTTAGCTAAGGTATCTTATATCATTCAAAAACTGACCTAGTGCAAGTTCAGGCGCATTAAAACAAGAGGTAGCAAAACTAAATACACACTGATCTCAAGCTTAATTATAAGATAGGTATTTTCCACCTTTATACAAACCGATACATAATAGACTGATTCTGTGCCAAATTAAAGGTTTCTTACAAAGACAACTAACACATTTGTAAGGCTTCACAGACAGGGATTCAACTTAAGAAGCTATTTTTCCATTATTCTGTCTATTCAATCTAATACTTCATTATTTAATTCATTATACCTTTAAATATCCAAAAGGCCAAGAACACCAGAGTATGATTTAAAAATAATAAAATGTTTCATTAAAACCTTTAATAATCAAGTCAAAGTTTTCTTCCTTGCTTCAAGTCATTTCATATTGAATAGACATAATGAAGAAGAGAATGCTTCTCATGCAGGATACATTATTCCCTTGTTTTCACTGCCCTGTAGTAGATGTTAGGGAGAATTACTAATATTTGGATATAGCTTCTACAACTCAGCTACAGATTGGACAAAGCATCATCTGTTGTAGAAGCATTTTCAGTTAGAATTTACACGCATCTAGAAACTTCAAGCTAAGTCTCATAAAAACAGTCTAGCAGAATGTGTCATATGTATAACAAATGTCATATGGAAAGATGTTATTCCCTTAGGAATAATCATTATTATAAGTTTACTTTATTCCCTCCTCAAAGTCCATTTAGTTCAGGAAATAATGATTTTCAAACTTCTCATTAAAATATTTAGCTCTTGCAGCCTATCTCATTTTGACCAACTTAAAATATCATTAACAGTTCACATATTGTTAGTGTCACTAAGATAATTTCAAATGCCAAGGTCACAGTGCACACAGCTCCAGACCCACCAGTGTCACAGACACAGCACGCAAACAGCAGGATGGTATAATCTTCCCAATCACAACAAACATTATACAGAGGCTTAGGTGCTATAAAATGCAGCGAAGTACTTCATATGACACCTCGAAACGCACAAGAGGCTCTTACGAAGATTATTTGAGCAGAATTGCTTCCCTCTTCATTAACACTACACCCATATGTGGACAATATACTAATGCACTTTGCAAACTAAACTTGTTCTGACAACCCAAGTACAGAAGTTACAAAACCTTCAGATTGCTTTAGAATAAAAAGCTGCTAGACATTAAGTATCAGCAACTACCGTCTCTGTTCTATTAGCATTTGAAGCATACCTTTAGCAACTAGAAACATATTAGATCAATAGGTAAAAGATGTTCAGTTAGTGCAGCAAGACACTTTAATGTTAGGGAGCAGCTGAATCTGGTGGCATGATAGAGGTGAGGACTCTACAAGCGACACCAGCTATGGCTGAGCACACGTTCACACACACACATCAATACAAACACCCTGCACTCACACAAACAGCATAAATGATCTCATCCTGTTTCCATCTCTGGCTCATCAGGATGAAGGCCCATTACTGGAAACATCCAGGCGTACAGTGTCGATCCCTCCAGCTGCTGCCTCTGGACCATACCATGCTGATGCATCAAGTGAGCACACTGGTGAAAAACTGGTGCCACATCACTTCAAACACTAATATTAGTATGCAATTTCTTAATAGGTTTTTCAGATAGCTCTGTGGATTAATACAGTGAGGAATGGAGACGAAAACAGTCTAGGGACCCAACTTTACAATAAAAGCAGTCCTTACCACTACGACATTCTATTCCTTGAGCTTTTTGTCAGCATAAACTCTTTAGCAGCCTTTCATTTAAAAGGCCAAAAACCAAGAAAGCATTTAGATGTTGAAAAAATAACCTACTTTACACCTAAAAGATAGCATCCCACAGAAAAGAAAAAACCCAACAAACCTTAGTTTCTTAATTCTAGGCACTGTTGTTAATTCCAGCAAAGAACCTGACTCACGAAAACACGTAACCAGAAAATAACAACAGTCTTAACCTCAAATTTGAGTACAGAAAGTAGTACATAAGAGGGCAAAGATCTTTTCTGTCCAAGATAAATAGGTTTGAGCAATTAAAACAATAGTGACCAAACAGGGTCAAAAATTCAGGGATGTAGGCTCTCAAAAAGAGACAGAAAAACATGCAATAGGCAGGCCTTGTTTTCTACGGAAAGAAAAAAAAATAAGATACTATTAGCATAACTCTAGTAATAATGCAGTAAGAGATAATCAAGAATATCTACGCTCTAACACTGGCATACCAACTTCAGAGCATACTCCAGAACTCAAGTATTTTACCCACACTAGGATTTCATCTCAACCCAGATGAATGATGAATATCTACTTTTCCACATAAAGATACAATACAATCTGCAGGGAGAGGCTCAGACTACAACATTTATTCCGGTGTATAAGTGTTCGAACAGTAAAATCTTTCCACGTGTGAATAGAACTAGCTCAGGAAATACGGTTGGACAAGTAAACTCATGACACTTAAAGGGTTTGTACTATTTGTGTATATGGGAAGATTGGTTTGTTTGGGATTTTTGGTGGTTAGGGGTTGTGGGGAAACTTTTGCAACATATTGCATTTTCTTTTAATAAATTCTTCGCTAACACAAATAGAAATATAAAAACCCCCCACAGTTATTTAACTTGGCAAGGGAATTAAATATTTTATTGTCAGCAAAGCTGTCTGCTTCAGTTTTCAAACAAGATACATCCGTGAACCAGAAACTGCATCTTTCTCAATTATTAATGATAAGACAAATACCCTCTAAATTACACTGAGTATTTTTAATGCTATGAGATTCATAGACTGGGGGTTCATTTTGCTAAGAGACAAGCGCAGTAAATTGTTTAAGTAGATAGACATAGAACACAAAGCAAGTTTCACAGAATCACCAGAGTCCAACCATTCCTATCAGCCACTAAACCATGTCTCTCAGCACCTTGTCCATCCATCCTTTAAAAACGTCTAGGGAAGGTGAATCAACCCCCTCCCTGGGCAGCCTCTGCCAGGGACCAATCACCCTTTCCATGAAAAATTTTTTCCTGATGTCCAGCCTAAATCTCCCCTGGCGGAGCTTGAGGCCATTCCCTCTCGTCCTGTCCCCTGTCCCTTGGCAGAAGAGCCCAGCTCCCTCCTCTCCACAACCTCCCTTCAGGTAGTTGTAGAGAGCAATGAGGTCTCCCCTCAGCCTCCTCTTCTCCAGGATAAACACCCCCAGCTCTCTCAGCCGCTCCTCTTGTTCTCCAGCCCCTTCACCAGCTTCGTTGCTCTTCTCTGGACTCACTCCAGAGCCTCAACATCCTTCTTGTGGTGAGGGGCCCAGAGCTGAACACAGGACTCGAGGTGCAGTCTCACCAGTGCCGAGTACAGGGGGAGAAGAACCTCCCTGGACCTGCTGGTCACACCGTTCCTGATCCAAGCCAAGATGCCATTGGCCTTCTCGGCCACCTGGGCCCCTGCTGGCTCATGTTCAGTCACTGTCAACCAGCACCCCCAGGTCCTTCTCCTCCAGGCAGCTTTCCAGCCAGGCTTCTCCTAGTCTGGAGCTGCTCAGGGTAGTTGTGCCCCAAGTGCAGGACCTTTGGCCTTGTTAAACCTCATCCCATTGGTTACAGCCCAGTGGTCCAGCCTCTTCAGATCCCTTTGAAGAGCCTCCAGCAGACCGACAACTTCCTCCCAGTTTATTGTCATCCGCCAACTTGCTCAGGGTACATTCGATCCTCTCATCCAGGTCTTTGATAAAGACACTGAAGACGTAGACCCAGCGCTGAGCCCTGGGGACACCACTTGTCCCTGGCCTCCAGCTGGATTTAACTCCATTTCCCACCACTCTCTGGGCCCCCATCCAACCAGTTTTCCACCCAGGAGAGTGTGCGCCCATCCAGGCCAGAGGGGACAGTTTCATAAGCAGAATGCTGGGAGAAACTGTGTCAAAGGCTTTACTGAAGTCCAAAAATACCACATCCACAGCCCTTCGTCCCAACTGAGAATCTTGCTACTACATTCATCAAAAAAGAAATAGCAGAACAAAACCCTATAATTCAAGCCTAAAATAACATTTTTTCCACCCCAAAACAAGTATTACATTTGTCTTTTAACTAGTCATAGGCTTACCTTCTGTCACAAGCTGTTCCCCTCTAAATTCTTCATCAAATACAACGTTTCTCAATAAGCTGTCTTCTGGGATTATGTGTTTTTCTACCTCAGGTTTATGCATCATAGCTCTGTTAAAAAGAAAGAAGAGTCATTAAATTACACAAAGTATTGGAAACAACAGTTTGAAAAGGTTGATAAGATTGGCAAACATCCAGCATAATTTTAACTTGATCATTTCTCAAATACACCAGGCTCAAAGCTGTGAGCATTTGTTTATAACTGAAATCTTTTCAAGATCTTAAAATGATTAAAGGAACACCTGCTTTATTGCTGCACATTAAAAGGAAACACTGGAATAATGGCTACGATACACTTGTCTTTCCAAGATACTTGTTCTCAGCTGTCAGTCACACCTACTTAGATTTCTGGTAAGTATTATCAGGCATCTGAGGGATTTTTCAAGCACCACAAGAAGTAGAAGAATGCTATTTTAGTCATGAGCTAAAGCCTTTTGAAGGGAAAAATTGACTAGTCAGTGGCAGAGTGGCAGCAGATGCTAGCCAGCAGCAGGAACATGAATCCAAGGAGCATGACTGCCAACAGGACAAAAAAGACTAGGCGGCATTAGGATATAAATAGTCCTGTCAAAAATGGGAAGGTACAGGTCAATAAGAGGAAACCTGGCACTACAGTAGAGTAAGAGCCACGGAGCTGGAAAGAATACCTCAGCACTACTAACTCTCAGGTCTAAGCTACTTACCAGGCTGACTACGTATATTTTTGGAGTAAAGAACTTGAGCCACAAGTTGGCAGACAAGGCAAATTACTCATTTCACACTCCTGCCCTTAAGTCCCAAATCCTGTTCTTGTTCTGGTACACAATTACAGAACAGGGTTTGACCCACTTACACTACTTAGCCACTCTAAGAAATTGGCATCTCTCAAATTATCAAGCAAGACTTCAGAGAAGCTCCCACCAAGAAACAACCAGTTAGACTACCACAATCAAGAACCAAATGCCATAACTGCTGATTAATAAATTGAGTGGCAGGTAATTTCACACAGAAGAAGTTTCCAGCACTACCTATGTCAATGCATCAAGCTTCTCAACGCGCTTTCTGTTGATCAGTAGATCAAAGCTTTTACCTAAGTGTTTCTGGCCTTTGAGAAGGATTCAATGATAGTGAGTGTTGCCTCAGACAAAAGAGTTCATACAAAAATCAGTAACAAGCATTGTAGCTATGATACGTGAACTAAACCACAAATGAACAAACCAAACCCCCAACAAACAACCTACCAGATGTAAGACTTAGCAGACCTCTCCATATCAACATCTTTTGGTTTGTCCTCAGTGTTTTTGGAAGCACGATAAAACCATACTCACAGTACACACGCCTCTAGTGTTAACTTTTTATTAAACATCTATCCCTGTTACAATAGCACAGTACACCTTACCTACGATACTGCTGCCTAGAAATTTCATCTCCACAAAAAAAACACACTGTTGATAACAATTCGTTTACTTTATGCAAGTTCTTTTCCTTTTCTGTTGGAGTCCATGTTATAGTAATCGCCTGATAAAATAAATAGGCAAAACAAAGAAAAAAAAATCTTGTTAGCACTGCTAGAGCATTAGTCAAAAAGTTCATGCAATACAAATGAAACTGTATATAACACGTGAAACTTTGAATAAAGAACTGGACGGACACATTCTCACTAATGAAATGGATTTTAATTTTATTCAATAAAACTTGCTCAGAATCAAGTATACTTACTTCTTGTGTTCCTTCTCTCAGTACAAACTTTTCTGGAGATACCATCATTACCCGAGGATCCATAATTGTTTTTGTCTGGATGTTTGCAAAGCACAGGGCTTTAACATAGGCAGCCCGAGAACCTGTATTTCTTATGCGGAAGGAAGCTTTCCTTGATCCTGCATGCAATAATCCATCCAGTGTTACCATGTAAGTACCTGACAGTTGTTGAATATTTTCTAAAGTTATATTGCTTTTTCCTCCATATCCAGAGAGCGGTATCTGAGGGGGGAGAGGGAAGAAAAAAAATAATCAAAAAAACCAGTATTTCAAATGAAAGAAACGTCTTATTAAAACTTCTGTGCACCTACATAAAGAGCTGCAATAAGACAAATTAAAATGCTTAAAATGTGAACTGAAAAAACTTTGTATAAAATAAAAAACCTAAGTTTACTCAACGCTTTTCATATTTTACTGCAAATTAATTCAAGCTCTACCTACAAAACAAGAGAAGTCACTTTTTTTTTTTTGACAGCTCTAGAGTTAGAATCCTGGGTTACCTTTAACACAGCACATAAAAATATTTCTTCTTTCACAAGGGGAAAAAGTGCACACAAAACTGAGGCTAATGCTAAAATTGTTCAACTTAGTGCACATAAAGTCTCAAACGAGCCATCACGGTTTAGCACTAGATGGCATCAAAGCACCACATGGCCACTCACTTACTCCTCCTGCCACCCCAGTAGAATGGGAATAAGAATCAGAAATGAAGATTAAACTCTTAGGTTCGGATAAAAACAGTTCAACAGAAGAGCAAAAGGCGGAGAAAAACAACAACAATAAAAGAACATACAAAGTTAAAGCTACACAGCACCAACAACTCAGAAAACCAAGGTCCCACATACTCCCGAGTAATGGTCCTGAGCTGCTGCGCTAAGCTGTGAACCCTCCCCCCTTATATACGGAACCTGACATCAGCGTGGTACCAAATATCCCCTTGGTCAGCTTGGGGCAGCTGCCCCAGCTGTGTCCCCTCCCGGCTTCTTGTGAAGGTCACCTTCTCTTTCCCAGCCACAAGAAGAACTCAAGAATACAGATACACATAGCGCATATCATGAAAAATTTCAAATTTTCAACAGCAACAGCTGTTCAGTGCTAAACTTCTAACAACTATGAAATGCGTATGTTCAAAATTATTAGAAATTAGGTTGGTTCTCTTACAGTAAACTTAATTCCTGGCTGTGATCGAATCCCCAGCTGTTTAATTTCCAGCTTTGCAAAGAAGCAAGTTATTCGAGTTGGTGTAAATACCAAGTATATGTTAGTATCTTCCTTAGGACGTATTTTGAGTTCCCAATTACTAGTTAAGCGTTCTTCTGATCCAAATATACTCTGTAGCTATAAAAACAAAGACATCAGAAGTGAGTGTCTACAACAAGAAAAACATATAGTAGCAAGACTTAGCTCACGAGTAACCCCAAATTAACTTCTTCAAAACACGGATTAACCCAGTTGACAATGGCACATACTTAAGGTTGTAATGTTAGATATGCAACAGGAAAGACCAAGTTCAAGATACTTTATACTCCCACAAGAAACCTCTCAGTTTAGAGCACAGTGTTTTTTGCTTTCAGTCTGCAGTAGGGTGAGGCTTGACTTAATCAGCATTATATTACTTCCTTCTCAACTGAAGACTTTAGATATTCAATCTGAACATCTAGGAAAAAAGGGGATACAAATACATGCACTCTAAGTAACAAAAAACCCTCTAGGTTAAGGTAATCCCCAAATGGTAATTCCATTTTTTAATTTCCTTCTGCCTTCAAGTACACCAAATCCTTTCAAGCAAGGTCTGTAATCCATTCCGCACCAAGTGGCACTGATGGTTTCCTCCATCAGGTATTGATTCTGTTGTGCTACAGCAGCTTCAAGAGCTCTACACCGAGCTCCAACGCGCTGCAGCAATGTAATGGTTTCAGCTCTTCCTAAGGTTGCCACTGTAGCTTAAGCTCTGCTACCATGTCCATCTTGGCAGTCTCAGAGCAAATTCTCACACAGGCTGCTAGGCACTGACATTTATAATGGGACGACCCCTTTTTTTATTTAGACGTTCTTATTACAAACTTATTCTGATAGCTGTCAAACACTAAATAAATTTTAGTGAAAGTTAACCTGAAAGCAGTCTCGATCCTGGCCTCTTATCAACAGTCTTAAATGCTGGGTTACAGATGGAGAGTCATTTCTTAGAGTTAACTTCTGCAGGCTGAAAAACAGGAATTTTAGTTATATTCTACAGGAAACCAATGGTGAATCAAAGCTAACTTGCAGGAGGCAGAAAAAATAAATAGGTAGCAGCATACAGGAAGAGAAAGTGATTCCCAAACACCAAACAGCCAAAACTACTATGTTAGAAATACGCTGTCTTAACAAAACAGAAAAATTGGAATATAGCTGTCAGAAATGTGTCTCAGCTACAAACGTGGATCATTTCTAAATAAGGAACATAGTCAGATTACTGAAAAAGTTCAGTATCAAAACAACACCGGATAAGTCCCTAAAGTAATACTTACTAAAAGTCCAGAGATGTGCAAAACTTGCTGCTTTCATAAAGGCTGCAAAGTACATCTAGACAATTATGAAGAGTTTCACTGAATTATGAAATACTGCAGCTGTAAGCTTGAGACTAAAAAGTTCAGACAAGATCTAGTCTGAGAGATAAAGTAATCATTAGTAGGGATGCAATGGATTCTCCATCACTAGAAATCTGGCATCGGAATGCATTCAAATTCAAATAAATTAGTTCAGGGAAGTTTAACAGCCTGTGCTATTCCAATGGTCAAATTACATCACCAGACTGGAGTCTTCCAGTCTTAATGGATGAATTCAAGAAAAATGAGCAGAGATTTATTTCTAGCAAGGGATGGGTGTCAAAAGGACCAAACAGAATCTTTCCATCAACTTGCTTTGAAAGCTCTTTCTGTTATGTTTTTACTTATATAATACACCAATCTTACAGTATTAGCTGTTAATTTAATGACAGCTGAAGAGTCTTGAAGAATACAACAAACTCAAATGAGATCACAGTTTGTTTTCAAAAAATTCTCGCACCAAAAAAATAATAATTAGAATATACTGCTTCTTTCACTTGAGTCACAAACAGCTTGGTTTATCATTTGTGGATTATTAATGTGAACAGAGACAGTAAGAAAGTTCTACTTCAGGTAAGTGCAATATAAAGTGCTTAACGCGATATTCTAAACAAGCAGTTGCCAAGCTCATACTTACACTGATGCTCCAAGTGTTACTCCTCCCCAGGCAATGAACTGTTTGTTGGAGAGAATGGGTGGGATGTCTGAGCCCGCAGGAGCTGTAGACACAGGTCTGTTCTCAGATTCCACCTCACCTTTTATTGCCACTTCATACTGAGGCCCAGATGGCAGCACAAGAATTTTCAAAGTACTTTAAAAAACAAATACATAAAGTTCGAATCCATCACAGAACAAGATTAGTTGAAGAAAACAAAAGATAAATGAAAAAAAATTATAAACAGGCCTTTTTAAACTACCTTCTTAAAAGGAAAAACACAAATACTTTTTTTTATGGCTTTAGGCATAGCAAAATTTATATACTTTGGGTTGTAAATAGACACGCCACATGTACTCCAAGCATCTTCTTAAGTATTTAATCGGGAAATGGTTCCAATAAATAGCTTCGAGACCATAGCTAGTCAAATTATTTTTCACCCACGCTAGCTTCTGATTATTTTGACAAGAGTGATTTTGGAGAGGAACAAAGCCTGGCTGTCTCTATACACATTACAAAGATGCCTAGTGAAATACCTGGGAAACTTCAATGAAATTTGGTAACAAGTGTGAGATACCCACAAGTGACAAAACGAAACTGAGTCATGTTACAACAGCAGCTTTCCAAGCCACAAACCCAAGATTTTTTCCGCACTTTGTTTCCTGGGACTGCTGGGAGAAAGAAC
Source organism: Clamator glandarius (assembly GCA_033459285.1). NCBI lineage: Eukaryota > Metazoa > Chordata > Aves > Cuculiformes > Cuculidae > Clamator > Clamator glandarius. The sequence goes on from JAUNZM010000560.1 coordinate 838,208, forward strand.
TCCAGGCCCACAGGCAGGGAATAACGCCAACTGCAGCTGACTTTTCATGGTACCCTAGAGGACACACGCACAGTGCAGGTGACTACTACCTTCTTCAGGTAGAGCAGAGAAAGAGATGAATGAGAGCATCAGGAGTAGAGAATCAAATAACGAAATGTAAAGAAACGTGCTAATACTGAATAGCAAAGCAAAGAAAAACAGTTAAACTAGACACACACAAATAAAACAAACTGAAGAACTAGGAACTAGGAAAAAGAAAGTGTTGCCTAATTACGTGGGACAGAAACCAACAGAGAAATAAAACAAAAGGCTGAAGTACATAGGGAGAGGAGTGGAGATTGAAAGTATCTAAACAACAATACAGGGAATGAGAAAAAAATAATCAGAAAAACAAGTTACATAAAAAAAAAAGAAAAAAGACATGGGACAGGAAGGAAACCAAACTTTTAAAGAACAGAGTAAAGCATTTGATATAGCACAGACTCACTCATAGCCAGAAATGCAACTCAAGAACCTCTGCTGCAGCTGCCATTGAATTATTGTGATGCCTACAGACAGAGGCTTGTTGCTCTGGTTAGTTTTTAGTCTTCTGGCAGCGTTGCAAGTGGACTGCAAAGTTTCTGACCCTACTGAGTACCTTGAGCCTGTAAATCCAAGCAGTTTTGCATAAAGCCACAGGAAACCAAAGACTTCGCTTGCCTATCCATTAGCACCATACTGTCATTAGCACAGAACACACTGTTTAATTTAATGCACTGCATAGGCTCAGCTAAGCCAGAGAGTGAAGATGAACATCTTTTGGACAGATTGCCATGTCCATTCTTGCTTTATTACAGCAGAAACTGGAAAACGTGTAACAAAGGAAAGTTGCTCTGGAGAAACAAGTCTGACCCAAAAAATTCTTACATGGCACGAGAATGGTCACGTGAAACAACCTTCTCTGTTTCACAAAATGAAGATAAATAGGTGCCAATGTGCAAAAATAGGAATGCTTATGTTTGCAAATGGAACGTGTAGGTTAGCACTGTAGAGGATTTACAGCTGAATTTTTATTTGACTATGGCAGTCAAAAATCAACAAATAGTTTTGACCCTAATCCATGCCTGAGTTTTTTTTCATGCGTAAAATAGAAATAATGTTACCCTTGTCTCAGCAGAGAAGAAGGAAGCAACTGAAGGGGCTGCTCAAAGTAAGCATTTTAAAGCTTTGATGTACTTTAGAAATAAAGGGCTTCAGAAACTTAATCCATTTATTTACACTAAAAAAGTCTCAGGACATCTCTTGATGAGAAATACTAGCTCCTCATTAAGCTACATACAACAAAACAGGCAGGAAATCTATGGAACAGGTGAAACCCTAGCAAAAATCTACTTTGTAACCAGTGTGGACTCTCAGGAAAGCTACTGAAGTCAAAGTTTCCCTTGTGGGTAAAACTTCCAATTCCTCCACTACCTTCAAGCTTAAAGTAACTCTGCTTCAAACAGGCAGCATAGAGTCAGTTGGGTTACCTTGCTGTAGCCGTTATGTTTTTTGGAAAGAACAGTACAGTCACTTGTCGTTCTTCTCCAGGAAGAAGGAAAAGATCCTCAGGTTCAACAGTAAAGCAGCTGCCTTGATTTGATGTCTGAAAGTGGTCAAGGGGAAAAGAAAGGGCTGGTTATTTATTTTAAGGCACTAAACATTTATACAATGTACAATACATTCTGATTGTGCCTCTGTTGCACATACAATTCAAATGTACCTGGCACCTTCAGAACTTTCCTGTACTAGTTAAACTTTTCTGAAAAGTAAAAAAACATAGTACAAATACCCCTAGAAGAGGCAGCTTAAGACATCAACTGTGTATACAACGCTGAAGGGGCCACAAAGAGGCCTGAAGAAGTGCAGCACAGCACTGGTACATTACCAGTGACATGACACCGGCACCAATGGTGGTATGATGAATGACATCAACCAGGATCATATAACATCACATTAATGTGGCACTTGTGACACTAACCATGCATTCTATTTGCATGGCCTGGGCCCAACTGCTGCTTCCACTGTCTTTGAATTGCTAGTTTCATATGTGCATAGTTACCTTCAATTTGGGACCTTACTTTCCGTGGATTCTCAGGAGATCACATCTCTGAAAAGAACTTGCTTCATACTTGAGATGGTAAGATACCCACTGAAAATTAATGCAGCTTTACTAGACAATAAGGATGTTTCCTAATGCTGACATTCCTTGTTGACCTAAATGGCTTTACTCCACTAGCTAATTAATACCTGTCATGCAGCATACGATACACTACTTTCACTTATTTGTTATACACTTTTTAAAATCTACTTGTTAAAAATCAGAAAAAGCATGTTTGTTAAAACAAATATAACCAAAGCTGAGCAACAAACCCCCACTGGCTTTCTCCAATAACATGAGCTCACCTCTTGGCTACCTTTCATTGTCTTTATAGAATCATACAACAGTTTGGGTTGGAAGGGACACTTACAGCCTGGTCCAACCCCTCTGCAACAAGCAGGGACATCTTCAACTACATCGAGTTGCTAAAAGCCCCACCCAACCTGACCTTGAAAGTTTCCAGGGATGCGGGATCTACCACCTCTCTGGCCAACATGAGCCAGTGTCTCACCACCCTCAGCACAGAAGAATCTCTTCTTTATATTTAGTATATATCTACCTTCTTTTAGTTTAAAAGCCATTACTCCTTGTCCTATCATTGCAGGTACTGCTAAAAAAGCTTGTCCTCATCTTTCTTATAGGTCCCTTTTAAGTATTGAAAGGCTGCTATAAGGTCTCCTCAGAATCTTCTCCTCTCCCAGCCGAAGAACCACAACTCTCAGCTTTTCTCATAGCAGAATGTGTTCCATCCCTCTGATCATTTTTGTGACCCTCCTCTGGACCCACTGCAACAGCTCCATGTCTTTCCTACGCTAAGAGCTCCAGAACTGAACACGGTACTCAAGATGGGGGTCTCACCAGAGCAGAGTAGAGGGGCAGAATCACCTCACTCACTGGCTGGCTATGTCTCTCTTGATGCAACCCAGGACTTGGTTGGCTTTCTGGGCTGCAAGTGCACATTGCTGGCTCATGTCCAGCTTTCCATCCACCATTACCTCTAGTTGTCCTGGCAGGGCTGCTCTGCAGTCTGTACTTGATACCAGGTGCAGGATCTTGCACTTGGCCTTGTTGAGCCTCATGAGGTTCACAAAGGCACATTTCTTGAGCTTGCCCAGGTCAGCTCAGACGGCACTCTGCCCCTAAGGCCTGTCAACACCGCCACTCAGCTTGGGGTCATCTCCAAGCTTGCTGAGGGTAGTGCACTCAATTCCACTATGTAATTGATTAAACAGTACTGCTGCCAGTACAAACCCATGAAAGACACCACTTGTCATGGATCTCCATCTGAACAACAAACCACTGACCCTTGCTCTCTGGACCATTCAACTCCTCATGGACCAAACAGTCCACCCATCAAAACCATATCTCTCCAATTTAGAGAAGGATGTTGTGGGGGACTATGCCAAAGGCCTTACAGAAGTCCAGACAGATGACGTCTGTATCTCTTTCCTTGTCCACTGATGTGGTCAACTCCATCACAGAAGACCACCTGGTTGGTCAGGTAGGACTTGCCCTAGGCAAAGCCATGCTGGCTGTCACAAATCACCTCCTGTCCCTCCATGTGCCTTGGCACAGATTCTAGGAGGATCTGTTCCATGATCTTCCCAAGCACAGAGGTAAGGCTGACAGGTAGGTAGTTCCCAGGGTCATCCTTTCTACCTGTTTTCAAAAGGGGTGTGACAGTTCCCTTTTGCCAGTCACCAGGGACTTCACCTGAATGCCACAACTTTTCAAATAGCGTGGAGAGTGACTTGGCAACTACATCAGCCTCAGGACTCTGGGACACATGTTGTCCATTCCAGGTATATTTAGGTCCTTCAGGTGGTCACAAACCTGATCTTCTCTTATAGCGGGAGGGACTTTGCTTCCCCAACTCCTGCCTTGCAGTTGGATCCACTCTATGGTGGGGAAGAGAGGCTACCAGTGAAGACTGAGGCAAAAAAGTTTTTGACTACCTCAGCCTTCTCCTCATCTGTTGTTACCAGTTTGCCAGTCGTGTTCACTGGGGGAGTACGCTTCCTCTGACCTTCCCTTTCTGGCTGACCTACCTGCAGAAGCCCTTATTAATCTCTGCACCCCTTGCAAAGCTCAGCTCCAGCCAAACCTTGACCTTCCCAATGCCACCCCTACACAACAGGCAGTGTCCCTATACTCCTCCCAGAATATCTGTTCCTGCTTCCACAACCTGTGCACTTCCTTCTTACCCTTTAGTTTGACCAGCAGGTCTTGACTCAGCCATGCCAATCTCTTCACAGAATCACAGAATAACCAGGTTGGAAGAGACCCACTGGATCGTCAAGTCCAACCATTCCCACCAATCCCTAAATCTCTTGCCTTCCTTTCCTCAACAGGCCGAGAGCTCCCACTAGCAGCCCCTCCGTCCAACCCTGGTGTGTAACCTGAGTTTGTCACCAGGGAGCCTGACATTTTCTCCTCCCGCTTCAAGGCTATTTCAAAGCTCGGTCCATAAGCCCTGATACCTTGTAAGCAAAGACACTCTTCCCCCTCCAAGAAAGGCAAATCTCATCTGATACCAGCAGGCCTGGTGCCATGTAGGCCATCCAAAAACTGTGGTGCTGATATTAGCCACAGAGCCGAGTATTAACAGACTAGTTCCATTTGTTTCTCCCACTGTTGCTGCCTGCAGCTGGAAGGAGAGAGATAAAAATAACCTGTGCTCCAGATTCCCTACGTAACGTTGTAAACCTTTGGTCAAACCATGTAGTTAAGCCAGGATCTCAAGGCCTGGCTCTAGACTCAAAACAGCATCAACAGCACAAAACTCATACCTCCAAGAGAGAGGCCAACCTACCTTAATTTTCAAATGTACATCAATGTTGCCAGCATTTTTTAATGGCAGTTGCTGTTTGGCTGTTGAACCCACACTAGTAGACATATATATTGTCTAGAACAAAGAAATGCATACGTTTTTATGTATATACACATAAATAACAAAATCAAACATTCCAAAAGAAGCAGGCAAGGAGAGGCAAACGATTATCCAACCACACTTTGTAAACACATGCAAACCTGCAAGTCCTTTGGAGCATGTATCCTTGCTGTTCCAGCTCTTGCTCGGAGAGGAATACTTGTAATTACACTGCTAGGTCCTGCACTATCCACTTCCACATCAATTCTTGCCAAGTATTCATCTGCTGGACCCAAGAGATCTAGGAACAGTATCATGAGTTAAAAAAGTAAGCAAGTCTGCTAACAGTAAAGGCTATTCCTTCAGATGCATGTCTCACTTCAGCTACTGTGCAATCTTAACATATTGATGTTGTAGCAATAATAACAGAAACTCTGCCTGTGAGGCTGACAACACTTTCTTCTAAAAAAAGTTTAATTTAAGATTTTGACCTTTCTGTCAAATGTAGCTGAAACTGTCCCTAAAGCAAAAGAAAAAAAAAAAAAACAAACATACCAGCCAGACTAGTTGACATATGCACTGCTTCCTACTTAAGGAGCCAGAAAAACTTAGAGGTTTCTTCAAATTTCTTATCTATATTGCAACAAGCACAATGTTTTCTTAAGTGATGATTTAATATTCACAGCAAAAGGAGTAAAGCAAGTTTTACAATATTGCAGTAGACAACTGCTTTGTACAGCTTGATACGTTAGTACAAATACCTCTGTTAACATCTGAAAGATTAAGACATGGAAGTTTTTCACTTCCTTCAGTTACTAAAACTGGATGCAACACCTGAAATATCAGAGCACAAACCAAAGATGGAACATTTCATTTCAAATTTGCAGCCCATTCCTGTAGTTTTAATGCATGCATACAGTAAAAGTCAAATTTGCTTTAGTTGAAATAAAAATCAAATTGCTATACCTGAAGAAGAAATCTGCTTCTTAGGTGCATGGAACAGAACCCAAACAGTTAAAGCTTCAGGATCCTGAAAAATAAATTGGTTAACTCATCTGGGGCACAGGGAGAATTACTGAAGAGAAAACCAAAACTAGCAACAAAACCCTATTGCTCATATAGGAGGACTTCCCAAAAATCACTGCTGTCAACCCACATATCCAGAACTGTAATTTCATACAGCAAAGAAGAGAAAGAATCAGTCAAGTACAAACTACTCACTTGTCCATCATAGCTTGCGTGTATCACATGATTTATAACTGATGGAGCTGCTATCTGAGAAACAGCATCCACCTGAAGTGATCGTTCACTAGGAGGATTAACTGGTTCCTTGGAAAACGTAAAGCAACGCCAAGCTACTGCATTCTGTAAAGAAATGAAATATTAAAAGCATTAAAACTCTTCTTGTCTCTAAGAGTAATGCTGACAAACACAAGGCCGCAATCTGAACAACGTAAGTAGCTTGGAAAAAGCAATTAAAGATAATCCAGTAAGCAACAGTCAAGCAAATCCTCTAAAAATAGTCAGAAAACCTTCTGCAGTAAAAGTGAACAAGTTGAAGCTGGGTAGTTTATGCCTTGAAGAAGTTTGGCTGTCAAGATCAAACCTCACTAGTCACCAAGATGACCTGATTCAGATTTAGGTTTCCTCTCCCCTCACATACAGAAACAAGATCAGCTCTTCCCACAACACAAAACAGGGGCCAGCCTAGCCAAACATCAGAAATCTGCACTGCCACAAAGATGCAGAGGAGCATACTGGAGCCTGTAATACAGGCTTGTTACTGTCCAGTGGGAGAAAAAGTGCATAGAGCGAAAAGTCCTGCTCTTGCTCCTGTAGGGGAAGAGAAAGTATATGTTGCTGCAAAGCAAGTTTAGCTGCTTGTTTGAATAGTCATCTGTTCCACTTAAAGAGGAGAACACATCTCCATCTTCTCAGATACCCTTTTGGTGTCTGCTGCTCTGGGCTCTCAAGTCAGGCAACACAGCAACAGCAGCCTGTGGCTGGGCTGTAAAAAAAAAACAAAAAAAAACCCCAAAACCAAGTCACTAAACAAAACTCTACACCTATCCGAGAATTAAAGATTTCCTGGGAGTCTTGCAGCTAGGGTCTACGGTAGGTTTCTTCATGACATATAACAGTGTTTTGGCATTAAAATTCAATATCACAAAACCTCAACTTTCACATACAGGAAGTTTACTGTACTTACAGCATTAATTATAAGTCTAACTGGCACAAAAGCATGCGTTTTATTGATAAGTTTTAGTGGGAGAGCCTTCCAGCTGCCAGAAGTCAAGTCGCCAAAATCCAGATAATCGCTTTTTCCTGTTTCCACCTGGGTTTAAAGCAAAGCAGAACTTACAAGGAAAGAAAACCTCCAAAACACACTAACATACAAAAGGAAAGGAAGGATGTCATATTCATCTATTTTACCCTCTTAATGCTACACCTACACAAAATACACACCTCAAAGAAACATGTTTCCTTTTACGTACAAAGAGCTAACTCCCACGTGTTTTCATAGAATCACAGAATCACTAGATTGGAAGAGACCCACCAGATCGTCGAGTCCAACCATTCCCACCAATTTCTAAACCACAATCAACAAAGCTAATCTTATTGCAGTATTTATCCACAGAAACTCAGTATACAACAAAATTATTCTGGCTAATTTAAAATTAAAATGATCTACTATTATTGCTAGCAATTAAGAAATGTCAGGTTAGAGAGTTAAAATGCCTTTTTAGCCAGTTAAAAGTTAAGAAAAAAATAATTTAATTTTTTGTTAGCAAAAAAACACTCAACTGTCTTGACCTGCAGCAAAATACAGCTTGTGTTCAGCACCCTTTCCAGTCTCGGGAATACAACAGGACATGGAGAGATTTAGTAGAGTAATCTTAATTTAAATATAAAGCAAGTTTGAATGAATTACACCATGAAAAACAAAGAACGATGGATTTTGTCAAGCTACATATTAAAAAAAAATCATTAAAAAGTAAAATTCACGGAAGAAGTATAAAACCAATATATATACACACACATAGATATCTCCCTTCCTATGTATTCAACTAGAATACTATTCCTTTAAAAAACAGACAGATCAAAGCAGGTTAACAAACCGCCTTAAAATCGAAATAAATTGTTAGCTGCAATTAATGACTGAAAAATTGATCAGCAATGTCAGACTCATGCAATCTGTTCAGTCATCTCCAAGAATACCATCAAGGCCATTTCTGCCAGTCCACACTCTTAAATTTGGGACTACATAAAGCAAGATTTAATTCTTAACACTATCTCCCACTTGGTTGTTCTTCACAATAAGATACAAGAACAAAGCACTTCATACATCCACTTTTTAATTTTTAATTAGTCCAAATTAAGAAATCATAAATTAGCTACAATCATAAATAAGCTGAAAGGAATGCAAAATCGGGACAAGGCCTATATGATCTAAAAAAAAGAAAACAATGAAATCCTTACTACTGGAAAAAAATGCTTTTTGTTACATTTTAATGCCCAGTGGCATTAACAGCAGATAAACATCTAATGCTTTGTAAGTAAGATTTTGTCCATTCTTTTAACAATGAAAAAGCAAAACCTTTTAACTCATTCTTTTCAAACAGTGCCATAATAATTCTTCATTTCCAGCTTGGTGCTTTTCCAAAACTAAAACATCCTAGATAGTTAGGCCAGCTTCTCAAATGTTTTCCTATATTCCCTCTCCATTCCAAACATTAGGAATTCCTAGTTCCTTTGAGGAACAACCTTGCATTCCTATTCTTTCCTGTTCATCGAACTATTCATAGAATTCCAAAAACTTAAAAAAAACCCCACCACCACAAAAACCAGCTACTTACCTCTAAGTTCGGATTTTCAGCAACTGCTGTCAGAACTACTCTACTTGCCAAAGCTTCCGCCTGAACAATTGTCTCGTCATCTGCAGACACTGGCCAAGATGAAACGTTGAGAATACACTGAAAGATCCCCGAATGGCAGGGTAGGAAAAGTATTTTCAGATCATTGGTAGAATAGGGTCCTACAATGGTTTTGTTCTTGAAAACCAGACAGTGATATTTCACAGGATCCACCTGAAAAACAAATTCTCTTGTCATTTTCAGCAGGCCTCTCACCAGAGGACAGCTTCTTTCAGAACACCACATTTATCTGGCATCACTGGTCAACAGTTTTTTGCATATGTTTTTGCTCAATACTGATTATTGCACCTACATATTCCCCTCCCTCTTCCATCTCACTGAACTGTAGGCACCTTCTTTTAATTTAAGGTGTTAGATATATCAGCCTGAAAGTTGTTGGGGCTTCCTTCCAGCATCTAGCGGAAGATTAACACATCTATACTTGAAATAGAATTCATAAATAAAACCCTGATTTTTGAGAAAAGGACAGCAGCAAAGGAAATAAAGCCAATTCTAATTTGTGGGTTTTGCCATCAAAGATGGGAGGAAGAGACATGGTTGAAGAGTAATGGAAAGGTCAGTGATGGAGGTCACCAGCAAATTCCAGCGCAGTATGTTGTGAACATACTCACAGATAATCTGATGGAAGAAGCAACAAACTGCAAGCTGTAGTTAGTGTATCTCAGCGTCAACTTGACTGAAAAATGCTTTTTAATTATATCATGCAGCAAACAAATTAAACCTCACATATATTTATTCATGGAAACAACTGTAAATGGGACTGTCAACAGTAAAATCCTTTCATAGAAAAAGTCACCTCCTGGTACAACAACATCTCAGGTTTGAAGAGCTGGTAAGAGCCTATGATGCCAACTGACTCTCATATACACATATGTATACACAAACACAGAATTGTGGTTTGGTGGTTTTTAAAGAGGAAACATTCAGAGAAAACAAGAGCATGAGCAGAAGCCACACTCCTGGAAAGACACAGGCTACATCTGCTGGAAAAATACACCTAAGGAGAGATGGGATGAGGAATTATAAGCCTTAAACAGTCATATATCAAGTGAATCACTGTCCACTATTTCTCAAAAATAAGGACCATCAAACAAAAAAAACAAGAACCAGATGAAAGAAAAAGGAAAAAAGTAGCAGTGCCTAGAATCCACAACTGAACAGAACTGTGGACACCACCACACAATTTTAAAAGATTACCTAATTAAAGAGCAGTCCACTGAAAACTAATAAGAACAGAAATAACATCTAACTCAAAAGTTCCCAAGCATCACACTGCCAAAAGCTGAGAGTATACTATGCTTGTTCTGTTGTTATTCTTTCCTACCAAAAGTATTCATCAGTAAGAAAATTAAAGGTCCATCAGCGTAATTTAATCTAACTTGTTCTCACGTACCTGAGAACTTTTACCTCTGGAATTATCACTATGACACGGGAATAGACAGAATTTAACAAAACTGAAGTCCAAGATGCCCCATCTGTGGCTTACAATCTACATACAACCCACAGAACCAATCTAGCTTGAAGACTGCTCTAAATATCTCGCATTCGCTGACACACAAGATCTCCTGCTTCCAAGGAAAATGGGGGCAAACTGCACAAGTTGTTTTAGCAGTTAGCGTCTTCGGCATGGATGCCTTCTTTTCTAGGGTTGACTTTTCTTGCTTACAAAGGTGGGAATAAATAAGCAGTAAGTTTTAACCTACCAGACTTTACATGCACAGAACAATTCTACAAGTCGATCCCCTCACATGCCATTTACCTCTCTATGCTTACTTGTTGCAGTAAGTCAGGTGGCCTGGCTGAAAGCAGTAGCACTGCTTCTGTGCATGTTAACTATAAAATGGAAAAATGGTACAAGTCTGTGCAAAGGGCTTCAATTTAACATATGACATCTGGTAAGACTATCCCCATAGCTTTAAGGGACCAGAGGGACCTGGACAGGCTGGAGAAGTGGGCCTGTGCAAACCTCATGAGGTTCAACAAGGCCAAGTGCAAAGTCGTATATTTGGGTCAGGGCAATCCCTGATTTCAATACAGGATGGAGGATGATGTGATTGAGAGCTGCCCTGCAGAGAAAGACTTGGGGGTGCTGGTTGATGAGAAGCTTAATATGAGCCAGCAATGTGCGCTTACAGCCCAGAAGACCAAACGTATCCTGGGCTGCATCACAAGAAGTGTGGCCAGCAGGGAGAGGGAGGTGATTCTGCCCCTCTGTTCCTCTTCTGTGAGCCTCATCTGGAGTCCTGTGTCCAGTTCTGGAATCCTCAACAAAAGAAGGATATAGAACTGTTGAAATTGGTCCAGAGGAGGGCTACAAAGATGATCAGAGGGCTGGAGCAGCTCCCACATGAGGACAGGCTGAGAGAGTTGGGCTTTTCAGCCTGGAGAAGAGAAGGCTCAGAGATCTTATAGGAACCTTCCAGTACCTGAAAGGAGCCTAAAAGAAAGCTGGGGAGGGACTGTTCACAAAGGCTTGTAGTGATAGGACTAGGGGCAATGTGTATAAACTGGAGAGGGGCATATTTAGACTAGACATTGGGAAGAACTTCTTCACTGTGAGAGTGGTGAGACACTGGCACAGGTTGCCCAGGGGAGCTGTGGATGCCTGGAGGTGTTTGAGGCCAGGCTGGATGAGGTCTTGGGCAGCCTCATCTAGTGGGATGTGTCCCTGCCCATGGCAGGTGGGTTGGAGCTAAATGATCTTTAAGGCCTCTTCCAACTCAATCTATTCTATGATTCTATGATTAAAAAAAACTCTTACCTTTTCCCCATTAACTGAAACACTGAGTATTCCAATGCTGACCTGCAACCACCGTTCAGTTGGATTAAAAATACTAAGAACTGCCTGTGATGCAATTCCCACGCAACAGGCATTAGGGAACTTCAGTTCTTCTGGTACTTTTACATGTCCTTGGGGAGAAAACGTACTTCTGTTAGTTCCAAATACCCAGAAGCAAGTCTGCATTCAGGCTGCCACCATGTCAAGTTCATAAATCCATTTGACAAATGCTGCATTATGACAAGGAAATGTTTGACTCCTACAGTTTTTGTAAGAGCGTTTTCCACAAGCCTGATACTCACAATTTAAATCAATTGTTTCAAATTTGCATCTTACATGAAGTTCTACTGTCACAAACAAAAATATGTATGGAATTACCACATCCCAGGCAGACGCTAACATATAGAAAAAAAAAAATATATATGCACACACATGCCTTACAGAACATATAAAATATTTTTATATAAAATACCTAGTGTTTACAATTTAACCACTACTAGGCCAACACAGAAAATGTCCGTATTAGTATTACAATATCTTTAGAATGTTTATACCAACCAAAAGGAAAATATGTTTTTACCAGAGTATACCAGTTGAGGCATTTTTTACTACAGAAAAATACTGAATAGTCCTAAAGCATGTTTCCTGTAGGAGCATGGTCACCAAAAGTTATCACCAAATCAAAAAAGAAATCCTGCTTCTAATATTTTACTTCCAGGAAGCACTTATTTCTAAAATATTCTCTTTCAAAGGAAGTGCAACATTATAATCACAACTCAAAATTTAAAGGAAGAGAAGTGTTCTCTGGTATACAAAGGAATCTTCATTACATCCAGAAATCCACTAAAAGGTACTCAGGTCAGATTAAAAACTTAGCTTCTGAGACACACACACGAGCACTGAAACTGAAGTAGTTTTAGTTACTCAAGCAATAAACTTGACTTTAAACCCACACACTCTTATTACCCTCTGAAAAACAAAACCTAGCACAAGTACGAAGGTGAAAATGTAAACTAAACTTAGCATCACTGGAAATTAAGTTTAAAAACTCAGGTTAGCCACAAATCAAGATTATATAAATATTCAGAGATCAAAAACATGTACAAAAACATAGAAATTATGTATAATGCGAACAAGTAATGATTGTTCACATTTTACTATGTTAAAATGCATTAACAAGAGCAATGTTTTAGAACAATCAATAAACAGATAATAACTTATAAATTGTCACAAAATAAAACCTTCAATTCCATTAGCTTGTCATTTCATCTGAAAGAATTAGCAGAAAAAGGTAGCATAACACAACAACTGAACAGGTAGTAGGTTAGATGATGTTTAGATGTGTTAGATTAGGTTTAGAGTTAAACCAAGATACAGATAAAGAGCAGAAAGTACAGAAGGCACTTGGCAGCTTCTTTCCCCTTCATAACAAGAAAACAGCTTAAGCCATCCCCTGTCCTCCTTGGAATTTTTGCTTAACTGACCAGTAATGCCAAGTTAGGATGGAGACAGGAATATCACCTACTTTCCAGATAAAATACAATAGAATTTCTAGAGTGTAACTTGTTTTGCCTAGCATGAACTGCAACTAAAATTTGCAACTATGAAAGTTAGTTCTCGATCCTTTAAACAAACACAAAATCACTAAAAGCCAAAAAATGCTGAAACTCTTCCAGATTATCAAAATCTAAGACCACTGAGGGTCTATAAGAATACATACAGAATACAGAGAATATCATTAAACAAGGAAAGTTAGTAATATCTTTTTTAAAAAAATAAGAAAGCCCACAGACAGAATAATTGCGGTTACATTTAATAATCATCTTAATTTTACTTACTACAGTATTAGCATCATTACTGTCATTCTTGTCCATAGTTGTATTTTAAAGACTCTAAAAAACACACTTACCAATACCAGGTGACTTCGCCAACTCCCACTCGCTTCTACCAGCTCCAAGTGGTTGTCCAGTGCATGATTTTATATTTAAGAAATCCTTGTTCCAGGAAGCAGTGTGTGGATTACAAAATGGAGCTGCGCTCAAAGAGCCATGACCCATATCTGAACCTAAAGGAATTCCTGCCATAAGTGGATTTTCAACATGTCCTGCAGGGATACCAGAACAAGGAAGCCCTGCTGGAAGACCAAAACCTGCAGAGCTACAGCCATGAAACTGAGGCAAAACTGTATTTCTAGTAGATGGTTTATGTCCCAGGTGCTGTTGTGCAAAAGGAGTTGTTGCTCGAGAACATCCTGTAAGCAACGTAGGAACAGAAGAAATTTCTTGACTCTCAGAGGTAGTGACATGAGATTTAAAGCTTGAAATCGGAACGTATTGTTCACCAGATGAGTTTTGATTGAATGGCACGTAAGTGCTTAATCCAGGATATATGGGTAGTCCATTCAAGGACGGCAGTCCTTGTCTCTGCGCTTTGCTTGTTGGATCCTGCCATGCTTCTTGTGTGTCAACACTGACAGGTCGTGGCTGCAAGGTGCAGAACTTGCTTGGTAAAGCTGATGGAACATGGTCCAGCTCCCTACAATTTGCTGCTACATTTGAAGGAATAGATGCAAGCTGCTTTTCATTCTTCAGAAAATCTTTGGACACTTCTTGACGTAATACATGATCAAGCTTTCTTTTAACACCTCCATGTTCATTTTCTTCTGATTTCTTCTCTATACTAAGCAGTGCTTCTTTTCTATTTCTCTGACATGAGTGGTCGTCTACATTTTCATCTGCATGTTCCTGCGCAGGAGTTGGGCTGGCACGAATTATTGTTGTGCTCAGTTCACTAGCATTTTCACTCTAATAAACAAATATAATATGCAGTATTACAAATTTTAGAAGAGCAAATCTGGTATATAAAACAAGACACATCTTAATAGTGGTATTATCATCCAAAATAAATAACCAAGCTTGTCAAGTCTTGTCTGAGGTTCTGCTTTTTCAACATCTGTGGCTCCTCACCTTGGAAAACCTGTAACTTCCACCTTCTTGCTGTTTGAAGCCATATTCTAGCCAGGTGTACTGCATTTGGCTGGGACAGAGTTAATTTCTTTATAGTAGCTCCTATGGTGCTGTACTTTCAGGTTTGTGACCAAAACAGCGAATAGGCTCAAGGTGGGCGAGAGGCAGGGAGGGGGACACCGTCAGGACAGCTGACCCCAACTGACTATGGAGAATCCATACCATGGAATATCATCCCCAGCAATGAAACCGTGGAGCAATTTTTCCAAAGTAGCTGTTGCTTTGAGACTGGCCAGGCATTGGTCTGCTGGAAAACTAGCTTTGCATCTCTTTGTCCCCTCCGCTTATCAAACTGATTTTCCTCAATCCACCAGTCCTCAACTTCACTCTCTTGGTCTTCCAATTCACTTCTCCATCCCACTGCAGGGGTCTGAGTAAGCCATTTTTTGGGGGGGAACAGTCATCAAGTGGGGTTCAATCCACCACACTAGGCAAAAACAACAGAAGAATGCTATGCTTTCTGAAGTCACCACTAAGAGAGCTTCCAAAAGGCTTTGACTTTCCACAATTTTTATAAAGTCATGCTGTGGGAAAGCAACAGTACTATGAAAAAAACTTAACAGAGTAGACTCCTAAACTCACAAACAGGTTCACAAACATTATTCTGAAAAACCTGCAAAGAATTTTCTTATTTACTGTGTTTGGATCCATTAACACGAAAATTTTTCATGTTTAAAAATGCATGAATCATAGAACCATTTGGGTTGGAAAAGATCTTTATGACCAATGAGCCCAACCCTTAACCTAACACTGCCAACTCCACCACTAAACCATGTCCCTAAGCACCACATCTACACATCTTCTAAATACCAGCCACCTCCCTCAGTAACCTGTTCCGATGCCTGACAATCCTTTTGGTCAAGAAATTTTTCCTAATGTCCAAACTAAACCTCCCGTGGTACAACTTGAGACCATGTCCACTCATCCTATCACTTGTTTCCCAGGAGAAGAGACTAACGCCCACCTTGCTACAATGTCCTTTCAGGTAGTTGTAGAGAGGTCTCTCTACAATAACGTCTCTGCCCAGTCTCCCCTTCTCCAGGCTAAACAACCCCAGTTCCCTCAGCTGCTCCTCTTAAGACTTGCTCTCTAGACTCATCACCAGCTTCGCTGTTCTTCTTTGCAGAAGCTCCAGCAGCAAAATGTCTTCCTTGCAGTGAGGGGCCCAAAACTGAACACAGTATTCAGGATGCGGCCTCACCAGCACCAAGCAGAGGCTGACAATCACTTCTCTAGTCCTGCTGGCCACAGCATTTCTGATAAAATCAGTCCTAATTGATCCTATCTCGAACAGAATTGACCCTAAAGAGCAATCTAAATTTGGTATAGGTTACTTCTCTCCATATTCCTTATGGATATTCTTTATGACTTTGAATGCAAAGTTATTTGCTAAGGTCTAAGTTTCTTCTAACAAGAAATCAGAATCTCAAGCATTAAGAGTCTCACAACAAAAACCATCATCACCCTTGGCCATCTTCACAATACAGCAGGAAAACTCCAGGTTCCTTACTCATCTGAAAAAAACAAAGTGTTCTTCAGATGAGCTACAAAGAGTTTTTTTTTTTCTTGTAAGGTATATCCAGATCACAGATTCCATTTTCAAAAAAACCACCCTGGGTGGTTTAGCAAGTAACATCTCTTCAAGAGAAGAGGGGCAAACTAGCACACAACCAACTACAAAGCACCAGGAGCCACTCATTTGCAGGAGATGACAGAAGTCTAGAACCATACGCATATCAAACATGAAATGGGCGCAAGAGCTGATGCTGTGCCAGCACTGACTGAAAGCAAGCATTCATTTAAATTTGCCCTTGGGCTCCTTGCTACAGGAGAGAAACTCCTACTGAAAACATCAAGATAAAACATGTATTCCCTGTGTAACCCAAGCAACCTGACCGTGAACTAAATGGGCCAGAAAACACCCTTCCCTCTTCCTGATCCTTTCAACATAAGGGAGCGTTGCAGGCGTTCCTATAGGAGAAGGCTCTACTAAGTTTTTTCACAAGTTAGTAAAACATTCAAACAACTGCTATGTTTACACTCATTACTGCTTGTGCATTTAACACAATCTATTGCAGAATAGAAACACAGGAGTTTCTGAAACTCCAGAGTGGGGAGAAGCCTTTTTCCTTGTGCACTGCATGTCCTAAACTATTCCAAAACCCTTTAGGATTTTCTAATTTAGAATTCTTTTGATCACCCTAAGGATTTGGAGGGGGAAAGGGAGAGGTGTTGTTTTGTCTGCTTGTTTGTTTTAAAGAAAGGGAATTAATACAAATATACAGTTCAAGATTTTCTTACCCAGTATGTCTCCGAGCTATGTTTTACAGCTGTGTTCTTAAGGGTAACGTCAGATGCAGAGACATATGTTAATCTGCTCATGCTAGGACTTGAGTAAACTGACTGAGGTAGCACACTGTCTTTGCAAGAGGACTCCTGATAATGCGATGTGCAAGTAAAGTCGGTTTCAGACCTGAAAAACAGATTTAAAGTACTGTCAGTATTAGAATACATTTCTAACGCTGCTGCCAAGACAATCAATGCTACACATGAGCTATACTATCATAAAAATCAACTAACTCGGCCATTGTGTTTAGTACAGTCAATAGAAATGAGACATCAGCTCTCGGACAACCTTCACAAGTTTTGACTTCAACATACATAGAACTCATTGCCATTAGATACAAATCCATAAGGCAAAACATCAGAGTTCTACAACTGAACTCAGATGCTAAGGTCACAGAAACAACACAACAACTTAATAGGTTAAAAAAAAGGTGAATGGATATACTTCATCGAGCTAGATGAAACAGATGGAAGAATGTCAAATGAAATCATTCAACACCTCAGGCCTCACATATTAGCGTTTCCTACTCACTGCTGTGACTCTCTTCATTTCACACACCTGAAAACAGGGAATCTCTCACCATTTTGCCAAACAAGAAGAAATAACATGAGAACAATTAAAGTCACTGACAATTCAGCTAGAAATCCTAAAATCTATTTAACACGTTTGCCAAAATACATACTTCTGCACATTTTAAGCACAGAGAAATGCCAGACAGGCATTCTAATATAATTCTAATATATTCTAATATCATGTACAACCAGCTAAATGTAGATAAATATCAAACAGTGAACTTAAATATTAAGGCAAAAAAACCCATTGCCTCCTCTTTTCATGACAACATATATGGCCATTTGCTACTGGCCATGTTTATATGCTTAAGACTAAGGTTACAGCTTATGCTGGTTGTTTATAGTTTTTCTAACACTCATGGAAGCTCATTTAAAAAATACTGCTCTTTCAGTTGCTAAGAAAGCCTTAAGCCTTAGACACAAGAGGTGGTTTCAAAATATGAAGCAGCCAAAAGCAAACCAAAATATTTCTACTCATCCCCTCCCAAGATGAGCAGTGGCGTGAATCAGAGAAATAAACTGAGTGAAACATACATTTGAAAAACCCATCTTCCTTGGTCTATACAATATCAAGCTTCATTATCATATAATCAGCATCATAACTCTCAACAAGCAGCTTTATTTTAATAGATCGATTAAAACAGAACAGTAATTCATAAACATGGTATTTTATAGCTCCATCAACACAAAGTTTAAGCATCTGAGGTATATGACTACCTAAAAGTCCGAATATTTTGTATTCTTGCATTACAGGATAATATTGAGCAGACACAGCACTGATCCTATCCAGGATCTCTGCCTCATCAGGGCAGTGAGGAAAATCAAAAATTAACAACTGCTTAAGGTTGCTTCTCCATACACATAACAAAAGCAAACAGAAAGCTTAGTCTAAGAAAAAAGTCTTAGCCTAATAAAGGTCTTCTGTAAACTGAGATCAACGACAACATTGAAACTAAAGCCTGATCCCTCAAAAAGTCCCTAGGAAGCATTCTTATATATTCTTATAACCTGCACCAAAAGAATTACCCGGAAAACACTGTTCCAGAAGTCTCACTAGGCGAAGAGTGGATCAGCGGTGAAGTTGAAGGTCTGAAGCTATACTGCTCATCCTCTAGAGGCTGCAAGTCACAGTCAAGTTGAATAGGTTTGTGCTCTGGTAAATAAACAGAATTTAACAACAGTATTTGTTTAAGCACAGTGAACAAGTATACTGTCAAAAAAAGCCTTTTCAATAACTGGCTGCTTTTATAAAGGTTTACTTACCAGTACTGTTCTGGGAAGCTGAGGAAAGCTCAGAAATTTCACATTTCACATTCCCACTGCAAGCACTACCAGCATCTTTGGTTTTCTTCTCTGTTTTTGCATTTTGTTTCTTTTCATCACTGTTCAATTGCTGGGTAGGCTTTGCTTTTGTAGGACTTACTGAGACATATTTACTAGATTGTTTGGCAGGTTTTAAGTTGCTGAGTGACAAAGTATTTCCTGTACTTCTTTCCACCAAACCATTATCTGGCTCAGGAATAGCATTTGTTGGTCGATCTACTGTTTCTGTGTCTTCTCTGACAGAACATCTGCTAGGGATGTCATTGGTGCAGCAAGCAAGTGGACTTCCCTGTGCCACTTCCATTTTTGCTGCTAAAGGAATTCCACATGTCTGTGCTTCGTTTCCAGAAGGTGAGGATTGGGTATCGAGCGTATCTGATCCAAAATCCACATTCACTGACCTTATCCGTTTACTATTTACTAAATCTGACAACTTGTCTGAATATTTAACTGTATCTGCAGTTACTTCTCCATGGTTGGGTACATCAGACAGACTAGAGAAATTCTGAATACCACGTTCTTCATTAAAATAATCCAGAAATCGTTTCTCTGTTTCCTGCGGCTTGCTATGATTATTTGTCAAGTCTTCTGCAAGAGTATTCTTTTTATCTTTACCCAGTAAAAAGGTATCAGACATAAGGTTCTGGGCAGATGCTTCATATTTCACAGTACACTCATATTCACTTTCATGTCCAATCTCATCTGTTTTTTTGAGGTACTTTTCCATATCAAACGCACTGTTTTCCACATTGCTGGAAAATAACTGATTAGCAGAGCGTTCAGTCTCTTTAACAATTCCAGGAACCAAACATGTTCTTTTACTTTTATTAGACAGTGCCATCATCATAGCAGCTAGCTGGGAAGCATCAGCACTGGAGGAAGCATTAGAAATAGCAGAGGCAATTGTGCTAATACTCAGGACAGTGTCAAAATGATTAGCTAAGCCATCTTCAAACTTGTCTTCATGAACTTCATCCTACAACAAACCAACATGAGTTAAGCATCAAATTAAGGAATGGGTTTTTAGGCATTTTTTTTTCTTGTTTTTGTTCTTTCTTAAATTATTTTGCATTTTGGTTACAGAAATACATTAACATCTATAGTAGTCACATATTTAATTGACTGTCAAGAAGCAATACTGCAATAGGTGTAACTTTCATTGCACTGATTTTTTTTAAGCCTACGCTACACATTTTTAAAAGATTTAATAAAGATAGTCTGCTAGGAAGCCTTAGTTCCTGTAAAACTTCTAAAAACCTAAAATGTTTTAATTCAGTTGGAAGAACTGGGAGTAAAATACCATCAGGAACAAACATGGCAGAGAAAAAAACTACCATAACAAAATAGACAGTATCTTCCCAATTAGCTTTAAACCATCTGCCTCCCAACAAGGGGAAGATAAAGCTATTCCTACAGTTTTCTCTGTCACTCAAGTCTGAGTTCTTTAATGTACATGTGGGCTATTCTTAGCAAAGAGCATGGAATAAGCATATAGTCATGCCAAGACCACAATCTCCACCCACCTCTTTTAGATAAGCAAGACTTCAGGAAGAAAACATCCATCCTCCTGTAGATAAGCATGCATATCTCCCTACCATCCTCATTAAAAGACTAATAAAATATAGAGCAGGTAAGTGGGCCACGACTGTACTAAAAACCAGCCGCTCAAGGCATTGTGATGAGCAGCACAAAGTCCAGCACAAGGCCAGCTGTTGACTAGTGAAGTTCCCCAGGGACCAAGACTGGGGCTGGTACTGTTGTTGTTCTTCATCAACGACATGGACGACTGGCCAGAGCGCACCCTCAGCAAGCTTGCCCATGATACAAAATCGGGAGGTGCAGTTTTTACACCAGGAGTGCAGGCTATCATTCACAAGGACCTCAACAGACCAGAAAAAATGGACTGAGAAGAATTGTGTAAAGTTCAAAGGGAAACACCAAGACCAGCACCTGGATAATCTCATGCACCTGTATTGGTCAAGGACCAACTAGCTGGAAAGCAGCTTGACAGGAAAGGACTTGCGGGCCCTAGTAGAAATGAAGTTGACCATCAACCATCAATGTGCCCTTGCGGAGAAAGAGGCCAACAGCATCCTGGGCTGCAGTAAGGAGAGAGCTGCCACCCAGCTTAGGGATGTGATCCTTCCCCTCTACTGCACTGCTGTGAGCACATCTGGAGTGCTGTGTACTGTTATTGACTTCCCAGCACAAGAGGAAAGTCCACAAAAGAGTCACAAAAATTAGCAAGAACTTGGGAGCATCTATCATACGGAGAGAGAGAGAGAAGGTATTTTTAGCCTCAAGAAGACAAGGTTCAGGAGGAAATCTTATAGATGTGCATAAAACCTGACAGGGACACAAGGGGAGTGGGGAGGAGTAAAGAAGACGGACACAGACTGTTCTCCAAGGTATCCAGTGAAAAGAAAGAAGGCAACAGGCACAATTTTAAATACAAGAAAAAACATTTAAACATAAGGAAAAGATAACATCAACATGATCAAACACTGAAACAGGTTGCCCAGAGAGACTATAGTCTCCACCCTCGAAGATATTCAAAATGTGACCAGACTTTGCTCAACCTGCTCTATTTGACCTGGCTTTGAGCAAGAAGAAACGCACCAGATGATTTTCAGGAGTGCCTTCTGACCTCAACCATTCTGTCATTTGTCTGTTTGAGAACATTTTAGCATCTGTGTCAGACTAAGGGCAATCTAAACTTGTACAAATTGAGGGTGGGGTAGATTAGAATGTGGATATACATTATCAGAACTTTAAATTACTCATTTTGTATCTAGAACAACAGGGATACGGATAAATTAGAAAGAAAAGCAATTATGGCAGTACACAGTCAGATAAGCTACCCAACCAGTCCTTCTGCATTTAAGTCTGCAGCTTCACCATTTGATCAGCTAAACCAAGTCAAACTTGCTAGCTATTGATTTCTTTCAGCAATCATGAAGGAGAAGGGCTGTTTCTGTAACTGACTGGGTCTGCACATGTTCTGCCTGACTGGTAAGTGAAAATGACATGTTAAGGCAGAAAAGGTAGGTGTCTAGGATTGCTACATTGAAAATACACCTTTTTCAGACTTACAACACATCAGTATTTCTTAATTTTTTCAAGTAAAAGGCTTTATTCACATGCTAAAGACAAATTACTTCATAAACAAAAATAGAAGGGGAAGACAGCTCATATTCAAAAACTTGATCACAGAACATGAACAGCCTAGAAATTTATGAAATGTGATGGGCTGACAGACCAAGCACATCCAAAAATAAAGTAGGGAGAAAAAGGAAAATGAGATGGCAACAATAACACCTGACTGACTACAGTATCACGGCATCCTAGTGAAACCATCCTAACAAACATCCTAACAAACAAAAAGCACCTCCTTGGATTCAAACGATCAATATAAAAAGAAGTGAGCTGATATGGAAGTCGAAATTCAGTGGTATTCAAAGAAATAATAATCACTTGAAGTATTTGAAAGTTGTTCAAGTTTGTAGTTGCACTTAATAGCAAAATACAAGATAAATACCTTTGTTTGACTTTTGGTAGCATCTTCTACAGTAATATTTTCTGTATTAACGCGTTGGCGTATTCCAGCTGTAGCATCCACCCTATGCCATGAACCTTCACAGAGAGCAGAATTCGCATCATCTTCTATTTGTGCTTCTAAGTCATCAAAGAACAAAGAAAAAGACAGGAAATTAATTTACAGTAAGTAAATAGTCTAAACACCTGCATTCTCGGGATATACACGCTCTACAGAAAAAAAAAAAAAGCTGTTATAACTGCACAAATCCAAATATTGCAAGCACAAACTGTTTCCTGTATAGTACTCAAAGGTCACATTCAAGTCACAGAATAAGCAGGCATTAAGAATACCACGTGTGCATTCTTCAAATTGCACTTTCAGGAAGCTGATAATATTAGCATAACCTAAACGAGCCTTTTCATAAAACAGTGTTTGCAAGACAATATAGACCGAACATAGACCAAACTCCAGTAGAAAACTAGAAAGGCTGAATCTGAATAACAACAATTATCTTACACTGCAGACAGGGTTAGACTGAGGTAGATAGCAGTGAACTGGAGATTCTGAAGGATTTTGTTTAGGGGTAAGCTTCTGAAACCATCAAACCCACAAATAATCTTCTTGAATATGAGATCAAACCCAAACTAGAAGGTCTTGTTCACATGAGATCTAGAGGATACCATTCCAACAAATTAGTTCATGCTGTAAGGAAAACATCTGGACTTCTTAGAACACTAAAACCAACTTTTAAAGATGATGGTGAGAAAACAGGTATGAAACAACAAACACTTTTTGCTAGAGAGGTTTTTTTTGATGGAAGGGTGGTTGGGGGGTATTTCTTGCTTGGTTCTGTTTCATGTTTTCTGTTCTTATAGCAGATACTGGGGTTTGGATAAACTTTGTATTTCCCTCCTCAGATTGCTGACCTCTCAGCTTCCTCTCCATATGCTGCTTCTTAAGTAGAAGCGGCATATTGGTACTGCTGATAAAGATTGTTATTGCCGAAACTACTGAAATCAGATGGCACTATTAATATTTTAGCCACAAAGTGACCCAGATACCTACTTTCGCTAGCATTTATAGCAACCCTCATATCAGAAGAGCTGCAAAGCACATTAGAGTATCTTCCCAGTATTCAAAGCAACGATTACATCTATAATTTAATTTAACAGAGGTCATGACTCAATGAACTTATGGTGTTTTTTGACACATTTCCAGGCTACTGTATAATGAATTTAAGTACACTAACACTAGTTTAAAAAAAATAATCATTAGAGATACTTTAAAAATATTTGCAAGATCCTAGCGTGAGGAGAATTATAGCTGTAAAGCTGTTTCAAGGAAGCAGGCTGCATAAAAGCCTGATGGATATTTCTCTCCAATGCAAAAAAGTACTTAAGTCATTGCACTGACTGTACAAGCAAGTCCACAGAGATCGATGTTACCACAATTCTATTAAGAGCAGTAGAGATGCTTTAAAATGCACTCATCCTTTTCTAAACATAGAATAGGCACAAACACACACATCAAATAGTGTGCTGTGATCTTCACATATAGCATTTCGGAGCAATCTCCTAAATTACTACTTCAAGCTAAGCAGATAACACGAGCACGTCACTTTTTTTAAAGATGGCAGGAAAAACGTAGACTTTTATGTATGACTTTCACTGTCAGCTCAGCTATAACCCAAATTGCTTTCCTTCTTTCTGTATAGCCTCTATATCTATATGAGCAAACAGACCAATTCTCTAGGTGTTTCGTTTATTTGACTTGGGTTTTGGCAATGCATCTGTACAGCCTTTTCAACAGGAAAACTCCAAACAGCCTTCAATTATTAAGACATTCTGGTAGTCATCCAATACCTGGAAATGCTGCAACACAGAAACATGAACTAATGTGATAGTTAAAACTGAATTAGGGACTCTTCTCAGTTCATTACACGCGTTCATTTTTGTTGTTTAAGCTTTACAGTATGGAAGAGACATGAGCTTTCAAAATATCATACATTTCCATTGTTTGCTAGGGGGTATGTTTCTATTTCCTTTTCAACTGTCACTTAGGCTTTTACTATTCTGTTTCTTAGAGAATCACAGAACGGTTTGGGTTGGGGGGACCTGAAAGAACATCCAGTTCCAACTCCTCTGCCATGGGCAGGGACACCTCCCACTAGACCCAGCTGCTCAAGGCCCCATCCAACCTGGCCTTGGACACTTCCAAGAAGGGAGCAAACAGTATGCATAACCACATGCACAGATCAAATTTTCACCTGTTACTCTTAATACCTTACTGGTAATATCAGTCTCTTCTACGAACCCTTTTATAGATATATCTAAGAGCGCAATTTGAATACAATCCAGCAAAGCATGTCCTCATTTCTTGCAAAGAAGCTCACATCAGATTCTGAGTTGATGATATTATCCAAACCATTCACAAAACATTCTTAACGACTGTAGGGTTGACATTTCTGTTCTATAATTACCTGGAAATACCTCAGACAATTGTGAAATCTCTCGGCTCACGTCACCTCCTGACGAAACAGATGTACTTAGAAGAGCAACAGGTTGCCTTTTCTTCGGAGAGGTAATATAGTAACCAAAAGATGGCTATAAAAAAAAATACCCCAGAATACAGCATGAGTAAATTTGATCATCAACAGGATCAGTGGGCTTGCAAAGCAGTTTCAGCCACAGCACTTCCCCCATTCATGTTTAGATCTAACACCACTAAGAATTAACATACGCCTTGTAGCATTGCAAGTGCCTAATCCAAATACATGCACCTCCTCTACATACACAAAATAAACTAACGACATGTTTAAGTCAGTTAGGCAAAAAAAAGTACAAACGCTCTCATCATCTCTGCCTGCATCTCATCAGCTCAGCCTCTGCATGCACCAAGACACAACTGCATTACATAAGCATTTTTAACTTGTTCCTCTCATTGTATACACTTCCCTGTCTTTTTTTCTCCTGTCTAAAGCACAGATGGGATATTGTCTACCAACAGCAGAGATGGGTATCAGCTAGATGTGAGAAAAACCCACAGGAAGGCTGGCAAGCTGAAGTCTACATGATAATGCTTTTACTGAAGTTGGGCATTTGCCTAGATAGCACATCAACCACCAACAGGCATTCAAAGATACCCTCACGGTTCAGCTAGTCCTGACTGAGCAGCATTTCACTCAACTACAATGTGGATCATTTGCTTGCACCTCTAATGTGCATCCTGCCTACAGTGTACTTTTCTCTCTCTAATCCTACACGTAATTAGTTCCTGACCAAAAGGCGAAGATCAAGATTAATCAGTAACATCAGACAACCCTTCACACCAGAAATTTCAAGTGGCAAACAGAAGTCCATCTAGTATAGAGAGTTTCCTTTCCAGGTGAACTTAAAAAAGTAGATCTCGGAAGTAATTAAGTTACAATATATTAAAAAAAAAAAGCCTAAAAAAGATCAAAATAACTTGTTCTCATACCTTCCTTGTGTCTTAACATTAAGACACATACCCGTTTCACATCACTGCCTCCACCAAGACAACCAAGAGCTTCAGATCGCTGGCCAAAGAACTCCCCCAAAGACAAACGTAAATAACTGGCATCTTTATCAAGACCAGATGTTCTCAGCAGAATGCAGCTATTGGGAGATTTCCATGAAGCATCTGCTAATTCAGAAGCATTCAGAACGTCTACTTTTCCCACCTGCAGACAAAAACATTTCAAAAGTTATAACTTGCAAATAAATTAGACAACTGTTCTGTTTGCATTAAGATAATTAGTTACCTGCACAAGTTTGTGTGCTTTCTCAAATTCTTCCTGGTCTTGTGCAATCACAGCTGCTGCTTCAGCTTAAAAACCAAGAGAATATTTATTAAAATAAGGCACAAGTTATTATGTGCTGTCATTACTATTTTCCATCATGAAACTAAATTTGCAATACTTAATTCTACATCTGAGAGAGTCTGGGACACACAAGGAACTATTCCATCCTCTTATGGAGAGAAAAGTTCATAGTTCATATGAAATTTGTTTGTTAAACAGCGTAGTGGATCTTTAGGAGCCAAAGCAAACCCAGCATTCAGCTAACTAACTTAATATTGAACAGAAGTCTCTAATGGCCTTAATCCCCAAACAAACTATAACATTTCATAGTTTATGCTACCCATACTAGCTAGAATTGAGTATCATATGGCTATTTCCAAACAACCGTTTACTACATTTGGTTCTGAAAACTTCATCAAGGCAGTACCTGTGAATTGGAGCAAAACAAACAGACTGGTTTGTATCAGATCGTGAAATACCTGTGCAAATTAACCGGCCAAATAAAGTAGTACTTTCTTTAAAAAATCCAATACTATTTTTATAATTACCATTTACAAAACAGTGAATATTTAAAGTTTCTGCACCAAAATTCTGTAAAAAAATTGCTGAATAGGACCTATTGCTTTACCACCTCACTTCAATGTTAATGTTATCATTACGCCCATCAAAACTTATAAAATATGTGGCCTTGAATGACCTTATATACACAGCGCCCCCAGCCGTAGATGACGTAGGATAAATGAAGGAAGAAGTCAAGAATGGACACAAACTTCTGAAGTGAATACAGCTGCTGTTTATAAAATTACTTATGGGAAGTCACAATACATACTCGAGGTAAAGAAACAAAGTTGGAAGACACATTTATTGAGCAATCCAGATGTTTCCTAAAGGCAACCTAGCACCATCAATGACACACTTATATCCAGTTGAACTCAAGTCAATATCAGTTCTTTCTCAATCCTCTATATAAGCCACGTAGCATTCTGAAGACTTCCTGGAGGAAACTCTGTCAAGTGAGCAATACTGCACTATTATATGAATAACACGCTGTGCGCACAGTTTGCTGGCAGAGACAGACAAGTCATAAATGAGACTCAGAAGCATCAAATGTCACATTTCCTTTCTGTCCAAATAAAATCTCTTGGCTGTCAAGCATCACACATGCACATTTCAAACAAAGGCAAACTAGCAGCCAGAAAAATGCTAAACACATTAAATTTACAACTTCTGCTGTGTGAACAGGTAAGCCAATCATCTCAAAAGGAAAATTCCTTTAAAATCCCATCAGGTGAGAAAAAGGTAAACAAGCCTTGGAAAAATTTACAACAAACAAATATTCAAATCACTCAACCACCCAAGCCTAAGATGCAGGAAAGTGTCTGAAATATCCCAGCATTTGAAAATTAATGGAGGAGCTCTGCTTTACTGACATAGTAGATAGAGATGTTTCTATCAAGTTGGATTATATTTGCCTGCTTCAGCACTACAAGTGTTGAAAACCATTATTTCAACCAATCAGCCCTGCTGATAACTCACTCAAAATAAACAATTCTAGACAGTGACATATACTGTATTTTCTTTGAAAGAAAGAGCCACCTTGAGTGGACTGTGCAAATCTTTAGAATATATTAGCCCATCCATATGTCAACTTTAAAAACAAGGAGAGACTAGGAGAAATCCTGTTGCACACACTGCTTGAGTCTGTCAAGTAAAACACGTGACATGTCAGCGCTAAGGAATTGATTGGTCTAAAGTGCTATGTGTATATTATCCGGGCCTGTGTGACAAACATACAGACTCTCATGAAGATCAGTCTAAGATAGCTTTAAGGAAAATAAACAACTTCAGGTAAGTAAAGGTTCTGAAAGCCTGGTATCTGTTAGAAGGTAAGAGTCCAGTAAAGCCCAATAAAATCCAACATTCTCCAGTACTGGTACTACTTTTTCCAGCATCAAGACATTCCTGAGGAGTTCACAAAAAAATTACCAGCTAGTGAATTCAGTAGCTCCTTTCACATTCTAGTTGATTTTGTGGTAATTTCTTGTTTACGGCTATTCCTATCCTATAATCGTCATGCAATACAGAATGACTACTGTCTCCTCTTCTTGAAAGAAAGAATAACAGAAATTAAAGTCCAAAGGAAAAACAGTGAAAATGATGGCTATAGGAGTTACTTTTACTCAAACAATAGGTGACATGTTAGAATGTTTTTAGAAAAAACACTAAAGACTTTTCAGAGGAAGAATAGGAACACAGAAAGAAGCTATAAACTCTAATTAATAACAATATCATTACAAACTACTATCAACATCAGCTTTCAAGTAATATGTAGTATCTAGAGCCTGGAGGCTTTGCAACAACATATAATGATCTATTTAAGTGAAAAAAAAAAAAAGGTAACTAAAAGGAGAAAGACTACATACATCCAGTAATGAACTCCTCATTTATTTTATCATCTTCTGACAGATTTATATCTTGTTTTTCATCAAATGAGGTATAATACGCAAGATCTGTTACCCATTTACCCTCTTCATTTTGATAGACAACGCTGTGTGGTAGATCACCTGAAAGATATAACAAATGTTACACTGTTGATTAAAATAAAAGGAATACAGCAAAGTCTTTTCAGTTTTGATTATGGAGTTCAAAGAAACATAGCTCGAGTTGCTGCAACTGCACACTTGAACTAGTGTCACCATAAAATAAACAGTTTAAGGGCAATATACAAAAGTCAGTATTATTTAAAAGAAAAACAAGCCAATATTTATTCATACTACCTCGTTTTTTATTCCAACTAGCACAACTAAAGAAAAACGTATAGCTTACAATTTTATTCTGTTTTCCACGCAACAGAGGCTGGTCACAATTCTCTAGCTAAAGCAACCTACCTCTGTCTGCTGCAACTAAACTCATGCTCTCTGCAGATGGAGACAGGTAAGTATTAGCCAATTCAACTTCATGTTCAATTGAATCTGTCGGAGGTGCATTTGCACTAAGAACTTCAGGAGTGATGTAATGCCCCAAAAATCCTCTTGCTGTGGGTAGTACTTCTGCAGCAGAAGCAGCCGCATGACACTCAGAGGACTTGATTTCTTGCTTTGAAAGAACATCCGAGGCATCAACTTTATGGCTGTCCACGCAGTGTAGAGGTGGTGAATCTAACTGCAACTCAGCAGCAGTACAGGAATTTAGTGCATCTCCAGCAGCCATGGAATTCTTAGAAAACAATTTCAGAAGTGTCAGAAGTGCAACAGTTAATTGTTTGTGCTAATAGTTCTAGGTACAAAATAGTCCAAGTTAACTATGTTTGCGCAACATATCTGAAAACAAAGCAGTGTAATTCTTTGTGAAGGACATATGGGTTGTTAGGTCAGTCTCCAACAAGTTTGCAAATGCACTGCCATCTTCTACTACAGCCTTACTTTACATCATATACAGAAATGTAAATGACAATTTCATACCCGTTGCAGTACCGCTCTGGGCAGCGCTTCTCTTTGCACAAGCAGTCCAGTTACCCCTTGATTTTGTGAATCTTCATCACTAGCATTTCCAGAGTCCACTCCTGTTACAGCCTTAAAAGTGTCAGGAACCCAAAAGTTCTCCTTTAAAAAAAATAGTTAAGATTTAAGTTACCCTAGAACAGATGCACTGAAGAGAAAACACTACAGTCCCTTTTACAGTGTTAAAAATCTCTAGTTAAGAGATCATCATCACGTGTTCACTTGTGTGCCACTGTGGGAGGCATCTCTAGCTGCCAGCACCACTATGAAGGAACAAGTTCCATGCCAATCCATGTATCTGCCTCCAAGAGCACACATGGCAAGAAGAAAAAGGATCTCTTCTTATTCCTACTACATCCTTCCCCTTCTGGCCGACCCACTGCTGGATGACGACTCTCAATACAAATCAGAACTTGCTGTACCTACCCCACCACACATCTACATTGGCAGCGAAGCTGAAACATCTTACACAAGTAAAGAAGACCTGAGGTCAGAGAGCAGAACTGTTATTCTTACTCTTCAAACAACCACCTGTTCCTTTCTCCACATGCAGCTGTAGATCAGCAACTGGCAGCCTACATAGACTGCTTTTACAGGGTTAACAAATAACTTCCAACAGCTCAGAAACACTGATGTCAGTTGGGAAATTTCAGAAGGTACAGTTAAACTGTTTAAATCAATCACACCTTCCTGTTATGGTCAAGCATGCAATTGCCAGGATCACATCCACCATTACAAAGCCAGGAAAATGGAAAGGTACTTAATCCCTGACACTGTCTGTAATGGAGCTAACTGCGGCTCCAAGATAAACCACAAGCCAGCCAGGTGCTCTTCTACACTTACCTTTCATGCATTGACCACTTACTTAAGAGACTTATTTACTTTCCCGGAAAAACAGGTCTCCGTGATTCTATATGCTTAATAAAACCTTGAAGATTGCTATCCAAGATAATAAACCAGCGATCAAAAATATTTTATGAACTAGTTGTATGGTAGAAAAGTAAGTACTAGGATGTAACCTTAATGGTAACAGAAACAAAAAATAAAACAGTATCTTTTGTCAGGAGGGAATTAAATTTCTTTTCAACAAGCTTAACTGTCTTACAAGAAAATTCCATTCTCTTCTTTGAATTATGCTGCAGTTAAAACTGCAACTCTAATTAAAAGCAGCAACTAGTTAAACTACCAAAAACAGTTTTGTTACAAAACCATCAGATTAAAATTAAGCAACTCCCACAGAGACAACAGGCCCACTTCCTAGATATTACAAGATCAAAATATGCCCTGTTTCAGCTGGCTGGGGCTGGAGGTGACAGGGTAAAGCAAGTATTTTATGGGTATTAGCTTTCTTATGGAAATGTAAAATACTCTGCATTCAGAGGCTGGTAATCAAAATCATGACATCACAAGATGATGGTACCAGTAGAGGCTTCTGATTAGTTACCAATTATATGGTAATGAAGATTAGACATCAGGAAGAAATCCTTCATGATGATCGTGATGAGGCACTGGAACAGGTTGCCCAGAGACACGGTGGCTGCCCCACCCCTCGAGGTGTCCAAGGCCAGGCTGGATGGGGCCTTGGGCAGCCTCATCTAGTGGGAGGTGTCCCTATGGCAGGGGGGTTGGAACTGGATGATCTTTAAGGTCCCTTCCAACCCAAACTATTCTATGATATTTTTCCCCCTAGTGAACTTGATGATCCCAAACGCTTATCTACAAGCATCTTACCATCTCTGACACTGAAAACTACTAGGGAGCTGTAAGGGGAAAATTGGTGTATAACAAACCTTCAGACCTTAAAGCACTCTGCATACCTCTGAAGCCTTCTCTTAAGTTCAGACCAGCAGAAACAATTCAAAACTCTAAAAACATTTTTTTATTTTTTTAATAAGGATTAATAAATGCAGAATTACGTAATCCAGCAGAAAAAGACCCTCTTCAGTAAATACTACTGATGCTGTATTATTTACTAAGGGATTTCTCCAAGGACAAGTTTCCATCATCCCAGAGAAGGGACAGAAATCCAGTCTTAGAAGTTTGGGGGGTTCAGTGTTTTTCCCCTCTTTGCAAGACCAAGTAACCTTGTGAAGCCAATTCTATCAGAGCTGCTTGTCAGGAGAAAGGAGAAGGCTATGCACAGGTCAAAGTGGAGTGTGAGAAGCAGGCTTAAGAGAGGAATGAGAAACATGAAAGGAGACTTGAATAAAGGAGACACCATAGTAGGTAACTTCAGTTTTGTTGAAGCTTTCCTGACTAATGCCTCTTGGGACAACCAGCTAGTTCCCTAATTCCGCCTTATCTCATAAACAGCAAGACCTTTTGTAACAAGCACATGAATCAGCTGCTATCTCTGCCCTACAACGAAGAGGGAAACAAATACAAAAATAGCTACCTAGCTTCTTTCTCTCTCTTTCCTCCAAGGAAAACTTTGCAGAGGGAACATAAAGTCAGCAACTCACTCAAACAGCTTTGTTCTTAGATTAGAGCAGTACTTGCTATCTTTAAATTTAAAAAGAATCCCTTGCTGTACAGGGTACCTGTTGGACAGTACTTAGGTTTGTCAGGAAAGAATGAAAATCTAGTTCGCTCTGGCAGACAATCCTCAATGATGCTACCATATTTAAGAGCCATTTGGCATGCTGAGTTTCAATTTTTACTTTAAATCTACCTGAAATAGGCCTTTTTCAGAAAGCTTCAGTGCTGTACAGCATTCTGATAGTTTCTGTATGTCGGCATCTCCTCTTGCCATTTCTGGTTGTATTAGCTGCTCAAAATAGGCTTCTAGTTGGTTATCAAAGAATTCTTCATCATCAATATCATCATCTGTTGAAACAGAAGAAAACACCCTATTCACCTTTCACAGACATTTTATATTGACTTAAATTGACAAAACAAATCCAAAATTTTTAATATATTGAGTCTCGTAATACACTCACACAATCAGAAGAGAATTTTCCTGGTTTTTCCTTAAAATAATCAGGTCACAGGAACTGTTTTACTCTGTGACTAGTGATACAAAGCGAAACAAGATGGCTATAAGCTAACACGTTAACTCCCAGGCTACCAAGTGACTCATCTTCCTTTATGTGATCTATATACTACCACATTCCAACTAGCAAATCATATATGTACTCAAATTAAACGTAAAATATATGTAATATTTCTCAAACTTCACAGAAAGGGACCAAAGCACAGTTCTGTATTTCAATGTCAAAAAAAGGTTAAGTATTTTTACTAAGAACAGCACTATTGCTATTTGCCAAGTAACAAGTTTTCCAAGATGATTTTTCTTGGTCTTGGACTATTTTTTTTAATTGGGTCTGGGAGTAGAGAAGAGTTTCCATGGCTTTTGTTTGCTTGTTTTTGAAGACTCAAACATCAGTCAGCTTTTTAGGGCATAGTTAAAAGCACCCTTAAAACCACTGTAAAACATTCAAGGAAGTCTGACATCTTTACTTATTATTCTTTCATTTCCAGGAAACGCTATCCTGTTTGTAGTTTTCCTTTTTTTAAAAAACAGTACACTCAAGCAGGCCTTATATTTAAAAACTCTCAAACACATTCTGCTTTCCACATAATTAAACATTTTCAGCTTGCTATTGATAGTTAAAGAATTATCCAGCAATTTTGTCTTTGTAGTATATCTCAACTCTTCTCCCTAAAAAGGTATTTCAGAAGAACCTTCTTAGTATTTCCTTCTACCAAAGAGGTCTATACAATGACAAGAACATACAGTAAAAAATTACATATATACAGACAGAGGCAAGCCATCATTATTTGTACATTCCCAGTCTTGCAAGTGCTATCTACAAAAAGCCTGAAGAAGCATATGAAAATGTGATTTAGTTGAATTGGAAGCTATGGATGCTTGGCAACTTTGATAGTACATCAAAGCAATCAGGATCTGTTACATTTGCAGGTGAATAAATGAAAAATCAGCATCACAGCTCTGTTTCCACCTGATACTGGAAAAGGTAGAAGGATAACAGCAGACCAAGTCTCTTGAATTTTGGAAAGAGGACTAATACTTATCCTCAAAACAAAGCACTTCAAAAATTATATAAGGATTAGTTAATTACATGAATGGCACAACTAATAACACCACAATAAATGTTTTAATCTCACTAACCTGTCTTGATTTATTTTTTGTGAAACTGAAATAATAATCTGTTGTCTTCCAAATAACGAGAAAGCAGATGCATGTATTTTACCTCAATCACCAGAGACTTGATCCTTAGTTTTAGAAATACTCAACTGCCAAATTTACACTGAATACAGAATTACATGACAGAAATTAGTACCTCACACACTGACCAGGAAAAAAAAAAACATCAGTTTGTCAGTACTGAAACTCTGAATAGACAAGTATTTCCAACTAAAGACTACCAACTCCAGAGTTGGTAGTTAAAAGCAATTATATCCCCTTGGATGGAAAAAAAAAGCATTTTTCACTCAGAATTCTGACATTGTATGACATTGTGTCAGAATTCTAGATTCAACTACCCACATTTATAGATACACTCACCAGTGAAATCTTCCTCTGAGCTTGCAAGAG
This sequence comes from Clamator glandarius, assembly GCA_033459285.1. Classification (NCBI taxonomy): domain Eukaryota; kingdom Metazoa; phylum Chordata; class Aves; order Cuculiformes; family Cuculidae; genus Clamator; species Clamator glandarius. The sequence continues at coordinate 872,594 of JAUNZM010000560.1, forward strand.
ATGAGAGTTTTTCATTTTCCAAAAAACTCGCAAGGCTATTGCTAAGATGATCACTTCGGACTTCACTTTCTATCAGCTTTTCAGAAGGACCAACCTGTGAAAAGTATCAGTACAGAAATGTTTCAAGGTGTTACTTGCTATTGTATAAATTCAGTTAATAATAAACAATTAATGAAGTTAATAATATACACAACTTCCCCCACCCCATTTTTTCTAGTTATGCCAAACACTCTAGTTCCAATGGACTTTGCCTGCTAGCTTCCAGAATGGACTTATGCAAGAAATATAAGGATTATAAAGGGAAAAGAGTGGAAAAAGTGTCTCAATGACATCAAACTTAAAAAAACTCAAAATACTGAAGCATTGCATGAACAAGTTCACATTTGAACAAAATGCCCTCCCTTTCATTAGGCTGCAATCTCAACTTAGAAGTACAACGGCAACTCTCAATAGTTTCCTAGGGTGCTAAGACAGTGCTTCTGCAGAAATCGTACACCCAGATCAACCCTTTGTTGATAATTTCCTCAAATATGCACGCTGAATAAGTAATTCAGAGTATTTCAGCCCAATCTAACTAAATATTTTATCTTCCATATACCTGAATGATTTTTAAAACAGCATGATGTAATGTCTGGGTTGGATTTAGACTCGCATCCTTTGTGATAAACAGATCATCTTAGACACCAAAAATGTCAAAGTTCAGAAAGCAAAAATTTGAAAGGGGAATGAATTATTGTTTTCAGACGATACCCTGTGAGCATTCAGCTGCAAGCCACTGACCACTGGGGCCCCTACAAAAATCAAATGGAAAACAACTATATCAATTTACTAAATACCAGCTGGCACACTAAGGAGCACATACTGGACAGCATCTGGCTGCAGCCTGAGGCCTATTTTCTCTGAGAGCCACAAGATTTCCCAGTCCTGTCTGCCTTGTATCTCTGTGCCCACAATTATCAGTTTCTTTGACACAATAGATCAAAATATCTGAAGCAGGGCCCAATCCATCAACACCTACAGCAATCCGCTAGCTCTGGTAAGGAGACATGCACAAAGGAAAAAAAAAGGCAGTAAGACTGTTTTCTTACAAATGGTGCAGGTTTTAACATTGAGGACACTTACGAAGTCATCTGAGCTAATAGTCCTCAAAGTAATTAACAAGTACAGGGGCAAGACAAATCAGGTAGACATTTCCTACTCCAAAAGTATTCAAAAAGGTTTCTCAGGCTGCTTTTCACTAATCTAAACTACAACTAGGATAAAATGCAAGGTCCTTACATGGATAAAGAACTACAAAAGTGCCAAGGCTAGCAGTTAACGCCAATTTTCACAACTGGGAAAGATTAAGTGGAGTCATGCTCCCATGGTACCAATTATATCAAATGATCTGCAAAAAGGAGTCCAGTTGAGGCACTACACACTCAGCACACTAGCACCATCACAAACTTCAGGGATACACTACATAAGACAGCAAACAGGTCAATTCCTTCCCTCCTCCCCTCACAGAATTAAGTCTAGTACAGGATTAATATTAGAAAGTGTATAATTTCACTCTATTTTAAAAAAAGGTTTCACCTCGTTATTCTTGCTGTCTGGAAGAAAACATGTTTCAGTTGACAAATCTGGAAAATAAAATGCTGCGTAATCAGTATTTTATTAAATTCTTATGTTATGCTACTAAGCTATTCTGTAGGATAGCAGACCGAGCCTCTAGATCTTCCCATACACCATAAAATTAACCCTGATATATATGTTATCACAATACCAAAGTTTACATGTTCTTATAACAATGATTAAAAATATCTGGGAGTAATTAAAAAGGCAGGGCTTCATCAGGTCTAGAACCACAAAAGCTATTCAAGACAATTACTGCCTTACAGATTTCTGTAATAAAAGGCAAGAAGTTCCAGGTTGCATTAGCAGAAGCAGGAACAAGTGTTCAACTCCACTGTTGCATTTCACCTGTGGGGTTAATTTTTTTTTTTTTGATCACTTGGAACCAGCTTCTGCTTGGTTTTGTAACCAACAAGTCCCACAAGACAGAGCATAATTTAGACACGTGCACAGAAATGTTAGGAAAAAAATGTTCCTAAACCTTAAATTATAGACAAGAATAAAAGGTAATTTCCAGACTAGAACCTTAAACCTTGAATGAAAAGTTAAAGCCAGTTAACTAAATATAGTCAAGCACTATCAAGTCCAAACACTGGGCAGCCCCGGTTTCCCAAAACATCATCATTTTTGTTGCTGTAGTTACTGACGCTTTCTCAAGAATACAACAGTAAGTGACTCAAGACAAACACCTCACTGTTAGAAGTGTGTTTTATAAAAGCCCATTTATATTACAAACCGTAGCATTTTCTAATTGAATGCAGTCTCTATTAAACTATGAATACTTCATTAAACCCTATGCAAATACTGAGATAAAGCTTAGGAAAAAAGTAACGACTAGAAGTATGTATTTGCTAAGTACATGTACTGCATTTTAAGGAATAAGCAGAATTTAATCACAGAACTGGCATTAGCAAAAATCCCAAACAAGTTTACTATCAACAACCAAACTTAAAATAAGTTATAGCATATTACTTTGCTCCCTCTACTTTAGTCATACTAGAAAAAAGCAGTCTTCACAGCATGAATTCTAAAGTACTTTCTCATGTATCATCTCACTAGAAAAGTAGGTTTCGAGCCACCATGACTGCACTTAAAGATCACCTACTACAGGCGGGAATAAGGCATGACAAGAGAAGTGAGTTACAACATAATCTCATAGACTATTGAAAGAGAAGGGGTAGGAAAAAAAAATTGCACACAATTTTTCCACAAGTAAAGCTCCTGAAATTATTTAAGATTCCTAGTAGCATTCTAATTATGGTATTTTACAGCAAACACTACTTTCACCAGCTTCCTGTCTAGCTTTGTATTTTGGCAAGAAATCTAAAAACACAACATCAACCACAAGCTTTCTCTGTTTTCAGTTTGTTCAAATCATAGATTCTTTTAACAAAACCCATTTACACACACTATGCCATAAAAGAGTGAAAGGGTCAAGAGCAGACGTCTACAGCAGAAAAAGTACACAATTTTTCTCAAATGTTAATACCTTCCAATCGTTCAAGTGGCAATACCTCAAGTAAGGTATCTTGACTGTGATTTGAATGCTCAATGACATTCTGATCCTGTTCTCCACATATTGAGTGAGACTCTTTCAAACTAAGAGAAGCTGGCTGAGGTTCTTCAACTCTTGTAGCAACTTTCCTAGGAAGAGAATTATTTCCGTGAAAAAAAATAACTCAGTGAGCTATGTAAATTGATATCAGTACACAACATCTCTCTATAAAAATGTTTGATAAATTCTCCTGTTTTAATGCCTTTGCCTCTCAGAAGTCAGCTGTTCCCATTAACACAGAATCTACAGATATATTACCTGTCATTTTACAATAAAGCAATAAATGAAGATCACAAGGGCTCCAATTTCACAAAATAAAGCGTGAAACAAACTGTGAAATTTAATTTAACAAGTGTATCTCTACTTTTTGCCTGTTCGTTCCTTTCTCTTTCATTTCTGCAAAAAGAGGGAAAAGTATGAGCGGAAAAGGGTCTGTTCCAGGTGAGTTCCACGATTCGAGATCCAGTCAAACCCTAGGCAAGATTGTCTTCACTTCATCATACCAGTAAACCTTTTGTAACATTAAAATAGGGACTAAATCATAAAGAATATGTCTTACTGAAATTCCATATAGTTGCATTAAATAACAGCTGAAATAAATCTGCAGGAAAGCTATTTTTCACTTCTGGTTTCCTAGGACTTGCAGACCAAGAGATAAGCTAATCATCCAAGATGTTAAAATTTCCACATTGAGTGAACTGAAACATACTTGTGCATTAGTATTTTAGATTTATAAATAAAACTTATATTTGAAAGTCTAAAATACATATTGCATGATTTGGTTTGTTGTTTTTTTTCTTACTTAAGTACAACCAAGACACTAACTCCCTCTCTTAAACTTTACATTCTTTGATTTTATAGGGACACGCTGCCTACAGTGCAATTCTAGGAGCAAGATGCACATTGTGGATTCTATGGCAACAACGGGAACAAACCTGACCTTTGTTAGAATAACCTGTGCAACACTACCACCACTTAGCAATGCTCTTCACGCTACTTCACTAGCACTAGTTATTTCTGAAGAACTAGGCATCACTGAGGCCACAAGGAAGCTAAATTTAATAGAAATTGACATGTCTTTCTGTACACAAACTGCAGGAAACTTAGTTGGAACAGATGTAAGTCAGTGCAAACTATTACTCACACATGACATGAACCAGAAACATCAGCTTAATTCTAGATCACATAATGTGAACCAGGCGAATAGAAACCTGATTCGAATAAGCCAATTGATAAATCACACTAAGGAAATTTTTAAGTAATGTGACAACAAAACAAAACATCATAGTTAAAAGAAAAAAAAACACTTCTCAAGATTCATTTTCATCATGTATATGAAGCCAGCTTAATCACTTATACAGCAGAACACTGTTCACGTCAGACTCCACGGGCTAACTGGCAGCATTGCACATGACTCTTCCAAATCCTGCCCCTATCCCTCCTTCAGAAAACACAGAGAAGCTATTTCAGCAGGAAAATCTGCCTGGGCTACCAAACAAGGTAAGCTAACAGGCTAATGCACATGTGAGCTCTCCAGTTACTGCCATCAAAAGGTCGGTAGCAGAAGCTGCTCCTGAGGTAATTACCTGGGCCAGGTAATCCTGAAGCATTCCATAATTAGCTCACAGTAAATAGTAATCTAGACAGGAAGCACCGATAGGGCATTTTAGGACAGGATTAAATTGTAACTGTCTCACTCACAGGTCATCATGAAAACTGAGGGCAAATGTCCCCATCGGCTCAGGATCTGACCGACACCTGCGAGAAGATCCTAATGGAGGTGAATGTTTCTCTTCCAAATAGGATGCACAAGCATCAGAAAGCCTGCAAAGGTGGGAAGGAAAAACACGCAACAGGATCATTCTAAGATGCACTTCTCTTGTTTAACAAAGAACTGGAAAAAAAAGAAAAATCACATCGAAGGCCATTTATCTCTGGTAAGTTCAATTATGTGAATATGTTAGCATTTCCTAGCTAATGTGTACCCACAGGTACACATATGTACCCAGAATGATCCCCTCCACAGCTGTTTAGAGAAATGCCACATTCTTATTTTTAGCAGCTAGCGCTGTCCATTTGGAAAGCGCGCTTCTGGAAAGGCAGGGTATAAAAGTCTAAACTTACTTCTTTTGAAGTCACAGTACAGCAGTTAAGTGAGCAAAGGATTCTAATCGTTACTCCTTGCTCTACTCATTGCTGAACAAACCATTATAAATTGTATTAAATTGTCATTCATGTCTTTAACACAAATCCTTCTCTAATCTTTTCTAAAATGAGCCAGATGCAGGCAAGTTAAAGTGAATAAAGTTAAGAGAACACACATCTAAAAACCATTTTCTCAATATGACTGCAACCATGAAAATACTGTGGGACTTAGTTGATAAGTTTTGCTGCAGCTGGTTTGCATGGTTAATTATCTTGTCATGTATATCTGTCTTGCATCGAGAAATAATATGTAAGCGATATCCAGACGTGATGCTTAGTTGTCTAACAAGGTATAGTTGTCTTACGTCGAACAATAGCCTGAAGGGAGTCTCCAGACATGGCTAAATACTCCAAAAATTGAACCAACCTTGAAAAGATTTCTATGCTTCTTTGTTTAAAACTTGTACATATACTCGCTGCTTTTGTGGGATGCTATGCCTTTTTTAGAAGGGCATCCAATTCAGCGCTGAATTGTAAAATAAAAATATTATCTTTGCTTTGAAGACTCTGTCCTTTCTAATATTTTACCAGTGAATGAGTGTTTCTCACAATGCTAAGCTGAATAATGAAGATAAAAACATGTCGATTGTTATCAGTTTAAATACTAAACTACTCTTTTAAAGGGTAATGTTAATACAAGTCAAGTATTTTATGAGTTATTAATTTAATGCAGATTTTTCCCTGCTAATATAATCAATCCTGTGTTTGCTGATCAGTAAGGTACAGATCAGTAAATATTTTTATCATCTACCAAATAATCTAAAGGTATTTTTCCCTCTCTACAGCTAAGTTTCAAACTGGTCAACTTTTTAAATATTATTTATGGTATTAACTGATAGTCCTACCTGTTGTCACAGTCCATTTTGCTCCTGGCAACAGTTGAAGCTGCAACAGGTAAACCAGGGTTTGAGGAAATAGTAACATTTTCAAAAGCGATGCTTGCGTTGGTACTCAATGAATGGCCCAAAAAGCTCGGAAAGGTCTCATCTGCAATATTTCTGAAGTCTTCCATCATCTTGCACAAGCTGCTTAAAATAGCGCTGTGCTTGGCAACACGATCAGCCCTGGTCCAGCAGCATCTGAAAGCAGAAACGCAAGTATCCAGTTACACAAGTCAGAGCAACGCTTTCAAAAAGATGTTATTTGTACATCACAGCCAACATTCTTTGGCAACTGCCCCACTTTATCCACAAACATACTTAAAAACTATTTCCAGCCCTCTCCCTAACACACGGATTGCAGGGAAACACAAAGCTTTGCAGCCTTCTTGGACTCCTACTCATACAAAAAGCAGTTACTATTACAAAAAGCGGAATATCTTGATTTAAGCTTAAGTGGAGTTAATTTCGGATCCAAGTAACTGTATTTTTTTGAAAGTCAGCCACAATGTCCCTCTGAGAGCATGTGGAGTTGTTTTTTTTTTCCAAACAGTGTTTTTCCAGACACGGCTCATTCTTCGGCGACGGTAACATTCAGTGTTCAGTCCGATCCAGGCTGAGCAGACGCGACTGCTGCCATCACCTCTGTCTGCAGCCCTGCCCCATCCCAAATGCAAGGTCGCGAGGCAAGAAGCAATTACTATAAGACATGGAACACTTTAAGCTAAAGCAGAGATAAGTTTCATCCAAGTCAGTGCATTTTTTGAAAGTTAGACTCTCCCCTCCCCCGAGGCGCCACCAGCCCTCCCCGCCCCCGCCAGCGGCTGGAAACCAACAACTCCCGTTTCCGCCCACCCGAAACGGAGAAGGACCGGCTCTGCCTCCCTGCCTCCGTCCCTCCCGCGCTCGTCCTGAGGCGGCGGCGGCCCCGTCCCGCTCACCGGGCGCGCGCCGCGGCTCAACTGCCGCCCCGAGCCTCCCCGGCCGCCGCCGAGCCCGCGCGCGCGCTACGCCCGGCCCGCCCCCAGCCGATGGGAGAGCCCCGAGCGGAGCCGCCGGTTGGATGCGAGCAGGGCGAGGGGCGGGGCAAGAGAAAGATGGGGATGCTGATTGGGCAAGGGGCGGGAGAAGAGAGAGAGACGGGGATGCTGATTGGGCGAGGGCGGGGGAAGAGAGAGACGAGGATGCTGATTGGGCGAGGGCGGGGGAAGAGAGAGAGAGGGAAGAGAGAGAGAGAGAGAGAGAGAGAGAGAGAGAGAGAAAGAGAGAGAGAGAGAGAAAGAGAGAAAGAGAAAGAGAGAAAGAGAGAGAGAGACGGGGATGGTGACTGGGCGAGGCCCGGGCGCGCGGCGCCGCCCCGCCCCTCCCCGCCGCCAGCCAATGAGAGAGCCCCAACCAGCCTCTCTGAAGACCGAAATGAAACTGTGATAATGAGTTTTCTGGAAAATCATAGAGTCACAGTGTGGTTTGGGTTGGAAGGGACCTTAAAGATCATCCAGTTCCAACCCCCCTGCCCTGGGCAGGGACAAGTCCCACCAGCCCAGGTGTCTAGGAGGCCCGAGGCCCCATCCAGCCTGGCCTTGAACCCCTCCAGGGATGGGGCAGCCACAGTTCCCCTGGGCAACCTGGGCCAGGGCCTCTCCACCCTCAGCGTGAAGAAATTCCTCTTTACGTGTAGTCTAAATCTGTCTTTCTCCAGTTTATAGCCATAATAATAAGTATGTACTGTGTTTTCTGGAATCTATATGAGTATGAATGTTTAACTGGTATAGAAGTCATGTAACCAGCCTTAATAGTGCCACATTTTACGTGTAGTCGTCTGCTGCGTGCCCGATGCCTTGTAATAAAGAATACCTGCTTAATAATCAAATTGGTATTGATTATTGAGTTTGGCTTTTCATGACACCGATTTAAAGGTGATAGAGTGTCCAGAGGAGGCCACAAAGTTGGTGAATGGCTTAGAGATGTTGTATAAGGAGCGGCTAAAGTCACTTGGTCTGTTCAGCCTGGAGGAGACTGAGGGGTGACCCTATTGCAGTTCACTGCTTCCTCACAAGGGAAGGAGGAGGAACAGCCACCGATCTCTTCTCTCTGGCAAACAATGATAGGACTCAAAGGAACAGCAGGAGGATGTGCCAGGGGAGGTTTAGGTTGGATATTAGGAAAAGTTTCCTTACTCAGAGGGTGGTGGAGCACTGGAACAGTGATGGAAGCAGTAGTGGTGCCAAACCTCACAGCATTCCAGAAGCATTTGGACAATGCAGTTAGATACATGGTGTATCATAGGGGTTGCCCTATGCAGGGACAGGAGTTGGACTCGATGATCCTTGTGGGTCCCTTCCGACTCAGGTCATTCTATGATCCTGTGTCTGACTACGCGGCCCTTCCCTGCTGCCCTGTGTACAGAGGAAAAGGCTTTCGTAGGATTTAGTTAAGTTTAATTGTTTTTAGTTACTTTTGCAACAGGCGTTTACATTACTAGTTTTCTGCCACATTGCTGCTACAGAAGTCACTTAAGATGAGGCTGAGCAATGTGCAGTTTATACACATCACATGGAAAATTTGTTTTCAATTTCAAGGCATAAATGTCACTTTTTTTTTTAAGCAGAGGATGAGATGGCAGAAGATGCCTTCCAAATATATGCATATGTGTTTATGGGAACTTCAAAAGAGCTAAATCAAATTCAGTGTTATTCCAGGACATTTCTGCAATGCACTTCAGCAGTTGTTTTCCTGGTACAAAGACTGCTAAAATGCTAGAATAAGAGTGAAAGTTCACACACTCAGCATCATTAGAAGTTCATCCTTTGTTCAAATATGTTCAAAACAACAACAAAAAAACAAAATCAAAGCCACCTCATGGGTACTGCAAGACAAAAAAAACTCTAGTCCTGGTACTTAAAGACAAGATGTGCTCAAAGCACTTAAATAGCATACGGAGAATAACAGAATCACAGAATGCCAGGTTGGAAGGGGCTTCAGAGATCATCTGGTCCAACCTTTAAGGTGATATATAGTTTAAATGACATGGCCCACCCAGAACCCTGTTGGGCTGACCCTTAAAAATGTCCAGGGCAGAGAAAGCTACCGCTTGCCTGGAGGGATTATTTCAATATTTAACTGTTAATGCCAATCTGTTTCTTCTTCAGAAGAAAGGGGACAGCAGTATTGCGAAGTGCTAGATAAATTTAAAACACAGTGAGCACCTGCTGTAATCCGCCTTCCCAGCCCTTCTGTAATCTCCCTCCCTCTCTGTTAGGGGTTCTGCTGCTTATCTTGAGGAGTAGAGCAAATGTTGTATCATGAGAGAAGGAGAGATGAATAAAAAGGAGAAATGTGAGTTTGGGTAAGTGGAGGTAGACAATCAAGGATATGGAGTGAAAGGTCCTGGTTTGGAGAGACATAAGTGCGAGATGGCAGGCAGGGGGAAAGGCATCAGCCACAAAAACGGCATGAAGTTCATTTGTTGAAGACCAAGTGCTCGGCTAGCCCGTTGGAAACTTTGCACCAACACTATAACAGCACGTTTCCATTTTTAAGATATGTGACTGGGATTAGTCTAATAATACAAGTCCAACACAGAGGAAAGCAATGTGATGATGCTGAATTCACTACAAACAACTGCATTAAAAACTGCAAAAGTTGTCATTTACTTTCTTATTACCATAAATTCTCAGCTCCAAAAGGCTAACAGAAGCAAATTTAAAGGAGAAAAAACCCTGCACCTGCAAGCAGGAATCTTTCCCTTAGAAGTGGCTTATTAAAGATAGGTATATGTAAAGAATTATCTCTGAATGTGTTTTACACTGCTTTTTGTTACACAGCAGTAGCTGAGACATACCTGAAAAACACTGTAGGGTCTCACAGCACAAACATTTAGCATTGGGTATGGGAAAGTCATGCAGGAAACATTAACGGCGTCAGCAAGCCCTTCCTAACACCATTGCTACCTCTCATGGCGTTTTAGTAAATTAAAACTAAATTCCTCAGAGGTAAACTAAGAAACAAATACTGTGTATCTGAGCAAAAATACAGCATCTAGGCAAACAGTTTTCAGAATACAAGTAAAACTCACAGGAACTTGCTAGCATTTTGGACCAGTGCAGGCTGCCCTCTCAGTAGTCGTCACAGAAGTAGCACAAGGCCATTTTGAAGTGCTCTGAAATACACTATAGCACCCCGGGTTTCTGCTGCACAGAGCCACCCTTCTCCTTCCTCCTCTTCAGATCTGCTAACAAGCTCAGCAATTGCATCCTGTACAGTAATGCTACCTCCTAGCAAGACCAGGGAGTCATTGTCCAGTTTTAGCCCCTGCGACTCACACCAGCAAAAGCTTAACTCCTGCGTGCTGACACATCAAAAAAGGAGGCCTTTCTGTCAGTACTGTTTCTTAAAAACACCCTAAGTGAATTATCCAGTCACTGGAAAAGAATCATAGAATCGCTAAGTTGGTAAAGACCTTTTGAGATCACAGAATCACACAGAATCACAGAATCACAGAATCACAGAATCACAGAATCACAGAATCACCAGGTTGGAAGAGACCCACCGGATTGTCGAGTCCAACCATTCCCACCAATCCCTAAACCATGCCCCTAAGTACCTCATCCACCCTCACCTTAAACACCTCCAGGGACGGTGACTCAACCACCTCCCTGGGCAGCCTATTCCAATGCCTAACCACCCTTTCCATGAAGAATCTTTTCCTGATTTCCAGCCTAAATCTCCCCTGGCGGAGCTTGAGGCCATTCCCTCTTGTCATGTCCCCTGTCACTTGGCAGAAGAGGCCAGCACCTTCCTCTCCACAACCTCCCTTCAGGTAGTTGTAGAGAGTAATAAGGTCTCCCCTCAGCCTCCTCTTCTCCAGGCTAAACACCCCCAGCTCTCTCAGCCGCTCCTCGTAAGACTTGTTCTCCAGCCCCTTCCCCAGCTTTGTTGCTCTTCTCTGGACTCGCTCCAGAGCCACAACATCCTTCTTGTGGTGAGGGGCCCAGAACTGAACACAGGACTCGAGGTGCGGTCTCACCAGTGCTGAGTACAGAGGGAGAAGAACCTCCCTGGACCTGCTGGTCACGCCGTTTCTGATCCAAGCCAAGATGCCATTGGCCTTCTTGGCCACCTGGGCCTCTGCTGGCTCATGTTCAGTCGCTGTCATTCACCATATAAGGGTAAACTGAGCAAATTGCCATAAACCAGAAAATTAACAGTATAGGCGCAAATTGACCATATAAGGCATACTGGGAAAATTGCCATAAAAGAGCAAATAAACCATAAGGGCAAATAAACCATAAAAGGGCAAATAAACCACATAAGGGCAAGTTTGGCCCTTTTGAATGGCGCTTTCGCCACCATCTTGAGTGCGGGCACAGCGTGTAGGTGTCGCCGCCATCTTGAGTGAGGGCACAGCGTGTGGGTATAGCTGCCGTCTTGAGTGACAGCACACGAGGGGAGACAGGTAGGCCCACTGCCATCTTGAGTGAGGGCACGGGGCTCGCTGCCATCCTAAGCGAGGGCACGGCGAGGGAGACTGGGAGGTACCGCTGCCATCTTGAGTGAGGACACTGGGAGGGAGATGGATGGGCCCGCCGCCATCTTGAGTGAGGTAACCGCAAATTCACCATAACAGGGATAATTGATCATATAATGGCAAATTGACCATATTAGGGCAATTGTGGCCAATTGCCATAAAAGGGCAAATTTACCATAAAAGGGAAGATTGAACAAATAAGGGAAAATTAACCATATAAGGAAAAACCGGGCTAATTGCCCTAAAGGGGCAAAATCACCATAAAAGGGCAAATTGATCTTATAAGGGCAAACTTGGCCAATTGCCATCACAGGGCAATTTGACCACAGAAGGGCCAAAACCAATCAGAACACGGCACAGGCGAAGTGGGATCCCGAGGCGACCAATCAGAGCGCGGAACTCAGCCATTCGATGCCCTAGGAAATGACTGGGGGGACTCAGTGCTGCCGCGTCGTGGCCGTGGAGAGGTACTGCAGCCTTGGGCGGGAGGGGACGCCCTCCAGGGGCTGGCGAGCCGGGAGCGTAGAGCGGGGCGGGGCGCGGTGCAATTCGAATCGCGGCTCGGAGCCGCTTGGCTTCTGTCGGCTCCGCGCGGCGCCATTCGGGACGGCTCGGCTCTGCTCTTCGCTGCCCTTCCGCCCGCCGCCGGCTGCGGCCAGCGGGGTGCAGGCTGATGGCCGGGAGAGGGACGGCGCCCACTGCGCCCCCAGGGCCCTCGTGTCCCCCCCTGTCGTGAACGGCTGGAACGGGGCTGGGCTCGGGGGAGTCCGAGGCGCCCGGAGAGGCGCGGCTCGAGGGCGGGGGGGGCGGCCGGGAGCGGCGCGGGGCAGCGCTCTATGGCCGGCGGCGCCGCTCCGGGCTCGCTCTCCGTGCTCCGCGGTCCTGCCGGGGCCGGGCTGTGTTTCGCTGCCCCCGGGGAAGGGCGGGAGGGGGAGCGCAGGGGGTGTATGGGGCACAATGGGAGGAGAAGGGGGGGAAGGAGCGGAAAGGGAGGCTTGGAAAGCGCTTTTGTGTTGTCAGTCTGGAGAGAGCGAGGGGGGTGTCGCTTTTTTGGGGTGTTGTGTGCGGCGGTGAGAGCTGCGGGGGCGGGGGGGGGGGTTCATTTCAACCACGGTTCCTCGGAGTATTTTGCCCTGAGAGCTCGTTCCTTTTGCTCTGTCAGCAGAGAGAGCCTGGCAGAAGTGTTGGCGATGAGAGAGCCCCTGTGGGATCCGACCCCTCTCCAGGGACAGGGGGAGAAGCGATGTGGCGGTGCCCTCCAGGCCAGCAGCATTCGGGTACGTGGCTTTCTCGGGACTTGCCTTTGCTAATCGCCGTGGATCGAGTTGACGGCGTGAGCCAGAGTGTTGTCTGCATCAAGTTAGCGTGTGATGGCATCAAGTTTAAGTCTGTGCCAGATGGAGACGACAGTACGAGGGTGCGATGTGCTTCGCCAGCTGAACCTGTGCTAAGGCAAGCGTTGCTTTCAACGTGGGGAACAACATTGTTCCTTGCGCCAGCAACAGAAAGGGAGCTGCAAGGTAACCCCAGGAGGGATTATGCGAGAGCACACTAAAGGAGCCAGTGTCACTGTTGAGCTGCCTGCAGACTGTCTTTTCAAGTTTCCCTGTTGCACAGTGACTCCTTGTTAACTTTACAGCTGCTCTGCAAAAGGCTCTCAAACCCAGCGAGCAAAACCAGCTCCGCCAATGACAGAGGTGGCTCTGCCGAGGTGGCTGGTTTCTGAGCTCTACAAGCGTAGTCGTGGGATCACAATGGTCTCTTTTAAATCCACAAGCTCGGAGCGTGCCTCGCGCCTTTCTGGTGGCTCACTCCGGCGCCCGAGGCAGCGAGGCACTTACAGACAGGCGCCCGCCTGCCTCCTTCGCACCCACGATCCCCCCTGGCTGCCAGTTTCACCCTCGTCAAACCCGCAAGCGTTTGCTTCCTTTCGGCTTTGCTGTTTTCACAGGTTCTCGAGGCAAACCCGCCGCACGAATAAATACCGCAGCGTAGGAGTGAAGCCCGGCGACCGGCCACTGACCGTGCCGAAGTCTCCCGACGTCTCAGGTCGATGCTGGCACGGATGGGCGTGCGTGTGATCGTGGCAGGGAGGTCTCATCGCTCTCTGCTCTCTTGACAGGCAGAGAAGAGTGGGAGTGGTTGCTTTTGTGCAGCTGCTCAGTCTCGATCGTACACTCGGTTCCGTTCTCGTTATGCTTGACGTGCGGGCGGGGGCGAGCTCCGTCTGAGGCATGGCACACGGGCAGTGCCGTGTGGTCTCCGTGGCCTCACTTTGTGTCCAGGCATGTTGTTCTCTGGAGGCCAAACCAGGCTTTGTTCCTTCCTACAAATATCGCGTGCCTGAACTAAACCAAAATTCCTCACCTGATTGCTGCCCCTCTCTGCCGGGCTGAGACCCTTTCCTGCAGAGGCTTTGGTGACAGGCGCTTGCTGAACGGGCGCCGTGGAAAAATGTACTGCAAACAGATTGCTGAACTGCTACACTTGGTGCACAGGCAGAGAAACCTTTAATCTTATGTTTCTTTGTCTTTCTAGTATCCTTCTCTGTTACTTGTATCCATGGAGAATATTTCAGATGAAAGTGGGAAATCGGAATTTTCACGTATTTTAGTTTTATATTTTAACTACACAAGCGTTACAAGATTGCCTGAACTTGTGTATGACCTGGGGGTTGTAATCACCAGGATGTGTAGGAGACACGATGCAGCAGTCCTGAATGCTACTTGGTTTTGTATTTGGAATACCAGAATAGAGCAGTAATCATAGAATAGTTTGGGTTGGAAGGGACCTTAAAGATTGTCTGGTTCCAACCTCCACTGCGATGAGCAGGTATGTGTCCCTTTAGATTAGGCTGCCCAAGATGCCATCCAACCTGGCCTTGAACTCCTCCAGGAATGGGGCAGCCACAGCTTCCCTGGACGTTTTAACATACTGAAGTCACATCTCGTTTGCCCTCAGCTTCATTATTTGAGAAACAGGCTTAGCTAAATCAAATCTGTGGCTTCCTGGCCTTCAGTAACTGCTGCAGAAATACCCTGCCCATCCCGATCCTTTATTACTGGTGTTAGCAGCACTAGTTTGGTAGTATTTGCCCTTGTGTAGCTGCCTCCCTGCTAGGCTGCCCTGGCCCTTTACCAGCACTACCTGCGTGAGATCCTGGGGCCAGATGTGAGATCTGAGCTGTCGCCCGTCACTCTGCGTGAGGACAGGCTGCTGCTGTCACTGCTCTGGCCATGGGAGCGCTCAGCGCGTAGATGATTAGGGACTTTCTTGGGGGAAAAAAAAAAAACCAGGAATTTTCATCCTGACTGATACAAATGAGGAATGAGATTGACTAAGAGAAATACTTGCATGGCCATTTGCCTGTATTTTAACTCGGAGCTTTTAGTGGATTCTATTGGGTTCTGGTGACCTTTTTTTCCTCAAAAATTTCTTTGTTTTCTGCGTCATTTTCTTTGGCTTTCTTGTAGGGCTGAAAGGAGGCAAAAAAATGGTTAGAACTGGATAAAACATTTCCAACAGGACTGGCTTCCATTAAAAGCCATTCCAGCAAAACAAAAGAGCTGTGTGGAAATCGGTCAGGTTGGATGAAATCAGTAGCCAGACAGCCTGGGAGTAGGAGGGGAGATCCAGCAGCCACTGTCAAACTGGCCTAGATTCCAGTAATGAAGAGCAGCTTCGAAGAGATGGTTACCACCACCCTGTCCATCCCGTGGTGCTTTGTTAGGTGAGGGGGTGGTCCTGCCTTAAGAGGATGTGAATCCTGGAAAGGCTTGAACAGAACCTGGCCTGGAGAAAGAACATGGAGAAGCTCTGGGAGCAATTCCCGAGAAACAACGGGGTTAAGAGGTCAATAAGTCCTACTCTCTGCGTTAGCTGGGGGATCCATTGTGTGCAGGAGTTGCAGGATTAGTCAGGATCAGCTCGCTGCTGCTGAGGAGCCTCATGGGTGCAACTCAGGCCTTGTCCTGAGCTAAAATGACAAACAATTGGTTAAAAACATAAAGCATGTTTTCAAAGCAGCTTGTAGCAGTGCGGACACCGAGAAAAGGTGTTGGAGCTTGCCCTACATGTCTTGGTTCCTCATGAACAGAGGACTAATTTGGCACCTGGTTTCCCAGGCTGGTGGTTTGGAGAGCAGCTGGCAGCAAGCATGGTTGGGATGTCTGGAACATGTTTGCTATCGGATCAGGTAAATTCTACTCCATCTGACAAGAAGGGTTTGCCAGAAGCACTTTGCGTGCAGGCTGCGGCTTTGGAAATGTATGCTGGTTACGTGCCGACATCCTGGCAACTCCTGCTCAGAAGCCTGTGGGCAAAGTGTGCAGAAGCCAGGTTCAATTTCCGTTAGCTAGTGGGAAGGAGTAGGCTAGGAAACGTGGGGTGTGAGGGTCACAGCGTGAAGTCCTGGGGATCTGGCCCTGTTGTGCAAAAGCGTGTTTTCCCTTCTAGTGGCTAAGAAACTGAATGAAGAAGGATTTATATTCCCAGGAATTAAATGCCTATAGGTGTCTATTGTGAAGTCAGGGAGAAGAGTTACAGCTGCCGATGGTGACAAATGCAGGGGTGGAAGCGTTATCCTGCTCTAATAACTCCTGCTAATGCAACCCAAAGCCTCTGCTTTGGAGGGGGCTGCAGGCATCCTGGCTCTGAGATCAGGGCAGCCGTTCTCTGCTTCCCCCCTGGCACCCAGAAAGGGTTGCAGTCTCCCAGAGCAGTTTTTACCTTTCCGTTTTCCAGACACAGCTTAAGTTCTAAGCAAGAAACTTGTTGCAGAAGTCACTCCCTGGGATTATGCACAAGCAGCCAAAGCAACTCTCCTGCTTGTGTCCACACAGAAATAGCGGGGACATGACCCTGCCTGGACAGCCTCAGGAGGAGCTCTCGGGTAATAGGAGCACAGGTGGATGACAGAAAATGTTCAACTTGAATAAACATTGCAATAAATTTCTGTAAAATGCCTCTGGGCTAAGCTGTGTACCTGTATGCACATAGTGCTTTGTCCAGTAGATTTGGAAATCCTGGTCAGCCTCTTCTCCTTTTCTCCCAAAAAACCTATCCACGGGTGGGAGAGAGAATCCAAGAGAGAGCCCCTGTTGCATGGTAAGCTTTACACAGGACAAAGATTATTTCTTGGGCTGAGGAACTGATAAAGAGCAGCTGAATATGAAAAGCAGCATGAGATGAACAGCTCCAGGCCTGCCCCGGGGAGCAGGAGCAGGAACAGCTGTGGTCATAGCAAGCCAGGAAAGCAAACGTTTGGAGTTTGTTCCTTCTCCTTTGATACAAGTGTCTCCTCTGTTCCTTCAGCGGCAGCCCTTCATGAGGCTCCCTCTTCTGTAGTAAAGAGAGATTCCCTGGATTTTGTGATATTTGGGAACAGAATCCTGGGAATTGCAAACATTTGCTATGTATCATTTCCTCTCTCCTGCTGCTGACCACAAAAACATTTTTGCTGTTCTTACTGGGAATAAGAGAATTGCACATTATGTAGCTGTACATTTCTGTCTCTTCTGCTGTTTTTCCCTTCCTGTTCCCTACCCACAGCACAGTTCTGTCTATGAAATCCTTTGCCTTGTGAGTCATTTTCTCCAAGCAGCTTTTGTGGATATTTTCTTTGGTACCTGCAATCCCCACTGATGGCTGCAGTTTTGGGGCAGGCTTAAAACATCCTAGTGATGTGTCCTGGTGCCTCCTGAAGTCAGTGAGGTTTGTGCTTGGTTTCCGGAAGGGCAAGATCCAAGTGAAAGTGGTTGCTTTCCAGGTGAAAGAGCACCAAGAATCGATCCTGATCTCTCCCTCTCCCCTCTTTGCAGGAATGGACATACACGTACAACCACCAGGTCCACCAGCAGCAGATCTGTTTGTCCGTGTACACCCTCTTCCCTGGCTCCCAGGTCGTGCTCGCACCTTGCAGAGAGGGTGACAACAAGCAGGTGAGCGCTTTCACTGATCCCCATTTTCTTTGCAATTACCTTTCTCTCAATGCAGTATCGCTGCACATCAAACCAGATGTGTGCTCTGACTTAATCTGTGAAGCGCCATCTGTCTGGGAGTACGAGCTCTGGTCTGTTCAGCCCTTTGCCTCATAAATGAGTGTGTTGATAAGGATGTCTATTAGCACGAGTGGTGATCTGGATACTTATCTACAGAAGGCAAACCCAAACTGGCAATTTAGTTCACACGGGCTGCCAGTCAGCCAGCAGATGCTAACGTCTCCCTGCAGTTAATCATCGAGCTGGCATTTGAACCAGTGACCTGGGGAAAAGCTGTTAGTAATACATTATCTCCCTGAAGCCAGGCAGAGGCTGAGCTTAAACGAGCGCACTCCTGATCAGAGAAACGCTTGGCGCATGCTTTGGTTGTGGAATAGAGGAGCCTGTGTGTGCCAGGCCACAAGGGCTTCATGGTGACTGTCCTTGTGATGCTCCACCAGTATAGCAAAAGCATAAGAAGGAGCAAACTTGTTCACCTGCTTCTCCTCTTGTGTCTGTCTCTCCTCAGCGATGGGGTAAGGTTGGGTCACACGTTGAGCACATAGCTTCACGCTTTTGTTTGGACACTGAGACGATTGGGGACACAAACGAGAGCACCAAAGAGCTTGTCATCAACCCTTGTGAGAGCACTGCCATGAGTCAGCGCTGGGACATGGTGATGTCTTGACCTGCTGGAGAACTTACACCATCGGGATGAGCACGGAGAAGTAGCCACACACAGCCAGGATGCACTCAATGGAGCTGAAATGAAAAACTACTGGGAGTCCTTGTGTATCATGGGACAGGAGAAGAATCGTTCAAACAAAAGTAAGGATGTGGCACTCCGGGTTGAAAAATGGATATCGTTTGCAAGGCTTGCAGCTGGTATTGACCTATCAAGGATCATACATTCAGAGAAGAGATGGCAGAAAACCGAACTTGAAATGTTTTAGGGAGATACCAGGGCTCCTGCCGTGGGCCCTGCAACAGTCCAGTATGCACAGTATTTATTAATCTCTCTGGAAACACAGGCAGAAGATCCTTGGGGACCAAAAGGAAACTTGGACTTAGCAAAATAAGCATCTCAATAGCTTTTATGGGGTCAGGCCAGTGTGCAAGGAGGGATGTGCCAAGGAACATTGCCTGTGATCAAGTGGAAAACACTGGATTATCTTTGCACTTTCAGAGCGGTGCATGAACTTGACTTCTGCAGGTAGTGGGGGTGGAGCTGTTCTGCACGTTTGAATTCCTGCCTGATCCGTGTCATGTGGACAGAGGCAGGACAGTCATTTACAGCTGCAGCCAGGATCAAAACAGCAAGTAATGGGACAGTCCTGCTCAGTGCCAGCTGCACAGGGGGCTGTTGATTCTCCAAAGCCCAAGCAAATAGAGTATTCAGTGTGTGGAATTAAAGGATATAAATTGCTGTGAAGCTGGTAGGAAAGGCAGTAACGTGATTAGTTCTCCTCTCTGAAGGCCACGAGCAAGCCTTGGTCACTGACAACTGCCCTGTAATCTCAATGTGTCTCTCATTGCTTCAGATCTGGGATAAGTCCAATTTTCACTTCTCTTGCATAAAATGAATATTTTTGGTAATTGACGGTAATTGTGTCATATTTGTGTTTCCCAATTTCGTGACTACAGAAGAGGGGACTCCGAGGAAGCGCTGCTGCTGCCAGAATGGAGATGGCACTTAGATCTACAGACTACTCTGGGAAAGGAAAGGGGATATGCCCTGGTTTTGCTTCCCAGGTGTCCTATGGCCCAAGATGTGAAGTACTGAAGAAAGTTTTGGGATTCCCCCAGTCACACCTGTAAACAGGGAGGCCTAGGTCACAGAACAGCTCTCTCCCAAAGTCTTTCAGTGCATGCAGACTTGTTAGAAATAATTTCCCCGAGGTTTTTGAGATCAGTGATTAACCAGAGGTTGGGTCAGGTATGTGGGAGTGAGGTGACTGCCAATGACGAATGGGGCAGGAGGCCTCAAAGGGGTCCTGGGAACAGAAGACCAGAGAGTCCTTTCCAGCCTGTCCTTCAGAGCGGATCTCACCACAGCGAGAGGAGCAGGCAGTGAATCACCAAGAGCTGCACACACAACACTTCTGCAGGAAAAACTCTCAAAGAGAACTTCCGCAGGGCCATCAACGTGACTTGGAAAAAAAATACAGTTTGTGTCTCTAAAAATGTAGGGTTAAATGAAAATCCTCCTCCTTGTTCCTTGTGCTCTAAACTGTAGGTAAAATACCACAAGCTTTGAGCCTTCAAGTGCTCTCAGCATCCCTCGAGTAAATTGCTGGCTTTCAGGATTTTACTGCCTCTGCTTCTCCTCCCTCAATACTGGGAGGAAGCTGTCTGTGTAAACCTCCCTGGCTTTAGAGGCAGAGCCAATATAACTCTTTATTTACAAAAAGTCACAGGTGACAGCACTTTCCGTGTGCTGCAGTGATTTCTAACGGAATCAGGTTCCCTTGGTGCAGACCTCAAGGACTGCTGTTAGGGAGGGCTGGAGAAAGCTGTCAGTTCGTGGTGGCATTGTCTCCACACCGCCACTTCGCATAGGAAACAAAGGGAAGTGTGAGAATGGAATATTTCACCAAAAAGGGTAGTGATCTTGGGCTCCTGCTGGGAAATATCAAACCTTGTTTTCACAGTGGTGATGACAGGCCAGCAGTAGTAATTCCGAGTCTAGTCTCAAAGGGAAAGCAGCTCCCAAGAGCTTGCAGCTTAACGTGTTCACACCGATACCACGCTTGCAGCTGGGGCTGTCCAGCCCCTGGCACTTCAGTCCTGAGGACTTAGAGAGGAACAACTTCACATCAGTCGTGAAGTTCAGTGCCCAGCAGGCATACTATGACCAGGACTTCAGACCTATCTAGCGTTGTTATCATGCTCCTAAGCCAAAAGTATCTATTCTGCTGACAGCCAAAGCTCTCTAAACAGCTAGTGCTCTTCTTTGTCTCAACAGAAACGGCTACCTCGCTATACGTGTGGGTGCTTGAGCACACGGACCTGTGGGACCTGCAGGGGTGTGTTCTAGGAAGAAGTTATTTGACCAACTTCTCAGCTTATTGTATTTTGTGAAACCCAAAAGCTGTGCCAGCCCCCTCCTGTTCTAAAGCATGTGCTGAAGTGATCCTTGTGAGTTTGTGGGGGAGGAGTGGAAGGCAGGTAGTGGGGAAGGTGACCCAGGCAGACTGGCCGCTACACCAGAGTAGTGCCATTTGGCTAAGTCTCTTGCAGGCCCCAAAGCCACCAGGTACTGAACAGAACTGGGAGCAGCAGCCACTTGACAATCTGGTGGTTGGCTGTAACTCTTGGACTGCAGCTTGTTTCATGGTCCAAGAAATGAGATGAGTCCTGTGGATCAGCAGTGCTTTTGGAGAAACCCGAGGGTACTAGCCTGGCTCCTGGGAAGCTCAATGGGCCGGCAGCCTTCAGAGTTAGTCCTGTGGCATTTAGCAAGTCTTCTGCTTGCATCTTGTTAGCAAAAGTTTAACTGCCGCTGAAATCCAACTTATAACTTTAGGTTTATTTTGCTTATTAAAATGCACTGGTGACAGATGAACCTTTTTTGCTTTGTGTTTGTTACCTGCCTCGAGGTACTTAGGGGCATGGTTTAGGGATTGGTGGGAATGGTTGGACTTGACGATCCGGAGGGTCTCTTCCAACCTGGTTATTCTGTGATTCTGTGACAGACATTTATTATCATGCTGTGAGCAGCCAGAAGGTTATCCAGTGAGACCATAGGAAAATGGGGCTGGGGGTGTGAAGACTGAAAGATGATGGTTCATGACAAGCACCAGCCCTGAGTGCTAATGCCTTTTTCTGCTTCTGGGAGTGACTTTGGGTAGCTTACTTCAGCTCCTTGCCTCAGTTTCCTGAACTTCTAGTGAAGACTGAATATTTTGAGCAGAGAGAAAGCAGAGTTTTTGTTTCATGCCATACCCATAGTCCTGGACCGGTGAAGGACTAGCAGCCTCTGAATTTATCCCCAGGCGACCTTGCTGCCCACCTGCGCAGGGTCTGGTTCTGATGGAGTTCACGTTCTTTATGGCAGCGGCTGTGGTGCTATGTTTTAGACTGGCGATAACGTGCAGTGATGTTGTAGTTACTGCTGTGCTTGTACAGTATTAAGGCCTTCTCTGTCTCGCTGTGCTGTCCCAGTGGGGAGGCTGGGGCTGGGCAAGAGGCTGGGAAGGGGACACAGCTGGGGCAGCGGACCCAAAGGGACACTGCATGCCATATAACGGTGCAGTTAGTAATAAAACTGGGGAGGAGATTCTTCCATGATAGGTGTGCTCAGATACTGGCATCGGTCTGCAGTGGTGAGCAACTGCCTATGCATCACTTAGCTGGTTTTCTTCTTCCATTTTCCTTCACTTATTAAGCTGCCTTTATCTCAACCCACAAGTTTTGCTCGCTTTTGCCCTTCTTCTGATTCTTTCCCCCTCCCCAATTGGCGGGGAAGTTTAAGGAAGTCTGGTACAAGTGCCCAGCTTGCGTTTTGACACAAGGGCTGAAATCCAGCAGAATTATTCTAGGTTTATGGATGTTTTCCTTATGTCCACTGTTCTGTTATCTCTGGAAGTGCCTTCAGAACCCTATAAGAATAAAAACCTGTTCTAAGGTACTGCCTATCCAATTGAATCTAATTAAGTTTTGAATTGGGCTGCATTTTAGCTTAGAGCTGATGAAAAGTGACATATAAATGTGCCACTTTTGTGGTGTAGGGGCTACTGTGTTTTCTCTGGTATTCCTTGGGCACTAAGGAAATCCCACCTGATAGTGTGTGTTATGCAGAAGAAAACATGAATGAATTTCAAGGCTGGGCTTTGCATTAGTGCTTGTCTAGCAATTCTCTTTCAACTACCCATTGCAGTGACTGTTGGCTCTTGCTTTCCTGTGATTTATAAGAAAGAAGTGTCCAGACAACACATTGCTGCTATACAGGGTTAAATTCAGTTGTAAAACCAGCCAATCAACCCAGGGGGAAAGGAAAAGTTGCTTTGAAAGCTTATATGTAATCTGATACATTTAATGAAAGGAGGAAATCGCAGTATCAGAGCTGTTCTCTGGCTGAAAGGTTTTGGAGTCTGCAAGCCAGTAGAAATGTATTTAAGGTAATTTTTAAGAGAAAAGTGGGAAAAAAGGGATCTTCCATGTGAGCAAATTTACTGATTGTAAACATACTTTTCCCTGCAGTTTCTGGAGCCAAGCTTTCATGTCTTGGGCTGTGAGATGATTGCAGACAGAAGTGTCCTGGCAGGCCTGTTCCCGACGCTCAGACTGAGAGAAGTGGGAAGAAGCAAACTCCCATCTAAAGGTCAAGTTGATAAAAGTCTTCCTAGTTTTAAAATGTCTTAGTTTTACCTACCCTGTGTGAGGGATAGGGTTGCCTGCCATGTAGGGTAGTGGCTGTCTGCTGCAGCCGGAGTCCTCTGCCAGGATGCTCGGGGGGCACGAGGCAGGCAGCCTTGCCTCCCACCTGTGTGCTGGTGTGGCTGTGCCGTGTCTGGATGAGCTGCAGGTTCGGCCCCAGTCACTCAGAGCTGCGCCGTGGGCTCAGGTTTGTAACAGCGCCAGAGCAAAGTGAAGAGTGTGCAGCTCCACAGTGCTGTTGGGGCCCTTCAGTACAGCTTCACTGTTACTGGGTATTAAACACACGTTGTGTGCTCCCAGCCAGCTCTGACCATGGAGACACAGCAATCCACCTCTCTATTTGCGTAGCTGTGGAGCAGACGGATACAATGCCATGCTGCCTCCTCTCAGCTTTGGAAAGGCTGCCTGAGCCTATTTTAATGGAGATCCGCATCCCAATACTGTAATGCTGCTCTGGCATTTGAAGTGGGTTTAGAGGAGTCTGTGTTAGACACATTTGGAACAGTTTTCATGAGTTCTGGTCCTGCTGACAATTCCTGGGTCACATGGACATCCAGCCTGATTTCACTAGCAGAGAGGATTGTTTTCTCCAAACACAGCCTGATCCAAGGGTGTTAACTCTGAGTACTGGGTAAGCCAACAGGATTTAGGTGGCTGTTACAAGTTCAGGCTTGATGACCTCAAAGGTCTTTTCCAACATAATGATTCTATGAAGTTTTACTGGATTTTAGCGGCTTGGTGCCTCTGACAACAACGGTCATTTCACAGAAGAGTGTGCAGTGTTGGGAGAGAGGGCTCCTCGTTGTGAAGCTGCTCTCACCTCCTTACTAATCATTGTGGAGTTGATCTGGGGAGGCTGTGCACAAGCTGAGGTGAAAGGGAGTTTTCATGGAGGTTTGGCAGTGGTGGGAAGCACTGGCAGGCGGTCTGACAGACACAGGAGCTGATGGGGGGAGGTGGGGAAAGTTCACAAGATGCACAGTGAATTGTGGAGATGTGAGGCTGGGAAGCAATCAGAGATGTTACAAATCCTCTGAGAAGGATTTGAAACCACCTGCTTCCAGGGGTGCAGAGAGCCTGGGTGGGCATCGGGTCAGCACCCTGCACTTCCAGGGGATTTTATTTTGACTGACAGCTGATCAAGTGACTTGAAATATCTGCCTCAGAATGCTAGAGGAGTTAAATTTGCTTATCTGGTCATTACATATTTTTGCTTCTGTTAGTGAAAGCATTATTAGAGAGGCACTGGATTATTCAGTGCCTCAGAAGTGAAACCTTGATTTGGACACAGCACGTGTGCTGATAATGTGCGTTACTTGTCCTGTCTGCAGCTTTGCATTGCCAAACGTTTCCTGGGTTTGCAATGGAGCCTTAGCTTGAAAGATCACAGCCACTGCATCTTCAAATTGATTTTCTTCTGCAGAGAGATGTTGGAAGCAAAAACCAATTTGGTTTGTATAAACTACATTAGATAGAAGAAGATATCCCTTAGAGTGCACGGGATCACCTTTGAAGCCAGTTTCACCCGACCATGAATAACAAGTTGTACAATAGAAGGAATTTCTTACAGCTGATCTGTTCTCTACCCATCCGTGAGTTGGTTCTGAAATGAGATAAACCTAAGTACTCTAATTTGGGACAGGTGTATTGTATTTCCCAGCCATATTACAGAACCTACTGAGGCCCGGGTGTGTAACCCAGTGCGTTACCAGTGTGAGAGAGGCAGTTCTGTCTGCTTTGAGGGAGCAGACTTGCAAATAAGATGCTGGGCTGCTCCAATTGTTTTCAGGAAGCACCAGGCTGAGGCTTGTCTGTGAGGTTCTGCCTGGGCTGCCAGTCGGTGAGTGGAGCCCTGGAGGGTCACATGTGTAGCTTGTTTTTCTTTCTGGATTGATTCAGTGTCTTGAATCCCTTCTCCCCTCCTCTGGCTTATTCTGTCCTCCTAGCCTGGTCCTCATCTAGTGCCTGTCTGTTCAGGAACTCTGCAGCTACAGAGACCAGCAGGATAGAAAGGATGCTTTAAATGGGGAAAAATATTGCGCTACCTGCCCCCTTTATTTCATTTGGCCTTTTGTAACAGGTTTTCCTGGTGTCTGCTATTATCTAATTTTTAGGACACCTGAGAGGAATTTGGAGTTGGGACGCTACTTTGGTACTGGAAATACGGATGGATTTGCAGCACAGCTCCTGTCTGGAGTCATGCCCTTCCCTCAGCACAAGGCTGCCTGCTGCAGTTATGCCCAGGCTTGGAGTGTTTTGTAGGTTGTGTCTTGCTTTTTTCCCCGGGCCAGAGTGTTGGGGCTGGCCTGAAGAGGCTGGCTCCCGAACACTGAGCAGTTATCCCCAGGCAGGAGCAACTGGACTCCTAGCAATAGGTGCCAACTTGGGTTGTCCCTGAGACAGCAGGGAGGGACGGCCCTGGCCGACTACCCCTGGGGACGAGGGTGATGCTCATGGCTGAGCTTGTTGCCCTCGGTGGCAGCGAGCAAACCTGCTGTTGGCTTGCGTGTGCGCAGCTGTGGAAGTGAGAGGCCCCATGTTCATGTATCATTGTAATTAATGGTAGTTGTCAAAAGCTGCCTAAGAGCATAAGCATCCAGTATGGAAAGGGAAAATCATGGTGCCCCAACTGGATTTTGTAAGAAGTAACTGGACTGCGGAAAGAAAGAGATAGTGTTCTTAACCTGACTTCAGTTTTCTGTGGCAAATGCTAATAGCAGCAGCTGTGGGTGGGTGCACTATCCAGCCTGATTTAAAAGGTCATCCGTGACCTGTTTTAATGTGAGGCAACAGGGAGCTAAAAGCTCTGCTTTTCCTGCGTTGGGTCCTGTGTATTCAGCGTGCAGGGCTGTGCCGGGGCTTGGGGCGTCCTTTCCCCCAGGGTTACAGAGATGGGCTGTGGAGCATGTGGTGGTGAGCATGTGTGCCTGGGAACGCCGCACCTTCCTGGGACACCATGGCTGCTCCTTGGGGAGCAGGAGCCCAGTTACCTTTGGTGAGTCTCTAATGGAGTGAGGAGCCAGGTCTGCTCCGGCAGTTGCACGTTGTTCCCACGGTGCTGCTCTTTCTGGGGCGCTTGGCTGCCTGGCGCATCCTGCAGCCTGCTTGTCAGCTGTTATCAGCTGCTTTAAACAGCTCAAACAAGCCCTTATCAGCATGTGAGACCAAAGGGTATTAGGGGGCTGGGTGACCAGGATGGCTTTTATGAGCCACTTCTTAAAGCTGAAGCCTCAGGAGCCATTGAGGCCGTAATCAGATTTGAGGATAATATGGTGCTTTTTCCTCTTTTTGTCCCCCTTCTTTGTTTCTTTCTGGTAGCAAATAAAGGAAAAAATCTGAGCACTTGGTTGGTTCTTGTGGAGTCAGAGCATGGCTGCAGGCCCTTTACTCAGCAATGCAAAGGGATTGCAACCAAGTAACCTGGGAGAAGTGGGAGTGGGAGTGCATAGTAGTCTTTTGCTGTAGACTGCAAATCCCTTACGCGCATGCCTTGAAGCGGCCTCCCAAGCCTTAGGAGTGATTAATAATGAAATCAGCTAATAACAGGATCTGCAAGGCATGAGAGAAAACTAGCCAGTGTTTTGTTAGGGGAAGAAAATGTGCAAACCAGCAGGAGACATGCTGATCGTGTCTGATTCATGTTGTCTCTATAATCCCAGCTAAAGTTTTAACAGCCCAGGAAGATGAATTACCCACTCTAACCAACACATGGATCAGCATGGGGTTTATTAGAAGCAGGCTATCATTTAACACTGTCAGGAGTGTATTTATTATTAAGCAGTAGGCTCCACAGTCTAAATGGAGAGCCATTACTCCTCCCTAGACACCAAACAAGGTGTGTTCATAAAGCCAAATAACCAATATATTGTGTGCTTGCATGCACACAAATGCTGGTTCCTCTTTACTGGGCCTTGGAGCTTTCTCTGTTTAGCTACAGACAAATAAACCAAACTGTTTTAAGCTACTGGGGGAAAAAGCTGTACACCCTATGCTAATTCTGACTCTCAGGACTCCCGAGTGACCTCACCCCAGCGACCTGTTGAGAAACCAGAGAGATCGGTCTGGGCTCATCGCAGAGCGGTTGGTTAAAAGTGACTGCATGTGGGCTACAGCACGAAAAGCGTGCAAGAAAACTCTGTACTGACAAGTAGACTGTTCTCATTGCCCTGAGAAGAGCAACAAAGCTGGGAAAGGGGCTGGAGAACAAGCCATTTGAGACGCGGCTGAGGGACCTGGGACTGGTTAGCCTAGAGAAAAGGAGGCTGAGAAGAGACCTTGTCACTGTCTACAGCTGCCTGAGAGGAGGCTGTAGCAAGGTGACAGGCAATGGGACAAGGGGAAATGGCCTCAAGTTGTGCCAGGGCAGGGTCAGGTTGGACATCAGGAAATGTTTCTTCCCTGAAAGGGTTCTTGGGCCCTGGCAGAGGCTGCCTAGGGAGGTGGTGGATTCCTTGTCCCTGGAGGGGTCTAAATGCTGGGTAGATGAGGTGCTTTGGGATCTGGTTTAGTAGTGGGCAGGTATGGTTGGACTTGATGATCTCAAAGCTCTTTTCCAACCAAACCGTTCGATGTTCTCATAACGGCCCTGATGGGAGACACCTTAAAATACGACAACGTGGATTTTCAAAATTTAGGAGCCAAACCACAGTGTAAGCTGAGACCTGGGGCAGGCATGGATCAGACGTAACAGACTCCTTTTAACTTTCACCTTTTTTTGCCAGCTGTCTGGGAATACGTGATTTCTGGAAGTTTAAGCAATACCATATATGTTTGTTAAAATTTCATTGTATAAATTAATTTCCTTCATCTCTCAAAATAGGGATTTGTGACTGTATTGACTGGAAATGTGGGATGCGGGTTATGCAGAGTTAATGCTGGCCTTTTAAATCTGCTCTTCACCAAAGGTTGCTTTGTAAAAAGTGAAATGAACCAGTTAACTTTTCTGGTCCTGTTTTTTACCATTAATTTGGAAAGGGATGTGCCAAATGTCCATTTGAATGTGTTAGAAATTGAAGTCAGTGTTTGCATCTGGCTATGTGAGGCATTATATCCGCTCTTGATCTAGAACGTGGATCTGAAGGGTCTTTCTATAGAAAGACTTTGTCAGTTCTCCTCACCTTCAGCCCTTGATTTTTTCCAATCAAAATTCAAGTCCTTTTGTGTTTTCTTGCTGTTCCCGTCAGCTGCTTCTGCTGCTGAACATAGGCTGTTGCTGTTCCCTGAATTCCCCACAACCATTATCCATGATCAAGTCATAAAAGCAGATTTGATATCATCTCAACAGGCATGATTTTCATCTAGGTGTGATGAATACTTCTTGCACTCCAATAGCTTGGATTTAAGCCATGCATAATTTTTGCATTAATTATATCATTACTGTTTAATTGCTGCAATTAGCAGCATCACTTTCTCTGAGCCATCACTGCCATAATGTGGCCTCCACATTATAGCAGGCTGTCACTTCTGCAGGGGCATTCTGTGCTGATTCTCATGTATGGGGTGTCCACGTGGAAAATGATTACATTAAACCCAAATGACCAGTCTACGTGTCTGCGGCAGTGTAAATGTATGCAGAATGACTTTCTTCTGAGGATATCAAAGAATTGTGTTCAATTGACCAAAAGAAAGTGTGCCTGAGCCACAATCTGTTCTTTATGAAGGCGCCCAAACCTCTACAAGGCAAGTGCAAAAGTGTGCCTCTCTGAAAATCATCTTTCAGGTCCTCTGTGTAGCTTGAAGCACCTACAGAAAGTACAGGGACGCTGGAGTTGGGTGTCCAGTTGAGTTTTACGGATCCTCATAGACTCGACTTGCTGTACCATGTCCACTTGAGAGATGCCAGTAAGTTCCACCTGGCAGTGCTATGCGTGTTGCTTCGGAACTGTTGGGACGGGGTACTGAGGGCAGACGGATGCTTAGTTAATGTGACTGTGCTCTTCAAAGGCACTCGTAGCTCGGCATGTAAAGCAGAAAGGGTTCAGTTCATAGCTGTTAGGATGATGCTCTGGAAGGCCTGGGAGCTTCCTGCTCTGTGGTGAAAATGTTGCATGAGGACTAGTGATAGGAGTGTCACCAGAAACACTTCTGTTGTTGTCTGCGAGTGCTTTAGGGATCTAGCCTCGTCTAACGTGCTGCTGCATCTGCAGTGGGGAGGCTCTGTGCAGAGCCAGCTGTGGGTCTGTAAGACCCAGGGGAACCTGTTGTGATGAGCAGAATGGAAGCGTCTTATAGGCGGGCACAGGACTCTTTGCCTGTGTCTCGCAGCAGAGCTGGGGGAAGCCTGAACTATTACCACTGCAGGCTACGACTTCACTGTTTCTGGCTTTTTGAATGAAAATTTTCAATATTACCTCTTGTCAGTCTTCTGCACTAAATTAAAATCCATTTTAGGTAATGTCAGAGGGATGCTGGTACAACAGGTTATTAATCCTACAGCTGTAACAGGGAAAGCTGCCTAGGCTAGAGGACACTCGTGATACCAGCCAAGTACCAAAGTCCATCCTTCCATTCTGTGGAGAAAAGGGCTTGTTGCGCTTCCAGTAATGCCACCAGCCCTGAAGAGGTGATACAAACTACCTGAAAGGAGGTTGTAGAGAGGATGGTAATGGCCTCTTCTCCCAAGTGACAGGGGGCAGGACGAGAGGGAATGGCCTCAAGCTCCGCCAGAGGAGGCTCAGGCTGGACATTAGGAAAAAATTTTTCACAGAAAGCGTCATTGGGCACTGGCAGAGGCTGCCCAGGGAGGGGGTTGAGTCCCCTTCCCTGGAGGTGTTTAAGGGACGGGTGAACGAGGTGCTGAGGGACATGGGTTAGTGATTGATGGGAATGGTTGGACTCGATGATCCGGTGGGTCTCTTCCAACCTGGTTATTCTATTATTCTATGAAATTAAAACTACACTCTGTTATTCAGAAACAAGATTAGCTTTTTAAGGAGAGTCATGCTTTGTAATGTGGTTGTGCTGAGGAGGCTTCTGCCTGTCTGAATCTCCCTCCTGCTCAGTGTTAAGCTGTCGGCTAACAGCACCATCAGCCATCGTTACTTTACTGCACAAGATCCAGCAAGCAACAAACCCTGGTGATTATCTAGCAGCGGGAGTTCCTTATCCAGGAGAAGCATTCCTTGTTCCTCTAGACTTTCTTCCTTAAAGAAGGGTCAGCCATCCTGCCGACTGCATAAAACTAGCATTACCCTCCGTATGAACGCTTATTTTAAGTAAGACATAAAGAAATGCAACTTCATGAACTGCTTTTAATCCTCAGTGATTTTTTTTTCTTTTTTTTTTTTTTTTGGTGTGTACGACAAGAAGGCCACGTCTATGGAGACTTTTTGCAATGGCTTTGCCAGGAGTTCTTAATATTGATGCATTCATTTGAGTTTGCTTACACAGACAAAAATCACTCAAGCAAAATCACTGCTGATTGCTCTGCAAGTGGGAATGATGTTGAGGTGACAGTTAGATGGGCTCAGTTGTGGATATAAACCATTTTCATGTGTTGGAAAAGATGCCTTGAGAGGGGCTCAATATTTTTGCATTTGCTTTCAAGCACTCAGGAAGAAAAGCAGCAGGTACAGAATGTCGTTTTGGGTCAGCTGAAGTCACCCAGTGATGAACATTTATGTCGCATATTCTGGCTTTTTAAAAGACACTGTTCTGTGCCAGTGGTTACCCAGTTTGTAAAGCAAACTCCATATCCTAGTTGACACCCTTTCTAATTACATCTCACCTTCATTAGGCTATTAAAGTGCTAAATGCTAGCAGTTACATTGAACTCCCTCTGTCTGTGGCAGCACTGACTGGTGTGACAGGTTTGCCCAGGAGCCTGGCAGGACTCTGCCAGCGCTGCGAAGCCCTAAACAAAGCCACCGCAAAAAGGGGGAGCAAAAAAAGCACCCTGTAAAGCAGCTCGGCTTATGCGTATGTCTGACCGCAATGCCCATACCTGGCACCGAAACGCACAGCTGGTGGAGGCTGATCTGCTAGCTTCTTCTCATTTTAATTAGAGCAGTGCAGGAGGGGGGATGTGAGCAGGTCTAGCACGTGCTTTCGTGTGAAGGAAGGCATTTGGATCTTGCACTCGTGGCTGTGCTGTGGTCCTCCTGGGCTCATGTGATCTGGCTCTCCCCTGTTCTCTCACACAAGGTGTCCCTCGCAGGAAGAGGCAGGTTCCCTGGGGATGGTGTAGATGGATGTCTGTGCTCTGTGCACAGGTAGGATTTAAACGTGAGCAGTCAGCTGTGCTCTAGCTTGTATGTGATCTCCCTGAACAGGCACTGCCTTGCAGCCCAGGAGTGCTGGGACAGAGGGTTTGGAGCTGCTTTGCGGCGCCTGTGCGGTGGCTGCCTGCAGCCTGGCTGTTCCCCGGGTGGATGCAGCTTCACAGCTGCTGCTGAGCATCCCAGGTTCTGTCCCATAGCAAATTTAGTTTTAAACCTTGCAATGCTTTGCTTGTTCCCTGTGTGTGGTACAGGGGAGAGATCGGCCAGATGTTGTTTTTCCTGATGGATTGAGACAATGCAGGAGATGGGGCAGTAGAGGTCTTTATTTTTTAAAATATAAATATGATTGCTTCTGCAGGCTTTTTCCAGAGGGTTTCTGTAAGGCATCTGCTGTCACTGCCAAGACCCTGCCCTGAGCTGTGCCCAGGCTTGCCCAGCTCCTCAGGGCTGGAGTTTGGGAGCCAAATAACCAGGGTCTCCTATGAGTAAGTAATTTCCCAGAGAAGGATGGCCCAAATCACTTCTTGTTATGATTTCTGATCTTCCTACAGACAGATTGAGGGCTTCTAAAATGTATTCACTGTCTGAAATGATTTGCTTGAATACGGCCATTAGTCATTTCTGATTTATGAATCTTTATGCCCGTGAGCAGCTCAAAATAGGATATTTGAGATTCAAAATCCTGGCTGTGCTGATGTTTTGATTAACTGGTCTGAATGCATTAAGGATCTCAATGTGTTTCTATTTTCTGACTAAAATGAGTGTGACCTTTAAATGTTTTGCACTACAAAAAAAAATAAGTCATTAACTCCTTAGTAGTTGGCCTGTGCCTTAAGAATATGATCCGGCGTTGGGAAGAGATAGCTGCGGGCTGCCTGCTGACAAGTGGGAGCAGTGGACTTTGCTCCAGCTGCTTTCCCCACGGATGGCTTTTTGTGCTGTGCATTGCCTTGCCATATCCGAGCATCTCGCAGAAGTGCCCTGAGCAAAGTTATCAGCATCTGTCACATATTATTTTGTTCCTTTTCCCAGGCAAAGAACCAGGTGGAAGAGGATGACATGTTTTGGTATGGATGCCTTCTCTAATAAGGACTGTTTGCTGAATCTCATTAGCTACAGACTGGACACTGCACTGGTCTGTTGATCTGGAAATTCTGTGTATTTTCACCCAAATGATGGAAGCCCAGGCTGTTTTCAGTGACTCAGTCTACACAATGCTCAGTCTATTTTTTGTGACTGTTTTCTGTGACTGAAAGACTTGCTTGGAATAGTATTTATTAATATATTCTTGCCAGTGAAATTATTTGCAGAAAAGTAACGAGAAACTAGTAGGAACCTGGGAAAAAACAAAGCCTTTGAAAAGGAGGAAAGATAATTTCTCAGAAAAACAGGGAGATTGTAAGTCACTTCCATTGAATTCCAGTTCATTGACCGACTTTTTAAGTGGGGATGTGCACGGCCTTGCTGAGCTACCCTGCTGCTGCCATGCTGAAAGACTTTCTCGGACTGCCCCCAGCCGCCTCCTGGCAATGTGTCCTGTTGGTCACTGGGGAAAAAGATGAAGAAATGAATGGGAGATGCCTGATTATGCGCCAGAGTGGAGCTTAGACTTGGTGTGACTTTGGGGCAGGACACCGTGTGGCCCAGCCCTGCTCTCCAGGACACTGGGCTGGCTGAAGGTGTTTGGTTTACTCAATCAAGAATAAACAGATCCATGTGTGAGTCAAACCCAGGTTCAGGCTGAAGCCAGGTGTTCAGTTTGGTGCTAATGAGGCTTTCTGGGTGTTGCATTAGCTGAAATTCCTCTTCAGGCACTATGTTGCAGGCTCTCATACCCCTTGTAGACAATGACAGCAACGCACATCACCTCCCCTGTGCTGCAGTGACACTTGGCTCGCTGTTCACCGGGAGCGCAACCCCAGGTAACAAGCAGCAGGTAGAGTCAGTGAACCTGCTCCCTGCAAATATTTACTTTTCAGGCACTTTTGGCCCAAGCTTTATCAAATGGCTTTGTGCGGATGCAGGTATGAGGGCAGGCGTTAGAGAGGTGCTCTACAGGAGTGGTGAAAATGAAGAGCAAGGTCAGGCTGGCAGGGTGACGTGGCATCTTGTGTTGGACTTATTGATACAGCTGAGGAAAAAAAGAAGTGGGGAAACATTCAGGCATACTGGCTTTTCTTCAGATCTGAAACCCAAAAGGTTGTTCTCACTGTCTAGAAAAAAGCACTGGTATTTTCCAGATGGCAGTTTGCAGCTGCCAATCCACTGCCAGCCTGGATCAGACTGTCTTTGTTCAGGGAAAAGGTAAGTATGGAATGGGCATGTGCTGCTTGGCCCTGGGGCCGCACTCAGGCCGTTGGCGTCTCCCGTGGTATTTAACAGTAGGGATGAAGTCTCTGTGTCCGTGGCTTGTTCGTGATGTGGCTCTTGACTCCAGGCAGGGCTAGGGTGCAGCTGCCTTGTCCCAAAAGATATGCTCCAAGGTGTTCTGAAGTTGCTGAAGCATTTTACCAGCTGGTGTTGGTTGGGTTAGATCCTGACGCCAGCAGGCAGTTGTGCATGGTTTTATTCAGAAATCCGGGCCTTGAGCTAATCCCTGGTTTGAGAAACAAGAATTTCAGGTTTCTTTGAGGTGGACTCTTCTGCTTTGAGCTAAAGTAAATGAGAATTCATTTTCCAGCTGCAAGCTTTCTGATTTTGCTTTAGATTGTCTCTCTGTGGCTGTTTCCCCAGTAAAATGTTCTCTCTGGAGTTCTGATAAATATAAAAGGGTAAGGCACGCAGCAGTGCCAGCGGGGCACAGCCCTGGCAGTCCTGGTCACCACCTTCAGTGTTGTCTGCCACGAGTGGTGATGAGGAGCTGCTGGACTCTGCTCTTCACTTACTGCTCAGTGTTGGATGAGATCAGAGTCTGACCAGCCTCTGAACCGCCACCGGTGTTGGTGGCAAACAGGGCAAAGAGAATGTGCCCTAAGGGGAGGAGGGTTGAAAAGAGACTGTATACCAAATGTAGCTCTGTGCTGCAGGCCTGGTAACACAGCAAGAAAAACAGCGTAGAAATCTCCATAAAAAATAATTTTTATGATAATCACTCGAGTTTTCCACAGCACGTAACTGTGCTCATTAACAAAATGCCCAGAGGTTTACTAAGCCAGTTCGGTTAATAAAAACACAATTAAAGATTAACTGTTCTGAAACTTCCTTGTGTTTTTTTTATATACCCAGTTGTTAAAACACAATAAAATGTTTTTAACCACTCATGATTCTGAAATGGAATAATTGTTATTACTCTTTGGATTAGAGTTCCTAAAAGCTTCAATCAGGGATCAAAGTCTTATTGTGTAAGGCACTGTAAGCACATAATAAATCGCACCCTGCGGCCCCAGAGAATGTGCAGGATACTGCTGTCAGTCTGTCTTCAGCAGCACAGCGTCCTCTTCTCTCTCCATCTCTCCCTGACAGCCCAGTGATTTAGTATGGAACCCCTCTCTGTGACTTCCCTGCCTGATGCCACAATGCTCGCTGTTGCCCTTTGTTAACAGGTCATCCCCAGTGCTTTGCAGGAGGAGATGAAGGAAAAAAAAGAGGAAGGTAATTCTTTGTTCCAGAAACATGATTCATCACAGTCTGCAGTGTTTCTTCCTCCGTGCCACAGTCTGTCACTCACTAAGCTGTGCATTGGGTCAGACGCTACAGTCTGAGTCTCCAGCTGATGGCTACCGAGGCCGCATTCGGTGCTCTGCAACAAGCACAGTAATTGAAACTCAGACTGCAGGAGAGCAACAGCTTAGTCTTCGTTTCAGCAATTTGTGCACAGGCTTGTACAGAGTTTTCTCCTGGATGTGGTAAACAAGGGGCTTGATTCAGTATTGCCTTGTGGTCTGATCCCACAGCAGGGAACAAAATGGGGATAGTGCAGTCACAGTGTTGATTGATTGCTTTTAAGTTCAGAGTGTCTCATCTTCTTGCCCTAGAGAACAAACTTGTGATGGCTCCCTGTGGGGAGTCAAGGTCCCCGATGTGCTTGCGGGAGGGAGCTGCTGGGATGCTGTTGCCTTTTACATTAGGGAGCCAGGAGCGCTGCTTCACTGAGCCCTGCTCCATACTTGCTCCCTTTCTGCATTCCCGTGTGTCTCACCAGCATCAGAGCAGCTGGAGGGAATTAGAGGGCTGGAGAAGGACAAGACTTTTTTCATCAGGTGGGATGTGGGGGGTGTGACAGCTTCTGTCCACAGCGAGGACTGTGTCGAGGGCTGAGAACTGGATGTGTTTCAAGTAAACTGCCAGTGAGCGATCTGCAGGCCAAGGATTCTTCATTAGGGAATGACAAGAATGTTTCTGAAAAACAGACAAATGTGAGACTGTCACAATCTGTTCACACCAAGACAAACAAGGCAAAAAGCATGAAATAAATGATTTTGTGCTCGCAGGGCTTTAACAAGGGCTGGGCGTAGGAATGCCAAACAAGGGCTGATACGCTGATGAAAACAAGAACAACACTTGGATGTGCTCTCCCTAAAGGTCTGGCTCTACCAGAGTCCCTGCTGTTTTGTGGATCCCAGTCCCTGTTTATGAAGAGGTAGATGATGGACACGATGGTAAGAAAGGCAGAAGTGCTCCTTCACTTTCTTAGCGTACCTTAACTGAGCTGTTCGAGCCCAGTTTGTTAAAGCAAATTGGCAGTGCTGTGACCAGATCGAAGTGAGTCGGTGCCACTTGGAAGCATAATGTAGTGACAGCCCTGTTTAGAGAGCGCTTAGATGTTGCTCACGGTGATGGGATGGGCTCGCACGCAGGGAGAGGTTCAGTGCGGGCTGGCATGGGGCTGAACGGGGCTTTCAGTTTTCTGGCGGTCAGTACATTTGAAGTGCTTTCGTATTACATTTCTCTTTCAAATGGAAATCAAAGTCAGACACTACCTGGGGAACCATGTTCTGAAAAATAATGTCAGACTGAATGTAGCAGGCTATTGCAATAACACTTGGAATCTTTTCTGTGTTGCAGTGTTAAGCCTTTTGGATAATACAGAGAGGATCCTGAAGTGATGGGTTTTCATAAGCAAAAAATGAGGCTATTCCGAAATCAAAATGGAACCTAGTGGTATTATTGAAATGTATTGTGTCTTTCTCATGGTGAAAATTCATTGCTAGTGGCTTTCACGTTTGACAGATTGGCGTTTTTCTGAAGGAAAAATATTCCAGTGGGAAATTCTAGTGCTAATGTGGGTGTCAGCAGCAGGCTGCCTGGGTTTTTCATTCTTCTTATTTTTATGCCTGAAGAATTCCCACTGTCGTCTGAAGTTGGAGGATATTTCTTCTGAAAATAGGGCTCCAGAGAGAGATATTTTTCACATCACATCCCCCTCCCTCAAGTGGCACTAGGATCTAGCTGTGCGGATTCCTTATGTGCTGCTAAGCAGCTCCCACCTCTCTCTCCAGCAACTGATTCATGCGTGAATGTGGTGAAGTGCTGCAGCTCGTGGCAAGTTTGCACTGGGGCAAATCCTGGTTGAGGACGGGGGAAAAACGGATGTACAGGATTTTGCTGTTTGCTTGACAGTTTATATGGCTGTAAAAGGCTGTGCTCCAGAAGGGCAGGTCCTGCCAGAAATAGGAATGCATTCAACACGGGGCAAAGGAGATGATCTGTGAGTAATATTATTCATAGGCTCCCTGCATTGTGTCCAAGAGAAGCAAATAAAAGCTAACACTTGACCTGTGTACGGAATTGTGAATGAGGAAATGAGGATTGATGGTGTTCTTCCATCAGTCCTGCTGCGCCACAGCAGTGGGACACCCGACCTGTGCTGCGGAGGCGAAGGTGGAAGGGAGATTCCACCTTTACACAAATGCAGTTGTGTTCGCTGCCCTGTAAAAATGTGCAGCCTGTTTCTCTTCTTTACCGTGGTGTAAATTAGGAGTATTTCTGCTAAAAGGACTGTGCTCTTCACAGGGGCAAAAGCAGCAGAAGGAAGAAACGAAGACATACGTCTGAAATGTTGCAGCAGATAGCAGGGTTAATACCTCAACACATAAGCTCTGTGGGTGGAGTGAGGAGAGTTGCCTTTCTTAATGCCAGAGTTTCCACCAAGTGCTTGGAAAATGATGCTGTTCTGCTCCACCCCTTCCCGAAAGAAGATACAAAGCTTGCTGCTTCAGAGAGGCTGCTGGCTACACAGAGCAGCATCTGCTCTCCGGAGAGCTGGGCAAAGAGTAGATAAATAGAGTTGGTTTAAAATATCTTTTAAAAATAGCCCTGGGGTTGTGTATTTTCTCTGTATATTTGTTCCAGGGCAGAGTGGAATAAAGGTTCATTAAATCCCAGAATACATGAAATCCTGTGGTGCCATGTGGGACCTCTCAAGCTGTGCTAACTTCACAGAAAATGGGTTCAAGAGTGTTTTTTGGTGTTTGCCCTTTAGAGGCTGGTGCCTGCTGGACCGGAGGAAGGAACATGCTGTAGCCGCTGGTGCTGAGCATGAAGCTCTCCTTGACCTGTGCTTTGGGAAGCCCTGGGATGGCAGCTGGCAGCATAGAGGCAGTTTGAGTTGCCTCAGCACCTTTTGCTCGTGAGTGGATCAAACTGCACAGCTGCCCTGGGGGTGGATTCATGTCCCTGCTCTGCACAAGCAAACCTCAGGTCGGGGCAGAATTGCATCCGCCACGGTGTCGCAGGGTGCCGGCAGCAGCAAACCCCTCTGCTCTCCCCACACACAGCCCTCTGCTTTTCACTCAAACCCTCTTTTTTTCTTTTCTTGCAGGATTCCACAAACACTTAAGAGAGCAAATAATCCAAAGGCTTATTACTGTGCATGAATCCTTCAGCCTTTTGGGTTTCCTGCTCTGGAGCCACTGTGAAAATGGACACATCAATACAGGCTTCCACAGAAAAGCTGACAATCTCAGAATGGTGTCATGCTGCAACAACTGAAATCTCCTGCCAGGCTGGTGATGGTGCTTTCTAATCAACTTTGCAATGAATATTCCTTAAATCATGTTAATCCACCATTTAAGCAGAGATATCAGTTCCAGACAATGAATCACTGTACCTGGAGGGGAATATACCTGCAGCTTCCCCAGAGAGGAGGCGATTAACAGCATGCGTGCTGTCAGATGAGCTGGCTGCGCTGGCATTTATCACCCCAGAGCTCCTTTCCCATGATGAAGGAAATCTTTGCTCCCTGCTTCTAGTAAAATCAGCTTTTATTTATGTGGTGGTTGTGGAAAATGACTCTTAAAGGAAAACCGCACCTGTTTTGCTGTCTGGGACAGGTTTTGCTCTGGTTTACACAGATGCATTTCCTCTTAGAGTCTGCTAAATATGCTGCTCTAAGGTCCCCCAGAGCCTTCTCCAGGCTGAACAACCCCAACTCTCTCAGCCTGTCCTCATACGGGAAGTGCTCCAGCCCTTGGATAATTTTTGTAATCTCCTTTCAACTCACTCCAACAGATCCACGTCCTTCCTGTGCCGAGAACTCCAGAGCTGGACACAGGGCTCCAGGTGAAGTCTCACCAGAGCCAAGTAGAAGGGGAGAATCCCCTCCCTTGCCCTGCTGATCACACTTCTGATGCAGCCCAGGACACACTTGGCTTTCTGGGCTGCAAGCACCAGAAGTTGACTTCTCATGCAGAAATAAGAGTCCTAAAATGCGTGCAGGCAGGACGCAGCGCACAGCTTTTGAAGATCCAGTTCTGGAAACCTACAGAATTAAATTAACTGAAAAGACTGAACTGGCTTTTTCATGAATGCTTTTTATGTTCTCATCTCCCAAAGCTCCAAGGGACCAGCTGCTGTGGGAACTACTGACATCCCACCTCAAAGAGACTGCAATCCGAATCGAGAGCCTTGTTCTGAAGGAGTTTCTGAACCCACATGATTCTGTTACTTTGGGTAAAGAAAGAACTACATGTTGGTAAGTTTTTTTCTTTAACTTTTAAGCGCCTGGCGAAACTTCATGACATTCATCACAGAGTAACTTTTCTCTTGATGAATGAGCTGTGGTAGCTTGAAAAAGAGAGGATGATTTATTGGGATAAGTTGTAGCCTGTTCTGTGTGTGTATCCATAACCTGAGCTGCTAGCTCAGGTGTTGACAGCAGTCATGCCGTATCACGACGCTTTCAGGGCACTGTGAGGTCTGCAGGCGACCTTTGCAGCCACAGTGGAATTTGGTGCTGCCGTGGCTATGTCCCACATGAGCTACAGCTCCAGAAATAGTGAAACGTGGAGTTATTTCTCTGAGAAAGCACCTCTGGAGGTCTTTGAGTCCCACTTCTGCTCAAAGCAGGGTTGACTTAAAAACATCCCTGATGGTGTTTAAGGCCAGGTTGGATGGGGCCTTGGGTAACCTGACCTAGTGGGATGTCCCTGCCCATGGCAGGGGGGTAGGAACTAGATGATCTTTAAGGTCCCTTCCTACCCAAACTATTCTATGATTCTGTGACTTCTGAGGCAGATAGTGTTGCTCATATCCTCATCCAGCTGAATGTCTCCAAGGCTGGAGATGCTCTGGTCTCTCCAGGCATCTGTTCCTACCTAGGCTGAAGCACCCTTAACAGTTGTTTCTCTCTCACCGTATGAAATTTCAGTTTCTGCTGCTTGTGCCTGTTGCCTCCACTCCTCTGCTGTGCACCTTTGGAATAGTTTGGCTCCACCCTTTCTGTAACCACTTTTTTGTCAGAGGAAGGCTGTAACAAGGCCTCTTTCGACTTCTGCAGCTAGGCTGTCAGCCTCTTCTCTCAGACATGTACTCCAGCCCCCGACCATCCTGGTGGGTTTCTGCTGGACTTGTTGTACTTTCAGTGTCCTTCTTACACTGGACAGCTTGAAATGAGATGCAGTATTGCAGGTAAGGCCTCAGAAGCACTGCGCAAAGGGAATGGATCCCAGATGCCCTGCCGTGACCCGCTGGTGCTGCTGCAGCTCGTGCAGCCCAGGATGCCCTTGGCTTGCCCATTGCAAGGGCGTGTTGTTGACTCTTGTGGAGCTTGCTGCCCACCAGGACGCTTCACTGACACATTTGCAGGCTGTAGAAATACACTTGGGGCTGCTGCTAGGGAACGTGTCCCTGAGGATGTGCTGCACCCATTCCCTTGAATCTGGGGTCTCTTTAGGCTGTCTCAGTTTGGCCTCCCAAGAACAGAATAACCTCCTTCTTCCTATACTTTTGCTATGTACTCCTTAATACTTTGTGCTTTAGGATAAGAGACCAGTCCCCTAGATCTCCTAAATTCATGGTTGGCTCTTGCTTCTGCAGGCAATCCTGGAAGAAACAAACCACGCAAGTGAGTGAACTCGTGTAGTATGTTAGTAAGAGCCCAGTGTAAATGCTGTCAGGTGTTGGCCTAGAAGTGTCTGCTGCTTTTATAGACTGGATGACACACAGCTCTGATAACTTGTCTGATGCTGCCAGGCTGTGCCTGGATCTAGGATGATTGCTGCATTTCCTGGTGATGTGAGGAGGAAAATGGATAATGTGGAAATGTGGGAGATGCAAACAAATGCTGTTTTCTTAGAAGAATAACTGCAGCTGAAGCCACAGTTGTGCACAGGGAATGACTGGGCAGCATAGGTCAATAGATACTTCTTTATGGATGGCTAATAGGAGTGTGTACATATACGCGTGTATTTTTGTATCTGTACGAAA
The DNA here is from genome assembly GCA_033459285.1 of Clamator glandarius. Classification (NCBI taxonomy): domain Eukaryota; kingdom Metazoa; phylum Chordata; class Aves; order Cuculiformes; family Cuculidae; genus Clamator; species Clamator glandarius. The sequence continues at coordinate 913,594 of JAUNZM010000560.1, forward strand.
CCATTATGCCTGAGTCAGATTGCTTACGTTTGGCATTGAACTTGATTTCAACTTGTTACGTTTACTTAAGGTGTGGCAAAAGCTGCCTTATAAAGGAGAATGGGGATAGTGCCAGCCTGTCTGTCGCTCTGTTGGTGTTGGCTGGAGCATTACACAGGAGGCACTGCAGGTAAAACATCGCTTTGCTGTTTTACTTAGTAAAAGATGAAGCAAATGAAATACAAGTTACAGCGCAGGAAAAGCACTGCAGACACAGAGGGGTTTGTCCTGGGGAGTTAGAATAAATTAGAGTCCCTGTCCTTAATGTGACCTGGAGGGAAAGAAAAGATGAATTTGCGTCCTTAGGAAGGACCTTACAATAAAATGGTAAGTTGTCAGAAGTAATTGGATCAATTGGGAGTGGAGATCCTGAGAGGAGGAGGACTCCATAGTTACTGCATCCTGTTGTTAAATGAGGTAGAAAAAAGGTATTTGGAATCTCCTGTGCTGTGTATGGAAAATGAGAAGAAAATTGACTTAATAAATAGCCAGAAGGGAGTACTTCACGGACTGTTTGGAGCAGAACGTTACACACGATGCCACTGGGAAAGTAGTCTCGTGGAGGGTTGCCAAAGTGCCTTGTCTTGCTTTTGGTTTTCAGAGGTACTCAAGGCACTCACACATTGTACATACAAGGAACCACTGTCTGTCTGGGGTTTGGAGTGCCCAGGTTCAAGCCTCTGCAGTTTGCTGTCGCTGTGGCCAAGCTGCTGGAAAGCAGCACTCTCCCATTTGTTTTCTTCTCTGAATGCAAGGAGAGCTTGTAAACTCACGAATTCCTTCCTTGCAAGACAGTTCTGGATTTGTCTCCTTGAGGTTTCTGCAATGCTTGAAATACACGAATATCAGGGTCTTAGAGGAAAAGAGTGCTTGTGTTGCAGTAGCATGTATCGAAGGCTATGGGTGAGATAAAACGTACATTGATAGTTGTGTGTGTGTGTGTGAGGGAAATAGAGGAAGAAGGGCTGCCGTCTTTTTGGCACTTCTGCTATTCTTTGTAGTGTTTGAGAAAATTCAGCTGCTCTTCCTGAAGTACAGAAACCCAGCTGAGTCAACACACCGTGGAAATTCTTTGAGAGAACAGGTGGAGAGGAAAAGGGGGACGGTTAACCTGTGCAGTAGACGTGTGTTTCTAATTGTCTGTTTCCACTTCCTACTTAGTGAAAAGTATCAGAAGCCATTGAGGGAAATTATGTCTGTACCCTGACATAAATCTTTATGCAAAGTGTAATTAGCTGCCAGTTGCATGTGCCACCACTGAGTACCTGATTATAGTAGCTGCTTGACATCTCTCGTGAATGAGTGCCAGAGGGAGATGAGGCACACCCAGTGCTGCTGGCTTTTAAGCAGTTTAATGCAAAAAATGGTGGGTGCTTGGGGTTCCCAGGTGAGGTACTGTGGGGGTCACCAACCTTTTTTTCTGAGACAGACAACAAGCAGAAGGAAGAGGGACCAGAAAAGGGCAGTAGATGCAAAGTTGGGTGTGATTCTTTTCCGTTTCAGATAAGTAAATGTGTTGGAGGAAATCTCAGGACTGAGTAAATGTGTGTTTAACCCCTTCTAAATAATAATTTCCTTCTCTCGTTGAGAGTCAGTCTCTAGTTTTTCTCCAGTGTTTCATAATCTGTCTGAATCAGCATTTGGGGGTGTTTGAAATCCTTCCGTCTCTCCCCACATCTTGTGGCAGAGAGCAGCCTGAGGGCAACGCCTCTTGAGACCCGTTGCATTGTAGTTTTGTCCCTCCAAAGTCTCTGTGCCTCGGGGTGTATGAAGGGTAAGAAGCTCCCTGGCCAGACAAGCAATATCCTGCTTTGAAGGCTGTTGTGATCTCCGTTGTTGCTGGTGCACCTGTGAGAACCAGCCTGTGACCAAGGCTTGGGATGCTGCTCCGAAGGAGGCAGCCGGCAGAACACGCGGCTGTGGATGGGACAGTCCTCATCAGGCACGTGTGACCCTGTGGGCTGCCTGCGCAGTGGTGTGGGTGGACATAGAGCTCTGTGTGTGCCCCAGACACAACACTGATGAAGCTATTCCTGCAAGGGAAAAGTGGTTAAGTGTATTATTTTCCTCAGTCTCATTGCTAATTTATTCCGGATATGTAAAACAATGTAATTAAACATACACACACACACTTGGAAACTCTTGTTCTCTGTCAGAAGAGAGGGAACGTGTGTCAGACCGAACCTTCAAGCTCTGTTAGTTTTAATTTGGGTTTTGGAATTAGTAATCAGTTTTGCTGGAACACTGTTGCAAGAAATAGATGTTAGCACGCATGGGGCCTGGGCACAGTTTCAAATGAGTATTTGTTAAGAAGAAGCCATTCCCTTGTCGTGTTATGGTACATTACATGAGATTTATTTCCATTGTATTAAAAAATGCGAGCTCAAGGGGAATGTTCTTTCTTCTTGTTGGCTGAGGGTGATTTCCGAATCCCATTGGATTTTTTGTGGAGCTTTTAATTAAAACAATGAAATGCAAACCCCCTTATTTTTCCTGGTGTTGTTACAACACCAGGAGACCAAGTGGTTGAAGCACCGAGAAGGTGATGACACTGAGTAAAAAGTGTGTGTATGCGTGGCTGCATCATCCTTTCAGCATGACTGGTTGGTCTGTTTCCCGTGTGAGCAGTTCCCAATAAAAATCTGAGGCTTTGCTCTTACCGGAGCCATCTGCTCTCTGTATGGCACCAGGAAGGCAACGGATCCGTAGATAAGTTTGTTTGCTAGGAAGGAGCCCTTTCATCCACTAAAAATAAAAAAAAAAAAAAACAAACATGCAACTGTGGCATCCAGTGGCTTGAAAGGGAAACTGGGTGACTTCAGGCTAGGAATTAGCACACAGGGCACAGTGGAGGGTTTCTCTGCACTTGTTAATAAGAAGGAACATCTGAAGTGGAAGCCAGGGGCAGGGGTCGCTGGTTTGAGTGCAGTGGCATCTGGCATGCAAGGAGCCAGAGGAGGTGATCACAGCAATCCTTCCTGACCCTAAAGATCTGCTAATACAGGGCTTCACCAGGGGCTTCTCTGTCCGTAGGATAGGGGAAGGATGGGGAATTATAGCTCAGGACAGTTAAAACTTTTATTTTGTGAGGGCAGGTGTGAGTGAAGGGTGAAAACTGGTCTATGCTTGGAGTTAGTTGTTCCAGCAACGTGTAATTCTGTGTGGTGAAATGTGCTGGAGGAACAGGAGGTAGGGCAGGCTGCTCAACCTTCCTGCTACTTCCCTGAACCCCGAAATCCACAACAGGGATTTTTAGGTGGAAGAAGATCCCCGGGGAAGTTGGGGGGGTGGTGGTGCCCATGTGTGTGTCTCTACACCCATGTGGCTCTGGGGAACCACCTGAAAGCCTGTGCTCTGGATAGACTCACACAAATTGCTCTTTGTAGCTCTGGTACCACCAGCCCTCCAAATATGCAAGTTTTCCACCTTCCCATGTCCTTCTTTCACCCCTGTCCTAAAAGTCTTCCCACCCCTCAGTCCGGCATCTCAGTGGAAGATGCGCTACCTCCCCTATAACTAAGGCAGATCTTTGATGGCAAGAGTGCTGCTGCGCTTTTTGATGACTGTAAAAGGGATGAAGTCCACAGCAGGAGATTTCAGCTCCCGCATCCTTCCATAGCTGTGTCAGCAGGTGTACTGGCAGGTCTGCCCAGTCCAGGCTTTCACTGCATGTCCAAAATGCTTGCTTTTCCTCGGGGAATGGCCCTTTTCCTCTAGACATGTTAACAAAGAGGAGTTCAAACATGCTCTAGACAGGAATACCTATACATGTCAAGTAACGACTTCCCAGTTTAAAAATTAATTTACAATTCGAGTCTGTTTAAACACTGGCCTCTGAATGAACTCCCGAGTCCCAAAACCCCAGACCTTGGTGCACTCTCATGTGAGAAGGCAGCGCCAGTGAGGTCCAGGATATTGCAGCCGGGTCCCATCTTGGCATTGCAGCTGTGGGAAGTCTAGTGGGTTGTCTGTGGGAGCTGGTAGGAAGCCACCCGCTAATCTATCTGGAGCCTTTGGAACAGATCCTAAGGAAAGGCAAATTTCTGCCTTCATTGGGTCTCACTGAGAGAGACCATCAGGTGCTGCTTCGCAGAATTGAAATGAAGTAAATAACTCAAAAGGTTACCGTGGATACAGGTGTGATCCATGGCCAGAAGAGTCCTGGGAGCTCTGGAAGGCCCCCGTGCTCGCATTGCCTCCCTCCTCCCCTGCATCTGCTGCTCCCACTCTGCTCCCTGTGCTCGCTGGCATTGCAGATGTGCCTCAGTGCTAACACAGGGGCTAGCACAGCTTCTCTCTGTGTCCCCAGGCAACACTCACGATTGAATTTGTAGCCACAACAGCACTGGTTTAAGAAAAACCAGTTGGGATTTGATGTCTGCTCTTTGCATTGGCATTTCCAGCCAATATGGATTTTGATGCTGTGACTGCCCTCGGCTCTGCACACTGCTCCACGATCCCTTCAGCGGAGAGGGGCAGGAGTTGGGCTTCCCACACACTCCTAGGGCATCACTTTGGGCTGGGAAAACTAATGGCAACTCTTGTCTGTCCTTCACAGGAAAGAGGCACAATGCTCGCCCCGGGTTCAGCTCTGACACTGGAACGGGGCTGGCAAACAGCACGGGCAACGGGAAGCCTGAAGAAACTTAATAATCAGGACTTCAGTCGCCTGCGAGCCCAGTGTCTGAGCCAAGGGCTGCTTTTTGAGGATGCCACCTTCCCCGCGCAAGTCAGCTCCATTGGTCCCAACCTGCTCCCAGAGGACAAGCTGCGTCGGATACAGTGGAAGAGGCCAACTGTGAGTTATCAGCCAGGTTCTGTGGCCCTCCTGACGGCTGGGGGCCAAAGGCCTTCACCACGGGGCAGGAGATCTGTGCTGAGCAGGGAAGGAGGCCCTGAGGGAACACTAGGAGCACAATGCTGTAAGGAGGGATCCTTGCTGGAGAACGCGTGTGGGGAAGATAAGCTCTGTAACAGTAATGGTTTCATTGGGTACATTTTTATAAGAAGTTTGTTTCCACCTGTGAACCTCACTAGAGCAAGTGTTTGCACTTTGATCTACTTCCAGAGGGCTTTGAGCAGACCCCAGAAAATTGTCAGATGCCATTAAAGATCTCCAGTTTCTGTAATGCAAGCTACTGAGTCAGCAATGCCTGTTTTAAAGTAATTGGGACAAGGCATGAGATGCAGAATGTTTGTTTGCTTATTCCCAGTTGCAGTTTAATAGGCAGTTGTCACCATCTGACATATGGACGTTTAAATTGGGAGGCAGAATCGCATACTTGGCTCTTTTATCCTAGGACCTAACGCGGGGAAGCTTTCCAGGGTCCGACTGTGCTGGGTAGTGGTGCTGTGTGCCATTTGCTGCTGGTGGATTTGCTGTGCGCTGCCCTTTTCCCGAGCCGAGTGCCAGTGCCTGGGGCCTTTGGCTTCCCTAGGTTGGAGCAGACCTGTCCCGCTCCCTGAAGGCAGCCTCTTGGGGTGCAGAGACTGCAACTGCGAGGCTGTGGAGACAGGACAAGACAACTAGGAAGGATTTATTTGGGCAGCAGATGCAAGCAGCGCAGTGAGGGTGTGCTGGAGCTTGGCAGTGCGGTGGCCTTGGCGTTGCAGTGGCAGAGGCTGCTGCCAGCACGGGCGTTGGAAGCCACAGCTCACAGAAGGGAAGGAGGCTGCCCGGGCAGCCTGTGTGGCTGCCAAATGTGGATGCCAGAATGGAAAGGCGGGAAGCCCACGCCCCAGTATAAATGGAATGTGGTGGAGTATCAGATGGAGCAGAAGCTGCAGCCTGGACATCGGGCTGTGGTTGTAGTACTGTGGTCATAGGGATGGGACCTGAGGCTCCAGCTTCTCACTGCCCACTGCTGCAGCAGGGCCTGCAAATGTCAGAGGTGCAGCACTTCCAGTCTGGGTCAGTGCTGAGTCACAGAGCTTTGTAGGTGTGGAAGTGCTGCGTGCAGATATCTGGCTGTTCTCTGTGGGACTGCTCTGAAGGGATCATTTTCTGCAGGAGTAGCTCCTGCTGCTGGCCAAACATCTCAGCTTCTCCTCAAGTGTTCTTCCTCCAAATCCAGGTGCAATGTGAATGCAGCTGGTACCAGGTTTTTAACGCCAGCACTCCACACAGGTTGGTAGCAGGTGGGGATTATCGCTCTTGAAGTGGGGCTTATAGTAGAAGAGTAACTCAAAATGTAAAGGAGAGGAGTTAGTTGCCACTACTCCAGATTGAGAAAGACAAAGAGAAGATAACTAAGCATTAGAGTCACAGAAGACAAACATGGATATTGGAAAGGGCTTTCAGGGGAGTTTTAAAGATGAAAAAACTGGAATAAAATGTTAGAGAACAGTTCTGTTAGGTGCTGCCCACCCTGGTGTTTTTGCTGTTTGGGAGCAGCAGAGGAGCACAGGACTTCAAAAGCATACAAACCAATTTAGAAACCCAGATCCCACTGACTTGGAGGCACCACACTATGGGAAGAACACCTATGCTACTTGAATATCCTGAGAGTTCTTTCATGTACAAAGAGACTGACCTATCTTGCCAAAAGCAGAACTTGTTGCTGCTGGTGCTTCAGATTTTTCAGATGAGACAAGTGCTGGAGAATCCCCTTCCATTTTGCTGAATCCATGAAGATTAAGCTGATGAGGAACAGTTTTCATGGAATCAGTTTCAAACATTTACAGAAGTCCTCTTCTTCCCAGAATTTCCTGCTTGAAGATTTTTTCCAGTGATCACTACACAGTTTCCAGCACCACCTCATGAAATGGACTGAAACCAATTGCTTCCAACAATTTTCCAGAGGATATTTTAGGAAGAAGTGGGATAAAAGTCACTGGCTTTGCTAGAGTTCTTCAAAAACCATATGCTCCTGAAGTGAGCATTGAAAAGCATTTTCCTTTATTATAGAGGTTAAGGCAGCATCACCAGCTGCTCTTCTACAACAACAAGGGACAAAAGAGAGACTGATGACTTAACTGGTCTGTCCGGAACAGAAACACAGGATGTCAATGCTGAAGAAGGCTCCGTTTTAATTTTTTTTTTCTCAGTTTGACCAAGATTTCCACTTGTAGCCATTTTCAGGCTTCATCCTACTAGACAAAATGCAAGATGAAAGGCAATGATACTAGCTGCCTGGGAAGCCCAGCCAGAAGTTCTCAGGCTTCACCGCAGCACCCATGTGTGTCACGGTGACATCAAAGCATGGCCTGTGTCTCCTGGCAGAATTAAGCAGAGGTGGAAGAAGCTGCTGAAGAGCAGTGGTTGCTTTTTATTCAGATTGCTGCAAATGTTTTGAGCCAAGGGTCAGAAAGTAAATTAAATGGTACATGCGTTTCCTAAGTCCTAAGATGCCAGTGCTGCGTCCTGCTGCCCCTGGGACTTGGTTCCCAGGAACGAAGAGGGAAGGCTGCAGTGTTAGGGGTCGGTGTCCCAAACCTGAAGTGTTTCCACTGGGCACCTTTCACCCATGCAGAAATGTTCATAGACTTTTTTCTCTGAGGCTATTGTGATGTTAGCTGTAAGGACACATGATCCCAGGTGTTTAAGCTACCTAAACTACTTGGCAAAGGTACCTGTAATTTCCCAAAGGGAGGCTGTTCCTATCTGACCACATTTCCCATGAGCTGGTGGCGTGGCCGATTTAAACTACCCGTGTGTTTTTTACAGCCTCCGCCACTAGCTCCCTCTGAAACGTACATGTGACAGAAACGGCATCTTGGTCCTATTAATCTCTTCGCCTCCATCCTCCAAGTCATGCAGTATCTGGTTATTTAAGTGGTAGGTAGCAATTACGACTGCTGTCATTGTTCCAGATCCAACTGAGCAGCTGAGCAATATGCTGCTCCTGTTTTACCTTGCACATTGTCAAGAGAATTGCCAACTATGTTTAGAGTTTGGAGTCTTCCTATCTGGGGGTAATGTATACAGTAGAGAAAAAGAGCTTGATTTTCAGACAGAAGTAGTTGGTGGCAACAGTCAGAAACAATTGATTTTGACTTATGAAGTGAGCTGATGTAATATGGGAGTCTCCGATGGGGGGGAGGTGGATTAGGAGCACGAAGATATCCTTGGAAATGTCACTTTTCCTTAATGGTGCAGTAGCTGCAGTTTCGTATCAGGTGGGGAGTGCTCCCAGGCTGTGTTTTCACCTCTGGCCCTTGGTCCATGTCCACTGAAACGTGTGCAGTTCCTAGCAGTGGTTTTGTGTGTGGTGCTTCAAGCATTACTGGAGGTGGAGCTGAGGGTACCAGATACAGCAGGAGCTCTGCAATTCACTGGCATTTTGGTTCACCTCCAGTTGGGAGAAATGGGAAAATGTTCCATTTTAGACTGAACAAAGTGTTTTCTATAGGCACGCTTTCCTAAAGATCAGACAAAGGGAAGCTCTTCTGGAAGAGTCCTGTCAGATTTTAAATTACATGCCGTGACTTCCTCTGTTCCACTCAGTTTCTTGTGTGAAGCAAAAGCACCAAACCATGACAGAATGAGTTCTGAACATTGTTTAAGGGAGCATCTTTTAAATCTGACATATGATCAGAGCAGAGAGAAAGCTTTAGCTGAAACATAATATGCATATTATTTGTTTTAAAGCTGAGTTTTTAATTGATATTTTAGCTAAAGATTTCACTCTGTTCTGATCATAATGCATAGTACTGTAAAGATGCAAAAGGAAACTGGATTGGGGTCATCCAGACAAGGTGAATTGTGGTGGCGCTGAATTCTGAGTGTCTATTTTTGTTAACATCAGTTATATTTTCAAACACAGTGCGTGCGAGGGGAGGGAGGTTACCAGGTTGGTGGCAGTGCATTGGCCTTGCACCAGGGATCGCCCAGCAGTGCTGGATACGATTCTCCTTATAGACGTTGTTAGGGGTAGTCCCTGATCTTCAGTGCTAGTGCTTTGTGACGCTGAAATGGGCAGAGGACGATGCTGCTGAAGGTTTTCCCGAAGGATCTTCAAGGTCACAGGCTACTGCTGCTGCAGCAGCCCACGCTTTGTCTCTTGGAGAGCCTGTAGTTGCCTTGTGGTGTGAGGGGTTGGTGAGCAGGAGCTGGTGTAGGAGGGTCCATCCCCTGCTTAACACGAGCTTTGGGATGTGTGGGAGGCAGCCAGAGGAGAGGGAAATGCTGCAAGGTGGCCAGCGGAGGTTTGAGGGTCAGTGTGAGTGAAATCCCTGCATGCCTCTTCTCACTTGTAGGAGGGGGGTGGTGGAAGGGTGTTCTGAAACAGCCACTGTGGGTTTTCCTCTGTGTCACTACAGTCTGTCCATAGCATCAGGGCATGGGCTTCTTGGGTGCTGGCCTTGCGTTTCCAGCGTCAGGGAAGAGCCCTTGGATAGAAGCCATAGAGAGGCTGCTCTAATATGAGCTTGAGCAAGGTGGATGCCTTTTTCCCTTAGCAGAGACTCAGGGAGCTGTGCTACTGCACTTAGTATCTAAAAGTCCTTGGGGGAAATGGTGCAGTTTGAATCTGTTGTTTGAGTTGTTTTGCTGGGAAAAGGCATTTGTCATTTGACTTGGTAATTTTGCAAAAGAACTTCCTCACATTTTTTCCTCTCTTCTGCTGTCCCTTCCCAAAGCAGATGTGACCTTTCAGCAAGAGAGTGCCTATTGCAATTCTGCATTGCTTTCGGTGATTAATTGTTTGCTGGCATTTCATGTAACTCCCAGAAGTTAACATCAATGTTAAGGAATTTTCAACACAGGAGCTGACTGAACAAAAATGGGACCCTTTAAAAAAATCATATTGAATCAATCCTTCCAGGCAGATAAGCTGAACTAGAGTTCCTCCTGCACCAGCTTTCACCTGTCTGTAGCTGGAGGGGGAGAAAAGATGGATTTTATTCAGGCAAGAAACCAGACAACAGCTTGATGTTAACCTGAGAACTGAGCTTTAATAGTGTAGCGGGGGAGTAAAGAAAAAAACATCAAATAAAGGGAATATGAAATGTGGATTGTCAGGTGAGCTGCTTTAATCAAGTGAATTACGGGAAGTGTGTGGTGCTGAGGGAGGGCACTGTCCTGCATGACCTGCGAGTCCGTCGCTGTGGGGCCATTCTTGGCATGAGCCAGTGCTGCTCGCCAGCTGCTCATGGTGGAGTTCACAGCTCCAGCATTTCCCAGGGGCCATGAGGTCCTTGGATCCTATTCAGTGTTTCATCGTGATGAAAATCAAAATGAATTCACCTTATTTTTGAGTTTATGCATGCAATCAGTGTAATTGAATGGGAGCAGCATTCCCAAGCTGCTGTTCTCTCAGCTCTTGCCTACTCAGCTGATTGCGCCTGACCTCGACATCAGATTCTGTATCTCGGGGCTGAGGAATCTGCAGTGCATCGCTATTTGTTACATCTGGCTTTCTACACAGGCTTCGGATGAGGAGGGTTTATTTGCACAGTATCTCTGGCTCCGTTGCTTTTGGAAACAGCTGGTTATGGGAGGCAAATGACCCCACAGAGGGGAAAGCGGTTCCTATGATGATCCATTGTTTTACCATCTTCCCTCTTCCTTGGTCTGGGGAGTCAGTCAGCAGGGTTGTATATGGATTTTATACGGCTGTGGTGGCCCCTGAGGAATTGCTCGTGACACTGTGCCCTTCGAACGCTTGCACCAAGTGGGAGGTTTCCAGAGCCCTGAGGAAGCTGCCTGGTGAGGGCAGGGCCAACTCCCTGGTTTACCCCTTGTATTTCTTCACTCTCTTTGCTATTGTCATTGGGGTTTTTTAGTACTGTGCCATGCAAAGCAAATAGGCTGCAGGTAAAATCTGAGCTGGTTTCTGTTTCTGCTGATGTTGGACACCAGCCCATCCTCCAGCAGGATTTGACTCTCGCACTTGTGGGCTCTTGACCTGCACTGAGTCTGATGCTCTCGTTCCTCTGTTGTGAGAGAGAGCAGGAGTGGGAGCAGGAGCAGAGGAAGGTTTGTCCAGCTGACCGAGGCATTTGTGTGGGAAACCTGAAATAAGGAATCGAGCTGTTCTGCTTTATAGCAGGGAATTGAGTTCTGGTGGCGCAAGAAAGGTTGGCCTGGGCTTCCCCATGTCCGAGAATGTCAAAGAAAAGCAGAATATGAGTTAAAAATAGACAGATTCAAGGAAACCGATTCCCTATAAACACAAACCTGTGGATGGAACCTCCAGCCTAGGAAGTCCCTTAGCCACCTGCTGATGGGGAGTGGGAGGATGTGCGCGGGGAGCATTGTTTTCAGCTTGCTTAGTTCTACTGCTCCCTCTCCAAGCTGTCAGGGATGAGGCACTGCAACAGGCAGCCCCTCAGCGTGACCCAGCACAACTTACCCTTTGTTCTGCCCTTTCCCCTTGCTCCTGCTCTCTTATTCCTGTGTCAGCAGCTCTTCTGCAGAGGTTTCCTGTGGTTACAGGGTGTATGAGCTGATTCCATGTTTGCTTCTTAACCCAGAGCAACACCATTACAGGCACAGTGGTGATGCTGCGTTAAGATTTGGCCAGCTGAGAGCAGAGTTTGGCTTTCAGTCACTAGCAGCCTTTTAACTTTTGTTAATTGGTGTGTGTTGAGCTGGAAGCGCTGTGGAGTGTGATGGCAGGACGCCTCGGGAAGGTGGAGCTGGAGCAGGGGAGACACACAAGCACAGCCAGAAGGGAAGGATATGGTGCTGTGGCAGGAACAGGAGCAGGGCCAAGATTTTACCACAGGGCTAAGGTGAACTGTTTGGGAGTTGGCTCTGCAAGGAGGCATCTCTGCCTCTTTCCCCTCAGTGCCCAGTGCCTGCGCTCCGGATCGTACTGGGCCAGTGGGAAACCTGTGCAAAGTGGCCCCGGCCAGAGTGCCGGGTGAGCAGCAGCAGCAGGCAGGCTGGGTATTTGCTACCTTTGGAGTGTCACCTCATGTGTCCAGTTTTCCCTCAGAATGTCCAACTGTGTCCCTTGCATATGTCTGCAAGTGGTCTACATCTACACCACTCTCCTCCAGCTTCTTCTGGGCACTTGTTCTGTCTTAAAAATTCTGAGTAATTATGAAAGGAAACTCAGAGCCAAATGCAGGTACAGGTGCTCTTCTTCCACCTCTCAAATTACTTCTCCATCCTGCCCCTTGGGTAAGCAGTAGTTCTCTGGTAATGCCATTGTCTAGAGGATGAACTTGTTTGAACTTGAACTTCTCTTTTATTTTGAATAGGTAATGAAGCGTTCAGTGGGCCAGGGAGAGTGAGGGATGGGAGCTTAGTCCTGGGGGATGAGCTCAGGCGGAGTGCTTGACTCACAGCCCATATGGCTGCCTTCACTGATACACTCGTGATGCTCTGAGAACAGACTACGTGCCTCCTTGAGCTACCTCTTCTTTACCCCTTCAGCTAAAACTGAAAAGTCTCAGGGAAAATGCTGTAAAGCCTCATCCTGATTTCTTGGTGGAGCAAGGCACTGCTTCTGGGCAGCCTGGCAGTTGTATTTCCAGTTTCTCTGTTTGTTGCAGTTCAAGCACTGGCAAATGGGGAGGGTTGTGCATTCTGTGTCGTGGTGAATACGTATATAACTATTTTGGAACAATAGATGATGGTTTCTGGTGTTTTCGACTGCTGTACTCCTGCCTTTGAAAGCAGAGGAGCTAATTGGAGCCTTCCTTTCCTTCCTTTTCTTCCGCTTGAGAAGGCCAAGATTTCTGAAGTGCTGCACCCATCGTGATTATGTCCTTTAAGCCCTTTGGAAACACCTTATGGTCAGTTCAGGCTCCACACAGCATCCTTCAAGGAAATGGCCATTCCACCTCAGGCTTCAGGGGTCACAGTCTTTTGAGTATCTGGTCTTGCAGTTCCCCACGCTGCCCACTCCTGCCTTTGCTTCAGCTTCTGTTTGTCCCCTGCCCGTCCTTGGCTCACACTCACTGTTGTGCAAAGGCTGGTGCTCTGTGCACCACGTCCTTTTGAAGCACGAAGCATGCCCACACTGCCCTGTTTCCTCTAGCACACAGAGAGGTGACTTCACCCAGCAGCACGAACCTCTCGTTAAAACCTGCTCTGTTGTTTCTGGCTGCAGTGCCCACAGCAAGGACTGCTGCTGTTCCAGCTGGGAGCACTGGCCCCGGCTCCGTGGGAACCCACCTTGCCTTTGCCGCGGGGTTTCTGCAGAGGGACAGCCACTGAGCGGCCCCCTTTCCAGCGCTAGTCACACATTCTGCATTGCTTTCCAAGTATTGCCCCCTAAGTCTGTGGGGAGTGCCTGCCAATGGAAGCAGACCGTAGCGTGCTGTGAATGGGGATTACAGTGAGAGGATTTGATTCAGCTTTTGTTCTCTCTGATGGGCACAAACTTGTCTGTGAGCCTATCCAAGGCACGTTTACTGGGGCTGACTCCAGATGTTTTTTTCGCTTTTTAGACAAAATAGCTGGTTTCTTTCAGCAAGGAACCTACTTAATGACTCAATTCATCACCGTTTGCTTATGGGGAGTCAAGCATCCTGGTGGACAGTAGAGTATCTGCTGAGGCATCTGTTGGGTTGGCTTTTCAGCCATTCTCTGTAACAGGCTGACAGGATCTGCAGTGTAGTTAAGAGCTTTGTCATCCCAGCACAGAGCAGATCATCTGCCCTTTCCTTGGGAATCCCATAGGACACAGCTGCCTTCTCATTAGTTTCAGGCTTGTATTTCTGTCTGGTGGTTGCCCCTACGGCAGCTGTGAGCTGTAGCACATCTGTCAGAGCACAGCCACCCTGCCTGGGGCAAGCGGGACTGCAGCAGCCTCAGAAAGGATTGGGGACAAAAATGGCAGTTCTTTTATGCCTTTGGTTTTCTGGGTTGGCTAATGGCAATTTGCACACACACAAAGGCACAAAAGCTGCTCTTTCCTGCTTGTGGGAGGTTTTGAGTTCACCCAGGTGAGGGAGGCAAACAGCAGCAGTGAGAAGGCAAAGTTGGGACACAGGTAGAAGGGAAGGGAGAAGGGCTGGTTCCCTGCACGATGGCCAACGACTGCGGGTGGTGAGCACCATTCTTAGGCCTGCTCCCATGCTATGGGTCGGTCTCTTACTGCAGATCCCCAAAGTCGTGGGGTGGATGTGGATGGCTGCATGAAAGCATCTGTCAAGGAAGGTGCCTGCCCAGGCTGCTCTCCCTCGTGTCAGCAGTGCTGCAGGAGCATGATCTGTCCTCCAGCCTGGAGCAGCGACATTGCGTAGCACCTTCTCCTGACAGGGGAACTTCTTAGAGGGGTTTGATCACGTCAAAGCCGTTTCAGTAAACTGACAGACTTTGCTAATGCTGAGCTTGTGCAGCTGTGCGAGTCATGAGTCACGTTGTGCACCGGTCTTGTTTTTGTGCAGTGTGTCAGATTAGCTGGGGAGAAGAAATGCCAGGGCCTGCTTAAGGAAGAGCTGTTGTATTATTTTTCTTACTCAGATGTTTTTTTCTGTCTTTTATCTCTTCATTTTCCTAGGTGTGTGGTGAGTTTCCTGTATAAGGCTGGTTGCTCTTTCAAAACGGAGCCGTACCCAGCTGGGGTGTGCCAGGGGTCACTTGCGGGGGATGCTCGGGCCATTCCTGCCGGAGCACTTGGATATCCCAGACCAACAGCAGACACAGGCGGAAGAATTGTTCATGTTTCTGTGTGTGAAGCTGAGCTCTGAAGTGTTCCCCCTTTGCTGCCCAAGCAAGAGTCTCAAGGAACATGAGGAAAATTCTCCCTGAATTAAAAATAAGTTATGCAGGCCTGTGGGGTTTTAAATCACAGGTTAAGCACTCTCTACAGCTTCCTCACCAGAGTGATGAAAGCCCGGGCTGACTCGTTTTAGTCCTGCACAGAAACACAAAAGGCAAAGAGAATAAAGCATTTCCAGACCCGGTGCCGAGCTGAGCTACAGACCGTGCTCTGCTTTGCTTAGAAACCTCTATGACTCTGCCTTACTGTCCCTCAGGAAAATGCATGATTTTGCAGCTGGGCCACGAGCCCTTTCTGAAAGGGTTGGTAGCATTAGAGAAACCCAAATGAAAGCTCAATGAGCACCTAGCCACAAGTGTCTATCCCTAGGAACAGCTGAGCAGGAGAAAGGAGAGATGCCTGAGTATCATCTCTGTTTTTAATGGGGGGTGGCAACAAAGCATCAGGGCTCAAGAGAAATAGATTTCTGCTCTGGAAAAGGTAGGGAAGCAAAGATCTTCAAGGGACAGGAATGCACTGCTGACAAAGGCTGAGTACTCACACTGCTCATTGCATTTTCTTCACTCCAGGAACTTCAGAGAAATCCCTATTTGGTTGTTGATGGAATCAGCAGATTTGATATAATGCAGGGAGAAATAGGTAAGTTTAATTTCCTGTTTTAGAAAAGATTGGCACAAATACCTTCATCTGACTCTTGGTGATTTTTTTGCCTATGTATAATTCTATCCATGTGCTCTGATACTTACCCAGACATGTCCGCACCCTGTATTGGTTCCATCTTTTTTATCCTGCTCCATAACCACGTTTGCCTCTGGGGGCAGCTCTGCTCACATATAGAAGGAAATGTCTTCCCATCTCTCACCCCACAGAGAGGTTTGAAGGTTTCCTCTATGCTGTTCTAGACTGCAAGTCACAACATGACCAAAAAAAAGGAGGAGGAGCATGAAAAAGGAAAAGGATGGCTGAGTGGCATCAGGGTTCCCAAAGGACGTGGGTGGATACTGAGTAGCAGCTCAGCGTTTTGGGGGAGGACAGGCAGGAGGTAGGAGTCACCGTGAGAGTGGTGAGACACTGGAACAGGCTGACAAAGGAACTGGTGGCTGCCCCATCCCTGGGGGTGTTCGAGGCCAGGTCGGATGGGCCTTGGGCAGCCTGACCTAGTGGGATGTCCCTGCCCATGGCAGGGGGTTGGAAGTAGATGATCTTTAAGGTCTCTTCCAACCCTAACTATTCTATGATTCTATGACATTGCCTTCTTTTACTAAGGTGGTTCTTAGATGTGTCAGATTTTGAAGTCCATTAATTACGGCCTGCAACAGTGAGTAACTGACTGAATGCACTGGTCTCTCCCCTCCCTTCAGGTGACTGCTGGATGCTGGCTGCCCTGGGCTCCCTGACACTGCAGAAGCAATTTTTAGAAAATGTTTTACCGAAGGACCAAGGATTCCAGGACAATTATGCTGGGATTTTTCATTTTCGGGTATGTCTTCTCTGCACTGGTTCTGCTTGGGCTCAGCTGACTTGAGTTTACATGGGGGTCCAGACTGCAGTCCCACATTTCAACGTCCCTGACTGTTTTGGTTCTTTGGTGCTGACTCCCAGTTCAGAATTTTGCAGAAAACCCCAGATTTTCTAATGATTCCTTGTGCTCCAGGTGGTGCAATCACTCTTCAGGGAATGTGAATCCCTTTTCTGAAAGGTATAACTCCTGAGGTAGGGGTGCCGTCTGTTCAGGTGGATTTGTGTACGTATGTGTTTTGGGAGGCATGCTGGTGCCTGCAGTGATTTGGACGCTCTGTTATGGGTGTCAGCACACCCGTGCTCCATATCTGTTTGGATCATTTTCTGTTTCACCATAGACTTCACCTTGCTCTCCCAGCTTGTGGAGATGACTTGAAGATACAAATTGTTGGGAGACAGATCAGAGGGATGAGCTTTTGATATTTTGAAGAGAGATTTGCTTTGGAGAGAAGAGCAAGGCTTTTTAGTAAATCTCACTTTCTACCAAGTCTTCAAATTCTTTGGATCTCTCAGGAGGTTGGCTGGTATAGTAACTGGCAGGCTGTGCTTGCTTGTAGCTGAGTCAACCAAATACCTTGTGGGATTAGAAGCATTTGCTGTACCATTTAGCTGCAAAAGTTAAATTGGATGTAGAGAGGATCTACAAACACTTGGCAATTCATCACCTCCCTTTTTTCACACATCTGTTTTGTCATGTGCAGTTCAGCACCAAGCAAAAAGCCCTAACAGCAGGACTTCTCTGATCCCCTGGAGCTCTCATGGAGCAGCAGCAGGAGGATAATCTCGTGGGCAGGCTAAATTCTGCGCTGTTCCTTCGCTCCCTGGAATGTCAAATGTGTCTGTCTTGGCCCATTTGCAGCATGCAGAGGTGCACTGCATAAGATAAACCAGCCAAGGGGACACCAGTCTGCTTCGAACACACTGAAAGTATCCAGGCTAGATTGTCTTTCATGAAAGCTTTGAAAAGATTAGTTAGGAGCAATCCTTAAATCTAAGCAGTATAAATACCTCACAGTATTTGAAAATGTTTTCCCTGTCATCTCATCTGCAAATCAATGCAACTGTTTCTGGCTTTCCATGAGCAATAAACCCCTGAGAAAGCTGCTCTGGATGGAACTGCTTCTTGGCAATGCCTTTTAATTATTCCATCAAAGATATTTTACTGCCATCCACAGGCTAAGATACCAGTCCTCGGTTCAGTGAAGAATTGCAACAAGCCATATCATATGCTTGTACAAAAATGCCTCTTACAGCTTGTTTTCACCTCTTGGATCTGGTGCACTTTGCCTCTCAGGAATTACAAAGGGCTGCCCCGATCCTCCAGCACAACACCAGCTGTTCGGTAGCGAGAGTCAAGGGTGTTGAAGCGCTTATTCAGCTGTGGTTAGTATAGATAACATTTTTATTTAGGGAATAATTACAATGGCATAACTTCACCAAGAATTCAGTTAGTCCTGTGTTTGTGCAGGAATTGGTATCTCTGCCACGGATACAGATACCTATGAGGCAGTTTGTGCCATGTGCTGGGACAGGGAGCAGCAGCAGGTCAGCCTGGGAAAAAACCAGGAATATTCCACAGGGGTTACAGGGGGTTACGGCACTCCAAATGGAGGATTTTCCCTGAGTGTTAATGTCCCTGGAAGGAACTTTCTTGGGAAGAAACTGATGGAATCTTTAAAAGCCATAAATAGTTAAGACGTCAGTTTCAGGACACATCCAAAAGGTGCCTTCTAACACCGTGCAGAAAAAGAGGAGTGAAAGGCATGGCATTTTCACCTTGATCATTTCCAGAGCTAGATTTCTTTAAGGTCTTTTATTTAAGGAAAAAAAAAGGAAGGAAAATAACCACACAGTATTCCGCTTTAACCAGCAGCACTTGCAGTTGTCCATTTCTTTTTCCTCCTCTTCTAACCCAGGAAAATAACGTTGCGGTTTAAAAGGCTCACCACAAATGTGGAAATGAAGAACTTCCCTCTTTGCAGCCTGCCTAAGCAGGGATTCTTTGTTGCATTTACTGTCATGTTCCCAGTTGCAGTACTTTAAATCCTGAGCGTATAAAGAAAAGTCATGGAGCCAGGCTTTCAAGCAGAAGAATGAAGGCACTGGCCCTCTCTGAAGGCCTATGGGGGAGTTAGGCTTCTCATGTGCTGCTCTTGCACTCCCAGAGAATCCTAGGGCTTTCCATGAGGCTCCTCATTCCCATTGTGTCTTTTTCTGTCCTTGTGAGCTCAGATGAGATCACAATCTGGAAGTCTGAGGCAACCAGGTCAAAGCAGTTCTTTATCCAGCTGAAAAAAAAATACAGTGCTGTGTTCAGAAGGCCTCCAAGCGTGAGCTCCCTACCAATGATGGCCAAGGAGCTTGGCTTCTGAAAAATTATCGCTCTGTGGGTTTGGACTGGGTTTATCCCTGTGGCCGGCCCCTTGTTTACCTGTGGTGTTTCCACATAAAGCACCATGGGGAGGTGTGGTGGATGTCACACCTTCTCTACGTAAGGCCCTGCTGACAGGTGTGGACTGGTGTGTGGGGTGACTGAAAGGACAGCTCCAGCTCCTCTCTGACTCTCCTTTGCCTGTCTCTCTTTTGGGCAGAGTAGAGCTGGTGCCAGGCTTTTCCACAACCCCCATCTTGACTAAATCATGTGGAAGCCTCACACCACTCCTGGAGCTCAGATTTGGAGAGACCAACCCTGCCACCTTCTGCCTCCGCTACCGTAGGAAGTGAGAGGCAGAATGTAAGGAGGATCAAGCCTGCATTCAGCTCAGCAGGCTGTAAGCTGCTTTGCAGCTGGCCAAGTCTGGTCCTGTGCTTTTCTAACAGAACAGCTCGTTTTGGTGTTTTTCATTGACCAAAGCCATTGAAATAAAATCATGCCAGGCTAAATCTATTGCTGGCACACTTCCACTGGAGTTCTTAGCAGTATTGGAAATGAGAGCTTGGCCTCTTATGATTGTGAATTGTGCTAAGCTACATTAATCTGCTAATGACTCTGGAAATGGCTCCTTTAGTTCATCCCCACAGATCTCGTTCCCTGTCTTTTCCCTTGAAAGGCTTCATCAGCTGGATCAGCTGGAGAAACACCTGCTCTGTCCACATGCTGGAGAGACTGCTTGAGTCCTCCTCATCTATCAAGGACAAGGATAGTGCCTCAAAGAAGTCTTTAGTCACTATGCTGTCTCTGTCCATGATAGAACCACGGTCTTTCTTAACTGAAACACAGAGGAAAGAAAAGGTAGAGACTGGATCTTGGGTCTCAGGCCAAGAGCTGTGCTGCCAGGGAAAATCCAAGTGCAGCTGAAGAGTGAGGCTCACTGAACCATCTGCGTGATTGTTCTTTATCATCTTGAATGCTTGCTGTTGCCAAATAATATTAGCATATTTCCCATGTTGAATCCTTCCTCCCCCTGACCGCAGGACTATTTATATTTCCAAGTGACTTCACCTGACGCAGGGACATCCAGCCACTCAGTAGCTTGTTTGACCATGTGGACCATTAGCCTGAAGCAGTCTGGGAGGGAACTTGCACATATCCAGGCTTTCGATTAATTCCTGTGCTATTTCAGGAAGCTGTTGCTTGGCATGAATATTAACTCTTAAAAGAGGCTCATTCTTTTCTCTCCTCTTTTGGGTTTTTCCTTTCCAGTTCTGGCAGTACGGAGACTGGGTGGATGTAGTGATCGATGACCGGCTGCCATTCCTGAATGGAAGATACCTGTCTGTACACCCTCGAACATCAAATGAGTTCTGGCCATCCTTGCTGGAAAAAGCATATGCCAAGTAAATATTCCTGGTGTGTTATTCCATCCTGTGCTGAGTGCTTTCTGTGAGTGGTTTAACCGCTGCTGTATGCAAAGCAGGCAGGGAGGAGTTTGGTCTAACAGCAGTGTCAGCTGTGCTGTGCTCATGTAAGGAGCCATGGCCAAATCCAGACACAGAACCAACACAACCTGGAGATGCTGAGCTCAGGCTGAGGACCCAAAGGTGCCCAGTTTAAGTTTGGGATCTGGGTGCCTGAGAATTAAAATGAACAGGGCAGCGTCTGGTGACACAAAAAGAACTGGGCATCTCCTCCTTACTTCAAACTTCTTTGCCTCTATTTTCCTTTCTGTATTTTCCCTGTTTAAAGCCACAGACTCTGAGCAGGGGTTACTTCTGTTTGGAGTCACTGATCAGAGATCAAGCAGGCAGTGAGAGGAAGCACAACTGAAGAACACCCCCAGGCATAACACATGCACTCCCATGGCTCTGGTCGCCTCTCCCTGCAGGCAGCAAGCTCTGACTCTTGGCCAGTGTCCCCAGAATATTGCAAGGTTAATAATGATTAATAAAGAGATAAAAATTAAAAAAAAATCCTCTGAGGAGTGGAGGGATCAGAGCGTGCTACCTTAGCATCTGTAACACTGCCCAGCATTGAAGAGAAATCACAGTGCTGGGGCAGCATGAATGGGGCTGGAACTTGGTACGCGTGCTCTACATCGAGCTGGTGTCACGTTCGCAATGCTGTAAAGAGGAGCTGAGGAAAAGCATTAATTATTCTGGCAGATTTAGTCAGGAATAATCTAATGCTAAAGCAGCATGTGAGTGACTCAGGAATATGGTACCTTTTGCCTGAGATTTCTCAGGAAGGTTGACTCAGGATTCAGTATCAATTTACTGCATAGGATTTTAATTACAAAGCAAACCAAACCTCTATTAAATTGAAGTTGCAATCGATACTGTTTACGAGATTCCCATTTGAGAAGGTTTTTTCCCCGGTGCCCATGACAAATTCTTTTCATCAATGTAGGACAAGGACAACCCTTCAAAACATAATTAGCCAGGAGACTTCATTTGATTACATTCGTTAAATACAGTGTGTGTGATGGGGTTTAACAGCATGCTCTACCTGCACTAAATACAGCATGTTCTGGGTTATTTGCTGTCTCATAAAAAGCACATGATGAAAACAAGGAGGACTGTGTTGGCAATATTAAATTATTATCCTATTATTGCACTCTAGCAGGGAGAATTTAGAATGGTGCTGAAAACTTCTTTCTGTCTTGCCTTGGGAGCATGGGCAAACACCTCCACCTCTCTCTTCTTCCTATTTCCAAAAGGGATTTTCCTGAAGAGCCATGATAAAATACAAGTAGAAACTAGCAGTTCAGCTCCATTTGATCTGAAACATCCATTTGAACCTGTCACCCTTGGCTCCCTTCCTCTTCAGCAGAGGAAAGCTGGATACTTCGGGGTGGGATGGAGGTCCTCTCCCTAGAATGTTTGCACCTTATGATGTTCACTGTCTGTAAATGACTTGGCAGCTGTCTCAGGTGTGAGTGAATACACAGGTGAAAGTTGCTCTTTTCTCATTCATTCCACAGGGCGTGTGCTGTGTCTGGACACGTTTGTCAGTCCCATCTCCTTTCATTACCCGGCCACGGTGTCTACACGCCACAGGCCCGCTGCATTTTGGGAACCGTTTCGATATGTCGTTTATTTAAACATGGTGCAATGACTAACTGACATCTCTCCCACCAGGTTACGGGGCTCCTACCGGAACTTGCATGGAGGCTGCCTTTCGGATGCCTTAGTTGACTTCACAGGTGGAGTCCAAGTGCAGTTTCCATTGAAGGATCCCCCTCCTGATCTGGAGGAGATACTGAAAGCTGCTGACAGATCCCAGTGCCTGATGGGGTGTAGCACCTCCAGCCAGGTGAGTTGCAGGCAAGATGCTTGCTTTTCTTGGTTGCCATCTCTGCAGAAAGGTTGCTCTTTGAGTGAGTGCTGTGTCTGGTTCTGGAATACCCAGCATGAGAAGGATATGGAACTGTTGGAATAGGTCCAGAGGAGGGCTGTGAGGATGATCAGAGGGATGGAGCCCCTCTGCTGTGGGGATAGGCTGAGAGACTTGGGGTTGTTCAGCTTGGAGAGGAGAAGGCTGTGGAGAGACATTAGAGCAGCTTCCAGTATGGAAAGGGGCTCCAGGAAAGCCAGGGAGAGACTTTTTACAAGGGCCTGTCATGATAGGATGAGGGGGAAGATTTAGATTAGGCATTAGGAATAAAGTCTTCACAATGAGGTTGGCGAGGCCCGGTCCCAGGTTACCCAGAGCAGGGGTGGCTGCTCCATCCATGGAGGCGTTCAAGGCCAGGTTGGATGGAGCTTGGATCAACCCGATCCAGTGGGAGGTGTCCCTGCCCATGGAAGGGGGTGGAAGTGGATGGGCTTTAAGGTCCCTTCCTGCTTAAACCATTCTATGAAAAAGGAAGTACGTAACTGCTCTGTGTAACATCATAGTTACGGTGTACGGATGCCTGGAGAGACCTTGGCAACAGAAAGTATATAAGATTGTGCAGTAAGTAATGTAAAGGCTTTTGGGTAGATGTAGATGGATTAGTCTATCAGAGGGTGCTCTGTGGCTTCTTTCCTGGCTAATTCCAGTGGTATCCTCTTACAGAGGGGCCAGTTTTGGTCTCATAGCTCTGTGATCATTTCTAGTAAGGCCAAAATGCCCCTCTGTCCTGTGAGAGGGTGCTGTTACTGTAGTGTTATTTGTAGGCTACTGATATTAATGCTGGGAAGTTGCTTATGGCTTTGTGATACACAGCAAGTGTCTTGCTAGAAAGCTACCAATGCTTCCTTTACAGCATATCAGGGAGGACTGCAAAGCGTGGGGCTTTGCTCCTGTAGTGCCTGTTCCCCACAGCTCCAGCAGCTGTTGCAGGGCTGTGTGTGGCAGCGAGATTCTGGGGCTCTGATCTTCCCAGTGACACACTCTGCGTCGGTCTGTGTTTGTTGCAGCACTGGATGACTGAAGAACTTGCAAATATCTGAAGACCTGTAGTCTTGTCAAATTTACTGGACTACTTATAGCTGGAGTAGGAGCAAAAGTCATGCTCCTCTGGGGTCATCATATCTGAGATGCTGCTGTAGGCAAAACAAGTCTCTCTTTCTGCTCTACCAAATGCTAGTTCTGGGCGTTGATGGCTGTATCTTGGCAGTGTGGCAGAGAGCTAAAAGCTGTGCTTTCTCCCTTCTGCAGCTGAAGAGGAACATAGAGCTGAGGAATGGGATTGTACAGGGTCATGCCTACACTATTACAGGAGCTGTGAAGGTGAGGTCAAGGACTTGTTCCTGCCTGGTGATCTTGTATTGGTAATCCACTAAAGGGCAGTCACATTGCTCTCCATTCAGAGTAATTTTAATTAGCTGCAGTTCTGGGATTTGTCATACAATGCGAATCCACATTTGTTCAGCTCAGTCATCAGCTGGCAGAAATCACTGTGTGAAAAGTAAATGACTTACTAGTCCAAGAACAGCATTTCTCCATCTTTTAAAGTTGCTCTAGTCATGCAGATCATCTCCTGGCTAGATACTAGTATTGCTGAGCTGAAACCGTGACAAATGTATCACACAGATCAAAAGAAGAAGGATTTCTTTCCCACCCTAAGTCAGAGTGTGGCTTACCGCAGTAAGCTGTTGTGCACACAGGGAGCGTTAACAGCGAGCAGGGCCAAGCTGGAAACCAGCAATGGATACACTGTCAAGCCAAATAACTACAACACATTTTAATCTGGGAACTTAAAGTACTTTGGAAAGAGGATGTTATTCTCCATGAGCTGTTTTGTCCCCCTCTCTTTAGTAGTCTCCCATCTCTCATCTGTCTTTGGCTCACAGCCCCTTAGGCCACGGCATGCTTGGTGCCATTGTCACAGTTGGTGTGCTGCTTCTTGGAGGACTCTTGCTTGTGGCCAAGAGGCTCTGAAATGGGATAATGGGTGTTGCCAAGCACCAGAGAAGGTCCCGGATGGCTGTCCTCAAGAAGGGGTGGAAGGATCCTGTTGTTGAGGAAGCAGGCTGTTCTGGCTCCTTGTGCTCATGGTGTGTGCAGAGAGGAGGAGCAGCCTTGGCGTCCCTTGTGGGAGTGTTGAGGCATCCAGAGGGTGTCCTGTGGGGAATTATTTGCGGCTGGCCAGGGTCTCGGAGGAGCTCTAGCTGTTGGGAACCACGGTTCTGCAGGTATAGCACAGAGATTCTGTTTGTCATCATCCCTCTGTGCTGACTTTCACTAGAGGCAGTCTGGTGGCCTGTTTCCCCAAAGCTTGTGCCTTTCTGACTCACAGATGTGCAGGATTAGGCACTGGACTTTCCTGAGGCTATTGAAGTCACTTGATGTGGCAGGAATGCTGCTGCTTTCCTCATTGTCTGCTATTCACTGTCCTCAGGAAAGCGCGATGGGTGCAACTTCCTCCCACACATCATCCCTTTACAAACCAGCAAAAGACACTGGGTTTTAGCTGCAGTCAAGTGAGATCAGAAGGCAAACCAAGCCTCTGAGGTGCAGAAGGAGATCCATTTTATTACCTGTCTCCTCACTAAATATCACAATTGTGAGAAGTGGTGACTGAGTGTTCTGGTTTATTTTTCTTTCCTCTTTACAGATACGCTACAAGAATGGCTGGAAACACATAATCAGGATCTGGAATCCATGGGGCCATGGGGAGTGGAAGGGGCCCTGGAGTGATGGGTATGGTTTTAAAGCTATAAGAACCACTCTTTCTTGGACTTATTATAAAGGATCTCTGCCTTGCACCCATTATAATGAAGCAGACATTTCTAAATCAATGAATTATAAGAGTTATTTCCATTTGCAAAGCAGCTGCCCACAGAAATCCAGTCCAAGGAAACTGAGTTCAGCATTGGGTTTATATGTGGTCCTCACCAGGTCTATCTTTTTTTGTCTGTTCTAGTGGATAATTCCAGGTAAGTCATGGATGGGAGAATTATTATGTGGAATAAGCTCTGGCCATGCCCCCAGATACTGTCTGGCTTCTTCTGTTGAATTCTCCTACAGCTATTCCTGCTCCTTCTTCCTCTCCATGGGTCTGAACCTGGGAAGAGGATGGTTAGCTGAGTCCCTGAGAGTGGGGCAGTGGTTTTATGCAGTATGGAACACAAAGAGACCAAAAGGGTCCTTGGTTATGGCAAAGGCAAAGTGTTGCTGTATGGCTTGAACTGCTCTTCTGGATCCTACTTGCAGCTTTGATGGTGCAGGGACCTCTTTGCTGCTGTGTGTATAAGCTGACTTCTCTTTTCCGAGGACAGGAATGATGCAGAGGAGGACTGCAACCGTGTTTTTCTAAATAAGTAGATGTTAATTTTCCTGGTGGAATTGCATCAGCGTTTTCCTGACTAGAGAGAGACATTTGAGTGTCACTGTTCCATGATTTAATAGCATCCCACCTCTCCCTGTTGCTAGGAACATTCATAATTTCTCTGCTGAGAAAAGCCAGGCTAGGGTGTTGCGTCTGGATGGCTTGGTGGGTGGTGCAGACATGTTTAAGGTTGGGATAATATCTGTCTGCTCAGCCAGCCTTCTCCCACATTTTGGAAGGTTGCACTGTAATCCTAACCATGATTGAAATGTCAGTGGAGTGCGTTCGCAGGTAAGCTGCATAAATCAATAAATTATTGATTCGTGCTGTGTTTATTTATCTTACACTCAGCAGAAATTACAGTTATTGCTTAATTATAAACATGCTGCTTGGAAGCAACACATTTGACTGGCTAATACACCTTCCACACATCGATGTTAATGTCAGCGCTCCAGGGTGCAAAGCCTCCGTGCATCACTGCCCCCCCGGTGTGGGGCTCGGAGGAGAGGCCGGAGTCCCCGTGTCAGAGTGGGCAGCTCGGACAGGCAAGGGCGCAGGGCTGTTTGCTGGCCCTGGCTGTGAGGGTGTTGAGCTCAGCCCTGTTCCCAACGTGGAGATTCACTCACGTCTCCTGATCCCTCATGACTTGACAGGCTGCTTAGGGGAATGGGCTGGACAGAAAGATGGAAAATTGTGCCTCGCATCTGCTTGTTAATTTGTTCCTCTTTGCAGCTCTTCTCAGTGGGACCATGTTGAGCCTAAATACAGAGAAACCCTCCTCAGGAATAAGGATGATGGAGAATTCTGGTATGTCCCTATAAATCCTTCCATCTACCAGGTTTTCTGTTCATGTTTATTGTGAAGAAAAACAGTCAGTTAGGCAGTTCTCTACTCTTAGCGATGGCTTAAGGCTTAAGCAAATTGGACATTGTCCCGACACGATGGTTTCAAAGAAAACAAAACCTGGAGAAATGGAACTGGCCAAGATTAAGTAACAGGCTGGTGAAAAAAATGAGAAAGGAGAGAGGTAACAACCCGGCTCCCCAAGATCCAGACATTTTGTCACACTGCCCTTCCCCACAAAGTGCCTGGCTCAAACCATGGACCAACTGGTGCTCGAAGGAGACCCCGCATAGAGCTTGTGCACTTGGCTGCTGCACAGGTGCTTGTGTTTTTTCACTCCCTGTGATTACCCTCAGATCCAATGTCACTATATGTGAGTCATTCTTTAGAAAAGCTGGTTTTGTTCAGAAAGTGCACTCTTGCATTAGAGGGCTCTGAGGACCACAGGTGAGCAGCAGGCTGGTCTGAGAAACACGGTGGGGTTGAGCAAAGCATGAGTATATGGCAGGATGCTGTGGAGGGACAAAGCAAGGTGCGGTAGCAGAGATACACTGGAGATGGCACAGCTAAGTGCTACTGAACAAGCTCTGACCTCCTCTGCAAGATGTCAGCCAGCTCAGCTACAGCCTGTAGTGCCCTCAAATCCCCTCTAAAAGACATAATATTGTGGAATGGTTTGGGTTGGAGGGGACCTTAAAGATCATTCGTTTCCACCCCCCTGACCGGTATCACAGCCTGAAGGGTGAGGTTTCTTCTTCCTTTGCAGGATGTCCTGTGAAAACTTCCTAGAACATTTTTCCTGGCTGTACGTATGTAACAGCACCCCAGTGTTTCTGAACTTTGGAGATCAGCACTGTGCCACATGGTCTGTGGAGAGGCACGTCAGCCTGTGTAGTCCAGTGCGCGTCACAGGCAGGAACAACTACTCCTCAGGTAATCAATGCTCACTGCCGTCACCCTGTCCTCTTCTCTCCACTGGTCCTCACTATCAAACATTCACTCTGAGCTCCGAATGGCAGGAACACTAATTGTCAGTTGTTACTGCCTGCCCTTTCCCATTTTCACACCTATCAGCTAACGAGGCAGAAACAAAGCATCAGCGCTGGTTGCTGGGTTCAAATGGGAGACTTGTGATTTAGAAAACTTGAACTCCTTAAACCAAACGTGCTAGTCTGTCTCCTTGCAGCCAGTTGCCGTAGGTGTTATTGGAGAGCTCATCAGAAAGCCTGGTCTGGCAAATACGTAGATGCTTTTACAGAGTGGGAAATACTCTGATGTTAAATGGATATGGAACAAAAGCTGTAAAGCTCTGTTTTGGAAGATGGAAAGGCCTTTGAGCAGACAAGATCATTGGTTTTACTACCTGTGCAAGGACTCTTCTGGCAGTGCAATCTCTGATTATTAGTAGTGTTTGTTAATTTTTTTATCTTATCTCTTTTTTTTTTTTTTTTACAGCTGTATCACTGTTTGGGCTTTGTGTTTTTAATCTATGGTCATATGGTCAGTGAAGGGGTTTCTTTTTTCTGCAGTGCTGACTCCTGACTTAGCAGCACAGAGGTTTTGGTTTACAAGTGTCAGCCTCCTCCCCCTTAACCTTCACATCTCAAGGGGTGGTGGGAGAGCAATGTCTGTGCTGCTGCACCTCACAGGCACTGGGACTGAGTGAGGAGGTGTGGAGCTGAACTGAGAGCATGAGGGCAAAGCCGTCTTCCTTGGAGCTGTTTCCCACCAGCCCTCTAGAAAAATTCCCTTACAAGCATGACCTTGGGCTAAACTGCAGCTTTCAAGGCAACCCAATAAAGCTACGTGGCTTGAAGTCTAGCCTAGTATAAGCGAGTGCCGCCACCTCAGCCTTTTTTTTCCCCAGTCTGGGCATTTTACTGCTTTCTTTTCAGGAATCCTTCCTGCTAAACAAAACCTTGGCCAAGAAGAAGACTTTTCTCTCTGGTTCTCACCAGTCAGTCTTGTCCATCACAAACACTAACAGAGAAGAAGGGGAGGATTGCTTTGCACCATTTCATCTTTTTCTTTTATGTGTTCATTTTCTCCAAGCTGCAGTCCTTTCCAGCTCAGCCACTGCGTCAAGCAGCTGATGAAGAATCGCTGCGTTTCTGTCCCCCAGGGGAGTGTGCCAAATAGGTGAAGCAGAATGTAAAGGGTAGGGGGAGAAATCTACCCGGCTTTTATGACTTTGCCAGAGGTTTCTAGAATGGTTAATGCACAATTAGTTTAATTCCAGATGCCTCAGCTCCTGTTGGTAATGCACAGACTGCAGCGGTCTGTTGTTTTGAAAGGATCCTGAAGCAGTACCTACCTATTCCTTGGGGTCCGTGTAAGTGAGATCTTACGCAACAGGCCACTGCTGGGATATCTCTGTCACTGCTGTTAATCTGTTAACACTCTCTCGGCAGGTGCAGTTTTCACGAACATGCAGTATTTCATCAAAGTGCCAGATTATGACTCCAAAACCTATAATGTCGTCATTTCACTCATGCGAAAACATGCTGAGGATCAGCAGGATGCAAAACCCCTGAAGATTGGCTTTTTGATCACTGGGGTAAGCACAAACAGGTATCCTGTAGTCACGGTTGTTTTTTGTGTAGCTTATTGTACCCATATGTGGAAATGAAAGACTGAATTGCCTTTTGGACTTTAAAAGGAGAGCATTTGGTGATTAGAGTAGATTTCTGGATGGCATCTATCTTAGAACATCACAGGACAAGTAGAGTTAAGCAGGCTTACATTCCTTTATTCATGTGTTGTAAGAGAAAATGTTGAACTTTCAGCATCCCAAAACAGCCCTGGGAAGTGCAGAGAGTCCCCAGGTTACAGGAGATTTCAAGGTGATGTCCTCTGTGCCATGAAGTGCTGGTGACACTCCTGCTGGCCTGACACAACACACAGCAGGCATTGCTAACCACAGCGTTTGAGCTGTACTCCAGCTCTAGGAGGGAAGAGAATGACCTCTTGTTTCCCAAGCGAGCCTGTCTTACCTATCATCCCTTTTCCATCCCAGAAATGCTGTGAAAACCCATTTGCCAAATACATGGAAGGCTTTGCTCAATACTGGAGTTCTAACCAGCACTGGCAATTCCCTCAGATACCTGGAACTCCACTACAGTTTCCCTGTTGTGGTTTTTTTTGCTTGGTGACTGTTGAGGAGCTGCCATTTCAAGGACAGTTGTTGTCAGAGCATTGCCAGGCTTGTGGAAAGCCCAATTGCTGGTTCTAAAGTGGTTCTGTTGTCAGCTGAGGGTGTGAGAAGGAATTGATCTTAACCTGAAGAACAAAAGGAAGTAGTAATTGGTATGACCCTAACTTTACACCCTACTGATCCCTGGAGAAGCTTGTCCTAGTCCCAGACTTTGAGAAATTGATGTCTTAAGTCTAACAGCTCCTTGTAAAGCAGAGCATGGGCTTTGTAGTTCATATAAAACAGTGTCTGAGAAATAAAACACGTAATAAAAAGAACATCCCTCCAGCAAGTGGAACTCTCTGTCTCCTATGCAAGGAGATCCTCTGCCCACTGCAGACAGGATCTCTGCAGGATTCCATGGGCCAGCTGTGCTGCTTGGAAGCAGCTGCTTTTCCTGGTAAATGGGGAACTCGCTCCTTCAGCATTCTCATCAGCTGTCCCCTAACACTCACCAGATATGGAGGTCTCTGTGTGCTCTTGCTCGACGCGTGCCCACCTGGAGTAGTTACACCTCTGACAGACAGGACCCTCACTGGGAGGGGATGGCATAGGTCTGAAGTCCCTCGGAAAGAGGCCATTTAATCAGGAGGTAAACTAGAGGACAGATTTGCTTTATTCTTGCTTTATATTTAAAGTGTCTTTCTCCCCCTCCAGTTGATGCTCAGGTATCTTCATTTAGTTTTCCTATCTCTGGGCACTTTTCCAAGGCTGAATGGCACTCAGTGAAATGTGGCCTCTGTGGGCTGTCAGTCTGTGGCTCACCTCAGGCTGATCCCAGATGATCTCCAGTGCCCAAGCTGAAGGACATGGCCAGGGGCACTGCCAGGGGCACTGGATTGCTGTGGAGCACCTGGCCAGAGAAGGGAAGGGGGCTCTTGTGCTGCTCTGTCGCACCATAGCTTTTAGCGGTGTAATGATACTGGTACAAACCCACACAGCAGATTATACAGAAAATGTTCCCCCAGGGATGCAGCTGAAGTGCTTTAACCTGAGAGCTGGTTTACCAGCCCAGCATCCTGCCTGGGTAGGAGCATAAGCCAAACCCAGGTGCCCAGCACTGTTCCCTCGGTTTGTTTCCCAGCCTCAGTGCCTGGGGGCAGTCCCAGGTGGCAGCTTCGCATGAACATTTACAGGCAGTTTTCTTTATGCAGGGAGAGAGAGAGATCGCTAAGATGCACATGGCTTCGCTCTGCCTCCCTCAAGTGCTTTTATTGCCATTCCTCATTAGCAGCATCGTTCGTTGTTCAGTACGTCTTGAGATGCATTAAATAGTTGCTGTGGAGTAAAAAAGGCTATTATCCCGTGGTAGGATGGGAGGGAATGCAGTGCATCTGGAATGGATGTATCTGATAGTTCTAGGAAGTCTTTGATTAATATAGACGTGGAGTGCTAATTCTTGGCTGTGAGGGAAGTTTAAATGTTCTGTGGCAGAGGCTGATTCTTATCTCACACCAGTTTGGACTCCATTGAGATATCAGTCTGCTTCTACTTTTTACCAGAAGGAATGTGGAATGAGACCCAAAAGTGAAAAAAGGATCACACCATTTGTTTCTTTGTGGCACTGCCCACTTCCATCTGCTCCAGACCCGGCCCAAAGCACTCAGCAGTCTGCGTAGCTCCCAGCTGTCTGTAACAGTAGTCATCTTTTTTCTCCCAAAATAGCAGTTTTATGTTATTTTCTCCCAAAGGCATGGCTCATAAATAACTCTGCCACGCTGTATAACCATTCTAAATGGAATTTATACACGCTGCTGTATTTTGGGGAATGTGTTTAGTAAGGGGTTTTTATTATGCTATCTTTACATGTCATCACAGTAATAGCTGTCACATTATATTTGTTTCATCTCAGCAAAAATACTGGAATAAGAGAAGAAAGATCAGACTATTCTGTTTTCTGATGACACTTTCTGGAAGGTTTGGTTTGTGATTTTTGAAGCGTTCTCATCTGGGTGAGATGCTTAGGGAGCTCTCTGACCACTCCAAGTCTTGGTAGTTCTCAGGGAGGTTTTAGTATAATAAGTGTGTTCATCCTTGGTTCCTTCAAGGACCCCAGTCGGCTCTGTGTTAGTTGAAGTTCTCTTTAAATCCACTTGTATGCATTTTGCCTTCTGTTTCTTTCAGTTCTTCCACCCTTATGCATTTTTGATGTGTCCTCGAACAAAGTCCGTCACCTGGATGGGCTTTTCCAGCCACTGGGGAGGGGAAGGCAGTGTGTGTTTAGAGAGCTGAGGGACTGTAAGGCTGCTGGGGGTGCACTTCTGATTTACTTTGGTTCCCTACATGAAGTGGAGATAGCCAGCTATATTTTTTTCCTTCAGGAGAACTCCAGAGTTCTGAAAGAAAGTTTTTCCGTGACTCGAGATGTGACCAACTACTTCAGCTTGAGCCCAGGAACCTACGCCATTGTTCCCACTGCGAACCAAGAATTTGAATTTCTTTTACGGGTTTTCATGAAGACTCAGGACTACAATGAGTAAGATGATAAGTGCTCCTCACGGGCCCCAGACTTACAACATGCCAGGATTAAGCAGTTTAGTGTCAAGATAACTAATGGGGCAATTTGATTTTAACATACTCTAGAAGCGTGTTGGGAAGGCGCAGCGGAGTGTTAGGCACCGTGTGGAGAGGGATCTGCTGTGCGATGCGTAGGGGTGGCCATGGCAGAACAGGGTGATAACTTGTCTGTAGGCAGCGAGAGTCCCAGCTTGGGTAGAATGAGCTGCACAAGCAAGCAGTAATTGAGATATATGCCCTCATTGTGGGGAAATCTCTCTGGTGAACGGAGGACTGATAGCTTGTGTTTCTTAACAGTGGTTATGTTATATGTTATATATAAGTGGTTCCTGTGTTGTGCCACTGGGTGCCAGATGGATCAAGTCCCTTTCTGCTCAGGGCGGAACCTGGGGAAGCAAAGAGCAGTGAGGGCCTTGATCCTTTCACCCGCTGCCTCATAGATGGGCTGGCAGGGCTCCCTGTACATGTGAGAGAGGCCTTGAAGATAAGTTGGTGGGAAAATGGTATCTTAGTTCATTCAGAGGCAGCTATTATCACATTTTCATTTAAATACCTGGCTGTGCTTTATGTAAAGAACAAGCCCCAGCATTCAGCCTAACCAAATGACCTTGAAACATCAACTATGCAGTGTCTCTCCTTCATAAGCCTTATAGAGGAGGTGATTGCAGCTCCTACCTCACGTTATTTTCTTAATAATGAGATTGATTTCTGGGCTTTGGCCTTTGGCAAAAATAGCCCAGAACTGACTAAGGCGACTCCTTAGTTATGGAACTCAAATATGAGAGCGTGTTCTCTGGGTTGGACAGCCTTTGGCATGGTGAGTCATGCACGAGATGGCTCGGCCTTGGAATGCAGGTCTCTCCAGAAGAGCCTGTGACCCTTGCACCCCCTGCTGAGCTGGGCCAAGCTTGAGGATCCCCCTCCTGCGGGTCTCTGCAGTACGTGCCTATCCAGTAGCTCAGAAGCGATAAAAACAGCATCTGACCTGCCTTGCCTAATTTATGTACCAAAAGCAAAACCCAGGTTCTGAATGTTACTCCTAAGTGAGTCTCAGAAGCGGTGGGGATCCCGGCCCGATTTCAGGCTGCAGACATTTAAAAGATGTTACCTTTTAATAGCCCAGATGCTACTTTTATTCCTGACTGTTAAACTAGGCAAAGAGAAAGCAGGTGAAAGCTTCATGTGGCTCAGGAAGGCAGCCCTGTCTTCTGTGTGGTAGAATCACTAGGTTAGAAAGGACCCACTGGATCATCGAATCCAACCATTCCCATCAATCATTAAATGATGCCCCTCAGCACCTCATCCACCCATCCCTTAGACACCTCCAGGGAAGGTGACTCAACGCCCTCCCTGGGCAGCCTCTGCCAGTGCCCAGTGGCCCTTTCCATGAAAAATTTTTTCCTGATGTCAAGCCTGAACCTCCCCTGGTGGAACTTGAGGCCATTGCCCCTTGTCCTGTCCCCTGTCACTTGGGAGGAGAGCCCAGCTCCCTCCTCTCCACAACCTCCCCTCAGGTATTTGTAGAGAGCAATGAGGTCTCCTCTCAGCCTCATCTTCTCCAGGCTAAACAACCCCAGCTCTCTCAGTCACTCCTCATAAGGCTTGTTTTCCAGCCTCTTCACCAGCTTCTTTGCTCTTCTCTGGACTCGCTTCAGAGTCTCAACAGAGGTAAGGTTAGTCCTGGCATGCTCCAAGTCAGACAAGTTACCTTGTCTTGGCTGTGGCAGCAGCCCAAGAGCTGGACTGAAACCTGGATGTGCAGAGAGACCCCTGACTGGTGCCGCAGGCTTGGCTGAACAGGGGCAGGCTGGGAGGGGTGGGTGCTGAGCATCATGTGGGGCCACGGGCAGAATGTGTTCTCCTGCTGGTGCCTCTCTTTGGTCACATCTGCAAATCAACACCCTGATAAGGCCCCTTCTCTCCCAGTTTATCTCTTGTAACTCTTTTCTAGGAACTCAAACTCCCTGCCCAGCCCAGTGCCACCAATGGTAAGAGTGTGGGAAAACCAATGTCAATACCGGTGGTGGTGAATTGTTTCCTGGGAGCTGAGTGTTCTGCAGCCACCTCTGCTGGCTCCTCTCCTTCTTTCTCTACGTACTGGATACCACTCTGCTCTTCTCTCCTTTCTTTACCCAGTATGTATCCCAGAGTTCGATCCTTGTGACCTTGCTGGGAGAGCAGGTGACTGGCCTGGGGTGCCTTTCTGGAGAGGCAGGAGTGTCTGCTGGCTGTGCTGCTGGCTCACCGTCTGCTTGTGTGATCCTGCTGCTGAGAGGCTGTTAGCTAGAGCAGCACAAACTTGACGGAGGCCTTCAAAGCCAGAGGTGTAAAGCTGCTTCAGAAGAACAGAAAACAGGGTCCTGCCCTTATGATTCATTTTCCAGGCTGCAGTTAAGTTCTGTTGGAGGAGTAGTGTAAATGGTGGCTTCTCTCCACTGACAAACCTGTCAGTTTACTTGGCTGTTGTCATTATAGAGTCATAGAATAGAATCATAGAATCACCAAGTTGGAGAAGACCGATCGGATGATCTTAGCTGATATTTTGACTTGGACAAATGATGGGACCCACACTTCTTGCTCTTGTTCCAGTATTTGGACTTTGGTGCTGTGAATTATCTCACACAGAGCTGAAAGCATTTGGTTTTAGACTTAGATTTTTTGGGGAAACTTTATAATGTTAAGGATAGCTCCTGTTAGTGCCTGATGGATCTCCTCACTGTGAGATTGAAAGTAAACTCTTAGCCATTGGTTTGCAATTGCTCAGGTACAGCCAAGCCTGCCTTGGGGTGGAAAGGGTGCAAAAGAAAGGAAAAGTCAATTCCTGCTTTATCTGTGTGATTTGCATGAATCTTCACTGCTTCAGCCAAGGGCCATAATAAGGGTCTGGCTTTGTAGCTCTGTGCTTATGTATTGACTTGCTGGGCTCCACCTTGGATGTGTTCTGTTCCCTTCCTCAGGCCCTGCCTGTGCAGCTCCTTCCTGCCTGTTCTAAGCGATAACATCGAAACCATGCTTCTTCCTTCATTTCAATAGCTGTTCCTTGCTCCTAGTCCACTTGAATTTTGAGAGGTTAAAACTGAGGTCTGTAGTGCACATTCCTTGTCCTTTCTAAAGTGCTGCTTGGATCTGTGGATTTGTGCCTCCAGCTGTCTTGTAACTAAGTTATTTATGTGTGTCCTTTGTCTTTGATGCAGGAAGTACCAAAGCAGAACTGGGACAGCTCCTATAAGGCTGCCTTCCTAAGATACGCTACACAGGTATCCTATCTAAAATATACTGATGGAAAAATAAAAAACGCACGTGGACTTGCAAAGAGGAAACTGATCTATGATGTCGACATAAATCCATTTAAAAAAATGTTTTATGGAAATGTAGTTCCATCCTCAAGTGGGTACCCTGAAACCAGTATTGAATGATCTGCCAACCTCCAGAAAAATGGGACACTCAGCTTGGGTAGATGTTCTGGTGATGGGCTTAAGTGTGTACTCCTTTTTTTTTTTTTTTGGTTTTGGCTTGTTTATTTACTGAAAGCAATTAGAATGCCTTGAGCATTTCCCCCTCTCATCCGCATCTCATGCTGCATTTGAGACCAGACATCAGTCAGTGTTTGAGTAATTGATTCCTGCTCTTTCTGAGCCAGACTCTGTGTTCACAGGAGATGCTTTTAATGGTTTAATAATCTGTAATAAAGAACTCCTCAACTTGGTCAAGAGGTAAAAAACCCCTGCCAGCAGTCACTGCACGATGGGTCTCTCACAGTCAATCCTTCTATCAGTGTGTGGAGGTGAAAATGAGCAGGGGCTGCCACGCCGGGTGCCCGGGGGCAGGAGTCAGGTTCATGGGTGGGCTGAGTGGCTCAGAGGGAAGCGAGCACCAGCAGCACCAGTGCTCCCAGCCTCTCTGCTGTGCCTGCCCTATGGCTACACCCAGCTAGGGGCTGCTGAAGTCTGCGTTGTGCTCCCACAGGGGTGCTGCTGCTCCTCTCATATGGGCAGGGGTCCTTCCCGATTGCCAAAGTGTGTGAGAAAAGAAGTTTGGGGTAAAAGTGATACAGCAGAAAGCTTTTTTTTCACAGGCCTCTCTTTTGCATTTTGTTCTGCACTAGGGCTCAGTTATCGATGCCTCGCAGCTGCAACAACTGCTTAATGAAGTGATCCTGCAAGGTAAAGCTTTTAGAGCCCAGCTAATGTCTTTGATGCTTCCCTGTCCTTAGCCTAATGTGAATTAGGCAGAGGATTTAGTGCTATCCCAATGGTCCTAAACCCCCCCTCAGTGTGGTTTACTGCACTGTGGGATCTTAAAGAATGAGGAGTGCCTCCACCGGGGTTCCTCTGGAACAGTTTGGCTTTGGTTTTTTCTAAGTCAAAGTAGTGTTCACATGAAGGAGGGCATGCAGCCCAGACCAGCTGCTAACAGACTCTAATGTATGGCCGTCAGCAAAACTGGGAATCTGTTTGACAGCCAGATTTTACCTTCCCTTCCCAGTTCTGCTGCGGGGTGGCTTCTGCCTGGCAGACGTACCGTGCCCCTTGCTGCCCTTCTCCTGGGTGTCCCTGCAGCCCCCAGGAGCGCCCCTTCTGCTCTATACCCCAACAATTCCAGCAGGAATTCAGTCTCTGGCTGGGCTGCAGCAGTGAGTGCCCTGAGGAGCTGTGCCTCCCACTCTCCTCGCTGTCACCCAGCTCAGCCCAGGCTGGCATTGCTCCTCTGCTGAGGCCTCACGCTGGCTTTCAGCGTGGCCCGACCTTCCTAACCTGCCCACCTTGAAAACGGTGTGAGACGGGGGCACAGACGGAGTGCTTGAGTCAACTCAGTCATGTGCAAGTCTCCTAGAACTCACTAATTCAGCATAAATGGCCTTTCTTGCCACTGCCATTTCCTGTATTTCAAGAGGGAAGAGTTTCCATCGGGATAGGTAGATGGGCAGAGAGTGTGTGGTAGCTGCCGATGAGCCCAAACAGGGTGCAGTCCCTGGGGAAGGGAGCAGGCTGAGACACGTCAGACTCTGTTAGCAGACCTGACACGCAGCTCTTGCTGCTGTCTCAGAGCCTGAGCTCGATCTGGGGCAGTTCAGCTGCACAAGCCTTTAGGCTGGTGTTCTTCTGCCCTCTGAACATGACCTGGTGCCTCTGTCACACGCCTCGCTCACGCCGATTCCTTCTCTTTTGTCAATCCTTATAGATGAAATGACCAGCCTGGGAGGAAGATTCAGCTTTGATTCATGCAGAGGCATTTTAGCTCTGATGGATGTATCCTTTCAGCAGGAGCAATAAACTGCCCTGGCGCTGCCCATCCTTGCCTTGAGTTATGCCTGAGCTGAGCATCCCAGTGTGAGAACCTGCAAGTAAATATTATCCACAGTCCTCAGTAAATAAATGTTCCAGCATCTATGCAGGGCTTTTGCTACGCATTCCCTGATTCTGCGGTCTCTGCTGGGAGGTGAGGGTCAACCACCTGCTACCAGCTAACTCCTTGCTCTCATTTTCCCCTCTGCAGGGCTGGGGCTTGGCTGAGCTTTGCCCTTGCGTGCAGGGTCCCAGGCAGGGCCCAAGGTGAGGAGGTGACACAGAGCTCAGGAGTAGGTCGGCTTTTCCATCACGGCTGCAGTCACACTGGCCTGGGATGGGAGCTGGAGCAGGCTGCCTGCAAAGCTGGTGTGAGGGGGAAAAGCTCAGTCACTGCCGAGTCGCAGGCACTTGCCTGGCAGGCCGTTCTTCCTTTCCAGTGTGCCTTCCCTAGTTAGCTGGATCATGCAGTCTTTTTATTGCTAACAAGACAATGCTGAAAATGCATTGTTGGCTGTTGTAGAACAAGAGGGCTTCTTCATGAAGACATAAATTCTCCCCTGTGTGTTTTCTCCCCTTGCTTGCTCACTGTCTCTTTTCTTCCATGCCTTCAAATAACATTGAGACATTTGGAGACCCTTACAAACTGCCAGGGGATGAAAAAGAAGGACTGGAAGTCCTTTTTTTCCCCCAGGTTTCTGTGTCTCACCAGTGAGAGACTTTCCTCCATTCCCAGACCCCCTCGTGGGCTAAGTGAGTGCTGTGAATGCATGGCACATGTGAAGAACTGACAAAGCCACTGCTCTGCTTTAATTCAAGATGGATTTTTCATTCTCTGGGCTCCATACGACCCGTGTACAGTGTGACCTGTCGTGCCCTGTAAAGACAGGATCAGCTTTTTTCATTCAGGTTTCATAGCAGTAGTGCTTCTCTGCTTATATCTCACTGGCGATGAGTTTTGCTTTCAGGGAGTTTTTGCCATCTCAGCTGCATTAGCTGAGTTGCTGCATTGTCAGGACTCCTGGATGGTGTAGGGAGGGGAGCAGGTCCATGAACAGTCCCCTAGTCACCCCTGGGAGATGTCTGCTGGCAGCCCTGTGTTCCTGCAGCTCATAGTGGGAAATTTCTTGCCTGTGGCATTTGTGTGGCTCAAAGGCCGCTAATGCCTTCTGATGGCAGGATCGGCTCCTCAAGCTCTTGGCTCCTTCGGTTCCCGTTCCTCCAGGAGGATCTGTGCCTTGTGCCCATGGAGCATAGGGTCGTGTTCACCCACAGGGGCCTCTGTGCTCGGTGACCAAATCTCAGCTGAACTGATCACTGCAGGTTCCCGTATGCTTAAAGGCACCACATAAATGGAAATGTCTTGTTGTTCGTGAGCACAGGTATGAGCAGCTGTAAAATGTGCCAAGGAAGGTGAATTTACCTGTAAGTGTAACAGAGCAGAAAAGCCCTTGGCTTTCTCAGCACAAAGTAACAAATTTAAGAGACTACATCTTGGGCCATTGTGTGAAGGCAGCATCCTCAGCATCACAGACAGTCGAGTTTCGCTCTCATTAACTGTTCGGTTCTTAACTAAATGCACAGCTCAACTCGAATGGACGACTCACCCTGCAGGAGTTTGGGACCCTCTGGCACAGTCTCACAAAGTACACGGTACATGGGGCTGCTCTCTCTGCTGTGCTGAGCTCTCAGGCTTCGCATCGGTGGGGTGCAGGTGCTCCATGAGAGCAAAGCGCCGCGGGCAAAGACTGCACAGTTGCTTGCTTAGTGGGTCAGAGCTCCATCCTCTCAGGCAAAGGCTGGAGCTCAGGAAGCAGTGGTGTGTGTGAAGTGCTCCAAAGAAGCAGCTGAGGCTTTTCTGGAGCAGGGAATATTGAGGAATACACAGGAAAAGGTAGGAAGGGTAAATAGGCTTAGAATTTGATGAAAATCTCTTTTTGTTTCTAAGCTCAAATGAGTTCTTGAACAGAATAATCTGAAAAATGTCACTTTCTCATTGTTGCAGTTTGTAGTGGAAATGTACAGGATCCAGTGAAAGTTTACCTGGGAGAAATGTCTCTGCTCCAGAATAAGCATTAGGTCTGGAAGCAGTGAGGACGGTAACTTGATATTTAGGGTCCCACCTAAATTCTGTCAGTGTCTGTGTCAGGTCCATCGCCCTCCAGTCTTGCTGCAGAATGGGAAGATTTCCCGAGGCCTTGAAGCTGGATGGGCTCTCCTTTGTTTCATCCCTCTGGAGATGGTCTGAGGCCACCTGGGACATGGGGTGCCAGGTCCCCGTCTAGCCACAGTGCTTTTCCCCTGGCAGCACCTCAAGTATGTCCTGCAGGGCTCAGCAGTGCACAGGGAGAGATGGCCCCACGCCAGTCTGGGACACAAGGACTTCAGTAAAGCCTCTGACACAGTTTCTCACAGCATTCTGCTATGGAAACTGTCCCCTCTGGCCTGGACAGGCACACACTCTCCTGGGTGGAAAACTGGTTGTATTGGGGGCCCAGAGAGTGGTGGGTAATGGAGTTAAATCCAGCTGGAGGCCAGTGACAAGTGGGGTTCCCCAGGGCTCAGTGCTGGGTCCAGCCCTGTTCAGTGTCTTTATCAACGACATGGATGAAGGCATCAAGTGCTCCCTTAGCAAGTTTGCAGATGACACTAAGCTGGGTGGAAGTGTGGATCTGCTGGAGGGTCGGGAGGCTCCAAAAGGACCTGAACAGGCTGGACTGCTGGGCTGAGACCAACGGCATGAGGTTTAACAAGGCCAAATGCCGGGTCCTGCACTTGGGGCACAACAACCCTGAGCAGAGGTACAGACTAGGAGAAGCCTGGCTGGAAACTGCCAGGAGGAGAAGGACCTGGGGGTGCTGGTTGACAGCGACTGAACATGAGCCAGCAGTGGCCCAGGTGGCCAAGAAGGCCAATGGCATCTTGGCTTGGATCAGACGCGGCGTGGCCAGCAGGTCCAGGGAGGTTCTTCTCCCTCTGTACTCGGCACTGGTGAGACCGCACCTCGAGTCCTGTGTTCAGTTCTGGGCCCCTCACCACAAGAGGGATGTTGTGGCTCTGGAGCGAGTCCAGAGAAGGGCAACGAAGCTGGGGAAGGGGCTGGAGAACAGGCCTGATGAGGAGCGACTGAGAGAGCTGGGGGTGTTCAGCCTGGAGAAGAGGAGGCTGAGGGGAGACCTCATTGCTCTCTACAACTCCCTGAAAGGAGGTTGTGGAGAGGAGGGAGCTGGGCTCTTCTGCCAAGGGACAGGGGACAGGATGAGAGGGAATGGCCTCAAGCTCCTCCAGGGGAGGTTCAGGCTGGACATCAGGATAAAATATTTCACGGAAAGGGTCATTGGGCACTGGCAGAGGCTGCCCAGGGAGGGGGTTGAGTCACCCTCCCTGGAGGTGTTTAAGGGACGGGTGGACAAGGTGCTGAGGGGCATCATTTAATGATTGATGGGAATGGTTGGGCTCAATGATCCGGTGGGTCTCTTCCAACCTGGTGATTCTGTGACTTGTGGCTTATTTCAGTTCTCATAGACAATGTTTTTTTTGCCAGTAGAGGTACGAGTATTCCCATTGCTGCCTGCACAAGTAAACCAGGGAGAGTGAGCAAAATGTCTTCTGCCCACCCAGAACTGGGATTTCTTACACTGTAACATACTGTCTGAGTCTGCTATAAACACATCTCTTACTATAGTTGCCCATCTCATCTCCTGAACTTCCTCACAGCCCGCTATTAAAGAGGGAAAAAATCCTACATAATTAGATGTAGCAGTAAATTTGGAGAGTGCTGATAGGAGTTTAAAATCTACTTCTACACTGTTTTTATTTAGGGTATCTTCAGCAAGGAAGACAGAAATCATTCTGGTTTTCTTGATGTGTCTGAACTGAGGAGCGCGATACAGACAGCAGGTACGTCCATAGGTGCTGAGCAGCTCCCTTTCTTGTTCCTGGGGCAGTGAAGGAAAGGATGAAAAAGAGTTTCAGGGAGAAAGCAGCCTGGATTGCACAGAGGTGCCAGTTAGATCACAGCTCTGCTCCAGGGTCTGCATTGTTTTAGGCCACTGAGGCAGAAAGCTTCTTTCAGGGAGAAACCCTTTGTGCGGCAGCTGGGCTGCTGGCAGGAACACAGAGAAGCGCAGCACTGGGCAGAGCAGCTTATCCACAATCCCCCTCGCTCATGGACAGAACATCCAGCAGAGAAAAGGAGCGAGGAATGGCCGATGCTCGCACCTGCCCCAGTTCCTGCAGTTTCTCTGGGGGCAGTGACTGGGTCTGTAAGGGAACGCCACGGTGATGGGTGTTCATCGAGTTTGCTTGGAACTCAGTGTGCTGCACAGGGAGACCCTCGTGTGAGCAGGGTGTTTCGGCTGGATCAACTCCCCAGAGGCTCCGTGCATGAAATACAGCTCTGAGACAGCAATTGGACAGTAGAGATGCTCCTGTTCAGCTGCCTGGAGCTTCGTGTGGTCTCCCCAGGGGGAGCCAGGTACAGAAGTGCTGTCTGTGAAGCCATCAGCGTGGGGCATGTACACGCAGGATTTTGTCGCTGGGAGGAGGGTGGAATTAGCTTCTGCCTGAGGAGCGCAGCGCTTGGTGTGCCAGATGCCAAATGGGAAGCTGTCAGGTCCGTTCTGTAAGAGAGGTGCTAGAGGGTAAAACTGGGAGGAAAGTCGTACATTGAGGAGTCCTGGCAGCCAAAGCCGTGCAGCTGTTTGAAGGGATAAAAAGGCACTATTAAATGGCAAAATCAATACACATTAGGCCATAAGCAGTTCTGAGTGGGGGAAAAAAGAAAATTATAAGTTCATTCTTGCTGCCTTCTAAGCCAGGCAGCTGTGTTTGAGTCTGGCTTTGTGTTAGGATGACCCCTGTCCTGGGTTTTAAGCAGTGCTGCCCTGCCATGGGGAGCGTTGGCCTGGGGGCTGTGCAGACTCCTCACTCTCAATATTAAATGCATCATGATAATTAAAAAAAAAATAGGGAAACATAAAGTCTGTGTTATGAAGCTTGACTGACACTAGAGTGAGGAGTCCAGCAGACAAGAGGTGTGGGAGTAACCTTACAAATAACAGCAGCCCATACTGAAACATCTTGGGAACAGAGAGCACTGAACGTTGATCCTGTTGGTGAGGTTAACAGAGGCATTGCAGGTGAGAAGATTTCAGAGCAGGGATATCCTGCACTGGCCAGGCCAAACTGTCAGTGTTTTACTGGTGTGAGGCACAGTTATAGCATCTCATAAGCAGCACTGCAGTGCTTGCTGGAATCTGCTCTCCAGAGAGCTTGATTGAATTCCTACTGCCTTTGAGAGGTTAAGTGAGACAGGATTCATTGCTTACTGCTACAGTTGTTCTTGGCAGTCATTTAAAACCAGAATCAAAGAGGAAATGTCATTAATTAGATTTTTTCAAAGTATTTTTTCTCCTGTAAAAACCCTAAAGTTTGGTTTATCTTAATTTTGAAATGTATCTTAAACCC
Source organism: Clamator glandarius (assembly GCA_033459285.1). NCBI lineage: Eukaryota > Metazoa > Chordata > Aves > Cuculiformes > Cuculidae > Clamator > Clamator glandarius. The sequence continues at coordinate 956,216 of JAUNZM010000560.1, forward strand.
AGCTGTATTTCCACTATTTATATACTCAAAATTGTATATCCCTGCTTCCTGCTGGAGACCTTCTCCAACACAGCTTTTGCACCCAGAGTTTGCTGACATCCTAACCCCCTTCCACAGGCTTTCTCCCCTGCACAGGTGTATGGAAATCGTTTCCTTCTTTTCTGCTTATTCAACTCATTTGGCTCCATGATGAGTTAATTTAAATTAGGAAAGTTAGGAGCTGGTTGAAAAGGCAAGAAAGATCTGATTCTTCCAGCTGAGCCACTAAAAGCTGGGAGTGAGAAAATGAGACTTCTCTGAAGTCATGGAGAATCATTAAACCCAAGCTATCTGTCCAGCTTGCTGCAGAAAAAAAATCTCTTTTGTTTAGCAAATTGGCTTTTAGTTCAAAATATACTTAAATCATTTATCTTATGTAGCCAGCGCACTTAGGGTAGTTTTATTTAACTAATAAAAGAACCGTTCAAAAAGGCAATTTTTGTTCATTCAATCGAATACCAATTTCCATCCAAACAGACTGTGACACAAATACTGAATAATCAGCTCATAAAAAAGAAGTGCACCCTTCACCATTTTCTAATGGAAGAGAAAATGTAAAAATTAAGAATCCCAGGCATGCTGAACTGCATAACAGTGTGGGCGTGCGGTGTCTCCCTCTTCAGCAGAAACTGCAGTGGTGTTGTAGAATAAATGCTTCACTCAGACTTTAACAGTTACGAGCGCAAGAAAGCACCCTTTCTTATGGAAAATAAAAGCTAAAAAGGCAAACCAAGATCACAGAAGATTAGTTAGCTCTATGTTTCCTGCTTGTTGGCCTCAGCCACAATTCGAGCAGTTCAACAAACAGATTTGCATTTTCCCTTGCTCTGCCTAAGGCTTATGCACAAACCCGGGCAAGGTGAGCTCCACCCAGGGATGTGGAGCAGACCCAGCACGGCAGGGTGGAGGTGAGGGGGAGTCTGGGTTCTTTGCAGGGTGCCCAAAGCCTGCAGAGCTGGTCCATCCTCCCCCTGTGCATCCCCAGTGCTCTCGCTCCGCTTCCCTTTGCAGGTCTGGTTGCCAATGATCAGCTTGTGCGCCTGATGGCCCTGCGCTACGGCGATGGTGCTGGGAGAATCGGCTTCTCGGACTTCATCTGCTGCATGCTGCGCCTTGAGACCGTGACCCGTGAGTCTTGGGGCCAGGGTGAAGCAGGGGGGTAGCAGCCGTGTACTTTCTAGGGGACTCTGCAAAGCCGGACTGAGGGCAGTGGCAGGAGACAAGGCACACCCCACTGGATGTGATAAAACGCTTCTAGCTTGGAAAGAACAAGCCTGTCCACAGTGCAAGTGTGGTCCAGGCATTCCTCGGGGCAGCCTGTTCGGAGCAACCAGCAGGTAAACAGCAGTTCAGTGCTGGGAGGAAGCTGCAGCTGGGAATACAGCGATGCCTTCCCTGACAGGAGCTGCAAGGAAAGTCAGCCCCCATTTTCCGTCAGAGTTCGTGAGTGTCCGAGGGCCACAGCAGCACCACGCTGCTCTGTATTTTTCCCTGCCGGGGAGCGATGGCAATGGATATTCAGAACTTCTTCAGTTGACAGTCCTTGCTGCCTGAATTCAGGCTCTGCAGGTTTGTCCTTAGAGCGCCTGTGTGCTCAGACTCATTTTCTGAAAACAAGGTGTGTCTTTGCACTGGTGTCCTTCCACAAAAGCCTGAGCATCCTGATCTGCAGCAGAGCTTCCCTGGGGACAGTGTGGAGCACAGCCAGTACCAGAGGGGAGGCTGCACGTGATTGCGGCCAGCGGAGAGGAAAGGGGCAGCTCAACTCAAGTGGAATGCCTTCTCTTTTGGTTAATATTTGGAGAAGTCTGAACCACAGCAAAGAAAGTGTTTGTTGTTTTTGTTAATGGAGAGATGTTCCCACCAACTTCAGCAAAGTCCTTTGTGTAAGGAGAAGGTCTGAGATCCTTCTCAGCAGAAAAAACAAACCCATGCCCTGTGTAGTGTCCAGATGTTATCTGGCAGCCACAAGGAGGGAGTGTCTGTAAATAAGCCTTTGCATAAAAGTAAATAGAATTCTGTTTTACAAAAACATAGTTTTTGATACTATTTTTTAGCATTTTGACTAGAAATATTGGTAGGTAAACAAACCCAGCAACTGTGACTTGTGTGCGTGAACAGCAGTTTAGTTCATCATTGGAATGAGCAGGGTTTTGATAGCGTATGGAAATGAATGTTCATTTTTTGCCACTGGTGTTTTGTGGGCCAGTAGAAGCCAGCAGATCCACCTGGATGGCACTGCCTAAAATCTCATTCCAAGGGAATAAAGGAGAAGCAGCTCAGGAAGTCAAGATTGTGTCCTGATTTGAATGCTTTCATTGAAAACCAGACAACTTTTATAAACACCTATGTTTTGTGATTATACATATCATGATGAAAATTCTTATGCCTACATTTGTACTTTGGCATTTTTTTAAATCTTAAAAAAGATCATCTTACATTTCTAGTGCTGGTGTAAAGACAGCTCCATTACGTCTGTGCGGAAAAGAATCTCTAAAACTCTTCATTGCTGTCTATAATGAGTACCTTGAAATGCTCTTGAGTCTTTGAGTTATCGCCTTACAGAGGGTTTAATGTGGAATACGCTTCTCAAACATTTCAAATCATTGTGAATAAGAATTTTACAGGAGAGGATAAGGGTGACAAGCGGGAATAAAAGGCAGTCCGCCTTTATGATGATGTGAGTGGAGTAGGGGAGATAAAATCTCTTCTATTAAATCATTACTTATCCTTTCAGGATAGCCAGAGATGAGAGCCAAGCTAAAAGCAGCAGCTTCTTTGCAAACTCTATTTAACTGGAGTTAATGAAGCAGAAAAGGGCACTTACCTCTGCCCAGAGGAGGGAACGTCAAAGCTGCTGTTTGTTCCTAGGAAGACTGCTGGGCACAAACCCAGCCCCACAAATGCAGCCTCATCAAGGGATGGACACAACCCGGGGCTTTGCTTGTTCTGTGCCTTTCTCCTACACCAAGCTCTATAGGCAAGGCGTGCTTTCTTGCTTAGCTTTCCCTCCTGCCTTCTCCCGGCCCTGGGTCACACAGGTACCTCTGGTTGCCTCCTGCAGGGCTGACAAGCAGCTCGCCCTCGTGCCCTGTCCCTGTGCTCCCCCAACAGCCTCGCACTTTGGTCTCAAGCTGGGCAGGTCTCAAAACATTCCTGATCTTACAATGTCTTTTCCGTTCAGGGTGGGGAAAAGGCTCCTGGAGAAATGTCTCATTCAAGGATAGACAGGCTTAAATGTGTTTCAACTTCTTATTACTCTTTATGACGGCACATTTCTAGAAGAGAAGTAATTTCAAAATGAATAAAAAGAACTCAAAATACTGTGTTTTGACTTCATCCAAACACTTGGGTTTGAACACTTCTCCTAGACAAACTGCAATATGAATGTGCACTTAGAATATCAATATTTGAATGGATTTAAATTTTCTGAAGGCAAAGTATTCTGTCAGAAAACTTCCAGCGATGTTAATTTCAAACTCTAGCTGAATAAGAGCAGCATCTGCATTTATATTCCCCCGAGAAAGCTTGCAAGGCATACTAATGACTTCCAGAGAAGCGCTCACTCTGGGGCATGCTGTGATCGGAGAAGGACCAGCGGGAAGTTTCCCTGGGGGAAGATGTTTCATTAGCTCCCTGTCCTCCTGTCAGTCTGCAGGCAGGAGCAGCTGTTGAAACAAATTACGGGAGCAGATAAAAGCAGCCACGTTGAGCGCTCCCTGTGGCTGGGCAGGACGATGTGTGTGGACACCTGAGCCAGGCAGAGCGTCCCAGTGCAGGGGCTGCAGCTCTGCTCCTCAGCTGCCACAGCCTCACGGCTGCCTTGCGTTCCTGCATCCTGCTCACGAAATACCTTATTCTCTGTTCTACCCACAGATGCATTTCAAAACTTAGCAGAAGGCGGATCGCGAATTTCGATGACAGCTGTGGAGGTGAGGATGCTTCTTTCTGTTGTCTGAGTTTGTTAGGAGAAGGGTGAATGTAAGGATGATGTGTGATGTACTCGATGGGCCGTGGGAGGAATTGTCCTGTGGTTCCCTGGCCCTGGCCACGCAGCCTGGCTGGGGTGAGCACAGCTCAGTGGGGCCATCACACCCAGAGCACAGCACCCTCCTGTGCTGCCGCCAGCCTGTCATTGCTGGAAACGTTGCTTAAAGTGACTCTGAGGATGTGACAAGAAGAATTCCCTGCCCTCGTTTCGTACTGCCTCATCTGTTAATTCTTAATCACAAAACATGTTTGTTTTAAGAAAAGAAAGCAGACACGTGCTTGCTGCTGCTGTTTGTCTTAAAAGCACAGCCTGAAGGAGAGCTGGCCAAACGGGGATACATCAGGCTCCTTATCAGCTGGTCTGAAGCGAAAATCCTGCTGTGCTCCACAGGGATATGCCCAAGTGCTGCAGTTTATCAGTCTGGGGACTGTTATTTGACAAGACAGGGTTTAAAAAGACTTTTACAATCTTGCTGGCTCCTGCGTACTCTGTGTTGAGTTTAGTGCTAGTTCGGTGGCTCACAGTTCTTTACATCTTTGTTGCACCAAGAACTGAGCAGAGTTTCCAAGCGGGGCCCTGAACCCGTTTCATGCGATGGTCCATAGGATAAGCACATTCCCTAGCGCCTGTTAGCTCTTCCACTTGCAATCACGCAGGTGCCGTCCTTTCTCAGCAACGGCTTCTGCTGCGGCTGCTGCAGGAACTGAGCATGGAATGCAACATCTGGAAAGCGTTTGTGGGTCTGAATTATAATAAGAATTATAATAAGGGAGAAAGGCGGTTCCAGCCTCCCCAGATTGTCCTGTGCAGGACAAAACAACCATGGTCACAGCCTGCAGGTACTGAGACCCGTGTCTGAAGACTGTGTAGTGTCACTACCTAAATGCAGCTTTTCTTCTTTTTCCAGTGGCTGACTCTTGTCATGTACACCTGAAGAGCTGTCCGAGCTTAGTCTGGCTGGTAAGAAATCTCATTAGTCCTTCATATACTGACAAAAGGGTAGTTGCCCTTACAGTGGACACTGTGAACATGAGAGGAGGCTTGCAGAAAGCTCGCCCTGGGGTTGTGGTGGGCTCGGAGAGAAGGAAAAAAGGTGAGAACTGCCGTGTGAGTTCGGTGGGAGAGGGGATGCAGAGTCAATTGGACTCGGAACAGTTTTTTTCTGGGGAATTGCTGGTGGCCGTACTGGTTGCTGACACCACCACCAGCTCAGGTGGCCACATGGCCCTGTTCCCACCTGCAGTAAATACTTTCTCAATAGATCAGCTGGCAGAATTTGCCTTTTTTGTCTTCTACAGGCTGCATTCACTCCTGCATATCTTACATGCCTGCAGCAGACGTAAAGCCAAGTAGGGAGTGGGGATATGAAGTCACTTAGATTTCTTGGTCAGTCTGTTTTCATGTTTTTAACTGAATTAGGTAATTCAGTTTACCTTTGAACTGCAGCACCTACCTTGTTTCATGTGATACCTGCTTCCTTCGTGTCAGACCTGGAGAGGGGTTTTTTCATCCTGAGGTTTCCCTGGACTTTCAATTCTACTTGGTTCTAGTGAGGAGCTCTGCCTTCTCCTGCAACACTTGTCCTGTTTAAACTCTCTCAGCCACTGTGCAGCAGTTCCCAGCTGTGATGGGTAAAGCGGTAGCTCTGGTCCCAGACAGGTGACGCTGAGGAGAAAACAGGGAAAAACGCAATCCTTAGAGAAAAGGTTAGTGGAGAGACAGCAGCCTCTTGCCGTTGTGTTCTGGTTGACCCCAGGAACTCACGGAGCGTTCTTGGGTGAAGTCGCATGCTTCCTTACCAGCCCTGTTCAAAAACTGAGTGAAAAAAGCCCCCAAAAACAGGACCTTCATTGAAATTCGGGGACTGCGTCCAGATGGGAATTACAGTAATAATACATGAACAGCATCTCTGGTATCTCACATCGCATTTCTGATGGCAGTTGACATCGGATGCTGGCTTTGGTGAAAACCTGAAAGAGAAAATGTACAATAAGGGTTTAAACTGCGCTTCCCAGAAAGGGAGCGTGGGAGATTCATCCCCGAAGCAGGGGCAGATCACGGCTGTATTTGTACCGGGCTGCTCCTCTATCTTGTCTCCTAATTGCATCATGTATGTCTGTGTGCAGCAGGAGCTGGGCTGCACGACTCAGCCCAGCGATTCCTTCAGCTCTCTGAGCTCTGCACGCAGCGATTTGTTTGCAGGGGACCCTTCTGGGCAGCGCGCCTGCCCTTTTTCAGGGCAAACTGTGCGGGATGCGGTGACGTGTGGGGACAGATCGGTACCCACCGCGCAGCGCCCACCCAGCTCCGCAGGCTCTCAGTACATGAACATAAGGCTGGAAGGACCTCACTTTGAGGGATGAAGTTGTTTAAATTACTGCTTGCAATGATATTCGTAGGCTATTTAGTCTTCTTTTTCCTTTCATGAATCATTCATAAACTGATGATAACTCCTGCAAATATATCATTAATCATAATTTTCACTTACTGGTTTTGAATGAAATTCTGCCCGTAGGGTATTCGTAAGCCGTTCGCTTAAACGGTTCTGAGCTGGGGACTGGGCGGTCACTGCAGGGGCCCCTCAGGGGGCTGGAATTCTAAACTAGAGCCCAGCAAACCGCGGGCCAGGTGAGAAAACACACTTAGGGCTTGGTGGGAAAAATGCTGTTGAAGAAAATATTCTCATTTCTAAAGACTGAGGGTGGCGCTCTGTTTCTGAGTGAGTCTCCTTGCCTCTGTTTTAGGTGGCTTTTCTGTTCCCCAGTGTGACACAGCCCAAGGAAACACACGCAAGAGCCGTTTGTGAAAAATGAAACACGGGGAAGGAGTGAGGCCAGGTTTCTTACAGATATTTGCTTACGCTTGGTGGTACTCAGGTGCCTGGAAAGAGGGTCGTTTCCAGGAAAAGTGGATTTGCTTTGGAGAAAGGAGAGGGGATAATGTGGGAGATCCGTGGGCAAACTGGTGGGAGTTAATGGTCAGAGTAAGCTGGAAGTGCGGACTGTACTCTCCTCTCATCTTCCTGTAAAAAGCACGGCTGGTTCTCCTGGTTAGCGCACAGGAGTCAGGAAAAGCTCCATTAACTCCACTGCAAATAAGAGCAGAATCTGTGTGTAGGGAATGTCTATCGCTTAGGTTACAAAACCAATTAAGAGACTGTTTTATTGGAATTATTTCTTAATTTGCTTGTGTGCCATTTTTAAATGCCAGAAAAAAGGTTGAAGGAATTAATCATCATTCATAAATAACACAAGGTGATTTTTTTTTTACTTGTTGTTAATAAAAAAGAGTCTTGTGTGTATTTGAATTCATCAACTGTAGGGATCCCATTTTATTCGCTACCGTAACGAAGAGGCATATTGGAGATGCAGGACAGATCGCTCAGTGTGCTTTCATGATTTTCAGCATCTATAGTGGGAAGGAAGTTTATCTGACCTGCCTTCTCTTTCTCAGTTCCAATGTCTAAAAATACTGGGCTGCTTCTTATAAAATTCCTGCTCAAAAGTTTTAATTAAATCTGCTAGATAATGGTAACATTTCTGTAGTCCCCACACAAATTCTGCTTTCATACGTATTTGTTGTGGTGATAAAAGGAAATCTAACAATCTACACAGCTGTTGGGGAAAAAAGTCTTTGAAGACTTTGTTAAACGCCAGAAAGAAGGATGTGGATGTTGATGGATGAAAGTAGTTCAGGGTTGCCGTGGCAACACAATCCATGCTGTGCCTCACGCAGACCTTGCATACGAGTTTCCATCGAGGCATCCCTGTGCCAGCAGCAGATTTCCTCGTTTGGCAGCGAGGAGTCGCACGCTGGGGCAACGACTGCGTCGCAACTTAGAGAAGGAACCTGCGTCTTCGTTACTGTGAGTTCAGTCTGTGGCAGCGTCTCCTCCTGCAGCCTGGGGAGCGTTCCTCACGTTGGGGGACTTTGTACAAACAGGGCCGCTGAAACCACCTTTTTGCTGGGAATGGGAGAGGGAAAGCAGTAAAATCAGACTATTATAATATTTTTCAGTTATTTTTAAACAAAACTGATTCGTTCTCTGAAGTGTGACTTACACATCCCACCTGAACTCATTAATCATTAATCAAACTCTGAAAACAAATGCCAAAGCTGTCACAGGGAGAAGGTAAATAAAAAAGGCAGCCATGGAAAAAATAACTTTGTTTTGCTAAGAAGGTGTATTAGTAGATGTATTGTGTGCCTGTTCAGTGTAGGCTGGGAATTCAAAAGGGTAAGGAGAAACCTGGAAGTGCTGCTGTGTGACACAGACCACGCGGATCAGGGATGCTCTGGCACGCTCAGCCCTGCTGGAAGAAAGCTGTTGGTAGCTACACAGAAGTCGCTCCCGGTAAAATGGTGAAAATCAGTTCAAGTCAAGAGGTTTAAATACATTCCTGTTGTGTGAAAGCCTTTCTGTAAAAAATACTGAGCTGTTAAGATCAGCACATTAAGATCAGTCCTAAAACTCTTCATTTGCAGATAATTGCGGTTCCTTTTGCTATGACATGTAATTGCCTCTCTGTGGAAGGCAGTTTGCTTGTTGTGAGGCAGAGATCCTTGTCTCTAACGACTTTAGCCACAGACTGAAAGGTTCATCTGCAGCAGCCTCCAGCCTTCCGGGTGATGCGGGTGAGGAACGTCACCGATGAGATTGTCTCCTCGTGGAGAGATGCCAGGGGTGCGGGTGCCCAGAGCCCGTGCAGCAGCCGGTTGCTGGTGCCAGCTGGAGCCCAGCTTCGTTGCGCCAGCAGGGTCTGTGTGTGTCAGGGTCTGGGCATGAACCTGCAGCCCCGCGGGCTGATCCTGTGTCGGAGCACAAAGTAATAACTCAGCGCTGCCACTGAGCGTGGCTGCCTGTCTGCAGCACTGGAAGAATCGGTATTCCGCTTGATTTATATTTCCAACCAAGCTAATTAAGCAACGATTCAGGAGGAATCCATCATTGTGACAGACTTGTTGATTAACCATCCCACAAGCAAAGTCAAGGGTGTTCGGTAGCCTGAAATAATATTGGATCAATGGGAGAAAAACAGTGATTTGGCCATAATACAGCAGTGGCTGTTATTCCCGAAAGGAACGAGAGGCTTAATACATTTCACAAACACAAGGGTCAACGTTAAGATCAGCGGGGTGGTAGACAGAGAGGGAGAGCTTCTCTCTCTCAGCTCTGTGTGCTAATGCTGCGGAGGTAAACTCTGTGGAGCCGGTGTCCCTATTATGGTCTTTGTGCACCTTCATCTGTGTTTGCCAGCTCTGAAACGTGAGTACGACCCCCATGACGCTTCTGGCGTTTGTGAAGGCTCTGAGAGTCACGCAATTATAATAATACGATCTCTAATTTTTTTCATGAAAGTCAGTTTCCAGTCCTCAGAGACGTGAGTCTGAAAAACACTGAGAGGATCTGCTACTGGAAATCGAAGAGAGAGACCTCAAACAAACACTCTATTTTTAAATCCTTGTGATGCTAAGACCATTGAGAGGATGAGAAGCAGGTGAGATCAGTGATGCTGAACTCTCTAGGGCTGAAGACAGGATACAGAGCTGATGAAATTAGGCAGGATTTGAGGAAACCATTAGTATTAGGAGGACTTTAGTGTGGAAGTGGTGACAGCTGAGCAGCTGACTGGTATTCCCGTGCGCAGCCTGGAGGGACGCCTGCCAGCCCTTGCTGCTGCCCTCGGTGAGAGGCTGACCCTTTCTCAGAGGAGGGGCCTGTCCTCCCCCCCTTGCCCCAGACTCGGGGAGGCAGGTGGATCTGAGTGACACCCCTGTGTTTCAGTAGCTTGGTGGGAGCACAGGCAAAGACAGGGACTGTTTCCCTCGGGGGCTGGGGGTACTGACTGCACTTGGCATCATCATGCTTAGCCTTAGCGCTTGTCGTCAGGATCTTTCTGCTGTGAGGGCTGGAGCTGAAATACTTTACCTGGCGATTCCTTACCCAAAAAACCTTATCCTGCAGTTGTTGGCTACGCTCCTTGCACCCGGTGCCAAGCTGCGGGAGCTGCGCGCTTTCGGCGCTGGGGAGCAGGATGCCCAGGCAGATGGAGAGTGCACCGGCCGTTTCCGAGCGGGTTTCCCGATGCCCTCTGCCAGGCTGGGCGATGCTGCCCTGGGCGCCCGCTGCCAGCTGTGCTGGGCCGTGTCCCCAGTGGCACCGGGTTCCTTTCTGCTGCATGGCAGTGACATCTAGAGGCTCCCTGGCCCGAGCTCCGATCTCTCACTGTTTGGGTGCTGCTGGCAGCACTTGGCAGACAAAAACCTGCTCCTCGCGGAGCCCTTGGGAACCCCGTTCACTCCCTAAGGGTAAAGAACTGCAAGAATTAAATCCAGGCTGCTTCCCTAACCCACCATGGGAAGAAGCATCGTTGTAGCACTTTGAGAAAATTGTGTGTTGCTTCTGGCATCCCAAAAGTTTGAGGGAGGCAACCGGCGTCCCTTCCCCGAGAGATAAACATCCACAGGCTGCTGGTGCTCGGTACTCACTCCAGACAGCTTGTCCAGCTAGGACATGTCTCCTTTGCTTTATATGCCAGGCACCAGGATTGATGCCATCCACCCCTCACACCAAACTGCCACAGAAACCCCCTTGAGGGCAGTGGGGCTGGTGCAGCCTCCTCCCTGCCGTGCGCACCGTGCCCAGCGCTCTGCCCTCCGCTCTGTCTCCTGGCGCAGAGCAGCTGGGAGGCACAGCTTGGGGCGAGCCTTCCCCAGCAGCCTTGGGTTCCACGTCCTAAAGCTCTTTACCTCTGAGGGACATGGGTTTCACCTCCACCCACGAGGCAGGAAGATGCTTCTTGTGTGGGTGTGTTCCCTGCCGTCTCTGACGCACCTCCTGGTGCTGGAAGAGCCGACTTACAAACTGCCTCCCTCCTGACGGCTTTATGCTAACAAATGCCGAGAAACAGCACTTTTGGCTCAGCTCTATCAGCAGAGGACAGATCCAGCCCTCCTGTTTAACGTTCATTGAATGTATTCAGTCAGACCAACTTTGCCACCAAGGGCAGGTGTGAGGCTGCTGCGGCAGAAAGGACCTGGCCCCACACGGCACCTCTTGTCATCTCGAGGCCGAAGCTGAGCCAGGGAGCACACAGGAATCTGAGTGGACGCTGCAGCGAAACGGCTGGGGATTAACCCGTGAGGGCTGCCCGCGGCCCTGCAGCAAACGACACAAGGGCTGCGTAAGTCCCCGCTCAAGCTGGGGCCGCGCCGTGCCCGTCCCCACTTCCCGATGTTAACGCGCCTCGGCCGGTCGGAGCGGGAGCATCCCCGGTGGCCTCCACAGCACCGACCTCCCCCCCGCTGCCCGCGACCCTCGGCGGCCCCGGGGCTCAGAGGCGGGCGGGCACCCTGGAGACCCCCCGGCAGCCAACCCCACACAGCCCCAACACCAACCCCCTCACAGCACGGCAGCCAATCAGCGCCAGCACATTGCCCGTTGAAGGGGGGGGGAAGAGGAGGGGACGAGCTGCACGCCTGCTACGGAGTTAATTAGCGTGCCAGCATGCTAAACGACACGCATGTACAATGACTCATTTGCATGCGCCGCCATGTTGCACGGCACGCATGCGCAGTAGCTCCCAATGGGAGCCACCGTGTTGCAAGGCACGCATGCGCAATAGCTTATAATGGGAGCCGCCATGTTGAACGGCACGCATACGCAGTACCTCCTAATGGGAGCCGCCATGTTACATGGCACGCATGCGCAGTAGCTACTACTGGGAGCCGCCATATTGCACGGCACGCATGCGCAGCAACTCCTAATGGGAGCCGCCATGTTGAACGGCATGCATGCGCAGTAGCTCCAAATGGGAGCCGCCATGTTGCACGGCACGCATGCGCAGTAGCCTAAATACGAGCGCCGCCATGTTGTACGGAACGCGTGCGCAGTAGCTCCTAATGGGAGCCGCCATGTTCCAGGGCACGCATGCGCATTACCTCCTAATGGGAGCCGCCATGTTGCAGAGCACGCATGCGCAGTCCTTCCAAATGGGAGCCGCCATGTTGGACGGCACGCATGCGCAGTACCTCCTAATGGTAGCCGCCATGTTGCACGGCACGCATGCGCAGTAAATCCTAAAGGGAGCCGCCATATTGAACATACGCATGCGCAGTAACTCCTAATGGGAGCCGCCATGTTGCACGGCACGCATGCGCAGGAGCTCCGAATGGGAGCCGCCATCTTGCACGGCACGCATGCGCAGAAGCTACTATTAGGAGCCGCCATATTGCACGGCACGCATGCGCAATAACTCCTAATGGGAGCCGCCATGTTGCAAGGCACGCATGCGCAGTAGCTCCAAATGGGAGCCGCCATGTTGCACGGCACGCATGCGCAGTAGCCTAAATATGAGCGCCGCCATGTTGTACGGAACGCGTGCGCAGTAGCTCCTAATGGACGCCGCCATTATGGCCAAAACGCATGCGCAGTAGCTATTCATAGACGCCGCCATATTGTAGGGCACGCATGCGCAGTGGCTCCTAATAGACGCCGCCATTTTGCTAAAAACGCATGCGCAGTAGTTACTAACGGACGCCGCCATGTTGTACGGCACACATGCGAAGTGGCTCGTCTTAGAAATCGCCATGTTGTGCAGCACGCATGGCGATTGGGCGCCCGTCGGGCTCGAACCCGCGACTCGAAAAAACGGTACAAAAATATCTTCGCCCGGCTCGGTGCCGCCGCGTCGTGGCCGCGGAGCGGTACTGCAGCCCGGGGACGATTAGTGACTCAGTGCTGCCGCGTCGTATCCGCGGAGCGGCACTGCAGCCCGGGGACGTGTGGTTACTCGGTGCTGCCGCGTCGTGGCCGCAGAGCGGTACTGCAGCCCGGGGACGTGTGGTGACTCGGTGCTGCCGCATCGTGGCCGCGCAGCGGTACTGCAGCCCGGGGGGGGCGCACAGGGTCGCTGTCATTAACCACATAAGGGCAAACGTGGCCATTTGCCATAAAATACAAAATTGACCATATAAGGGTAAACTTGGCCCGTTGCTGTAAAAGGGCAAATTGCCATAAAGGGGCAAGTTGATTATATGAGGGCAAACTTGGCCCTGTAAGGAAAACTGGGCCAATTGCCATAAAAGGTCAAATTACCAAGATAAGGGCAAATTGACCATATAAGTCAAACTGAGACAATTGCGATAGAAGAGCAGATTGACCATATAAGGGCAAACTGGCCGAATTGTCCATAAAAGGGGAAATTGTCCATAAAATGGCCCCAGAACACGGCACAGGCAAAGTGGGATCCAGAGGCGACCAATCAGAGCGCGGAGTCCACAGCCAATCAGAGCACAGCACCGGCCAGGGGGAATCGTGGAGCCACCAATCAGAACGTGGCTCTCGAGGCCAGTCACAAGACAGCGCTGGCAAAGGGGGATCAAGAAGTGACCAATCAAAGCGCGGAAGGCACAGCCAATCAGAAGACAGGACTGGCAAGATGGCATCGAGACTAGACCAATCAAGAGCGGCACCTACAGCCAATCAAAAACCAGCACTGGCAAGGACGGATAGAGAAGTGACCAATCAGAGCGCGGAGCTCGCAGCCTTTCGATGCCCTGGAAATGGGGGGGGGGCTCGGTGCTGCCGCGCCGTGGCCGCGGGGCGGTACTGCACCCAGGGGCGGGCGAGCCGGGAGGGGCGGGGAGCGGCGCGACTCGAATTGCGGCTCGGATCCGCTCGGCTTCTGTCGGCTCCGCGCGGCGCCGTTCGGGACGGCTCGGCTCTGCTCTTCGCTGCGGCCAGCGGGGTGCAGGCTGATGGCCGGGAGAGGGACGGCGCCCCGAGCCCCCCGCGTCCCCCGAGAGCCCCGCGCGTCCCGGCCGCGCTCGGCTGCCCCCGGGAAGGGCCCCGCAGAGAGCGCTCCCATTGGCTGCGCCGCGCGTCCCTCGGCGAGCGGCGGCCAATCGGCGCCGGGAGAGCGGCCGGGGGGCGGGCCGAGGCGGAGCGCGGGCGAGCGGTTCCTGCCGCGCACGTGGCGCGGGCGCCGCGCTCCCTCGCTGCCCGCCGGGGCCCGCGCCAGCCCCGCCGGGGAACGGCTGGAACGGGGCTGGGCTCGGGGGAGTCCGAGGCGCCCGGAGAGGCGCGGCTCGAGGGCGGGGGGGGCGGCCGGGAGCGGCGCGGGGCAGCGCTCTATGGCCGGCGGCGCCGCTCCGGGCTCGCTCTCCGTGCTCCGCGGTCCTGCCGGGGCCGGGGTGTGTTTCGCTGCCCCCGGGGAAGGGCGGGAGGGGGAGCGCAGGGGGTGTATGGGGCACAATGGGAGGAGAAGGGGGGGAAGGAGCGGAAAGGGAGGCTTGGAAAGCGCTTTTGTGTTGTCAGTCTAGAGAGAGCGAGGCGGGTGTCGCTTTTTTGGGGTGTTGTGTGCGGCGGTGAGAGCTGCAGGGGCGGAGGGGGGGGGTCATTTCAACCACGGTTCCTCGGAGTATTTTGCCCTAAGAGCTCGTTCCTTTTGCTTTGATCCCCTCGAGCTCGATCGCGGTGAGGATGGGGCCGAGTGCCTGGGGGTTAAAATCGGGGGAGCCCCCAAGAGGCAGATCCTGTGATGGAGTCTGTTCCCGAGCAGCCAGCCGAGAAGCAGCAGCTGATGAGCTCTTCCATAAGCACCTGGGGACAGTCTCAAGATCGCTGCCTCTTGTCCTCGGGGCAGGCTTCAATCTTCCGGGTATCTGCTGGAAGTACAATAGAGCCGAGAGGAAGCAGCCTAGGAGGCTCCTGGAGTGCGTGGAAAGCAACGTCCTCACACAAGTGGTGAGTGAAGCGCCAAGGGCAGGTGCCCTCCTGGACCTGCTGTTCGTGAACAGAGAAGGCCTTGGGGGGGGGGTGAGGTGGTAGGAGGACGCCTGGGACACAACAGTCACGAGGTGATGGGGTTTTCTGCTCTAGGTGAGGTGAAGAGGGGGATTAGCAGGACAGTCGCATTAAATCTCCAGAGGGCAGACTTTAGACTGTCCAGAAGGCTGGTTGGCAAAGTCCCATGGGAGGCAGCGCTTGAGGGCGAGGGAGCCCACGAGGGCTGGGAGCTCTTCAGAAAGGAGCCCTAGCAGCTCAGGAGAAAGCCATCCCCATGTTCCGGAAAAGGAGCCGGCAAGGGAGAAAACCTGCTTGGTTGAGTAAGGAGATCTTGAGAGACATCAAAAAGGAGAGGAGGGTCTGTGAGCATCGGAAGAAGGGACAGGCCTCTTGGGTGAACTACATGGAGGAACTGAGATCGTGCAGAGAAAAAATCAGGAGGGCTAAGGCCCAACTAGAAATCAAATTGGCTAAGTCTGTGAAAGGCAATAAAAAATCTTTCTATAAATACATTAACAATAAAAGAAGGACTAGGGAGAATATTCAGACCCTATTGGAGGCAGAACTGACGAGAGTGACAGGGGATGAGGGCAAGGCTGAGGTACTTAATGCCTTCTTTGCCTCAGTCTTTAATAGTAAGGAAGGTTGTTCCCTCTGTGTCCAAACCCAGGAGTCAGAGGAGCAGAATGAGGCTCCCATGATCCAAGAGGAGGTGGTCAGAGCCTTGCTTGCCCAGCGAGACACCCACAGGTCTCTGGGGCGGGATGGGACCCAGCCAAGAGCATTGAAGGAGCTGGCGGACGTGCCGGCCAAACCCCTTTCCATCATCTCCCAGCAGCCCTGGCTGGCGGGGGCAGTTCCACTGGACTGGAGGCTGGGGGTGTTGTGCCCATCGACAAGAAGGGTCGCAGGGAGGATCCAGGGAACCGCAGGCCTGTCCGTCTGACCTCAGTGCCAGGGAAAGTCATGGAACAGGTGATCTTGAGTGCGATCATGAAGCACGTGCAAGAGAACCGGGGGATCAGGCCCAGTCGACACGGGTTCACGAAAGGCAGGTCTTGCCAAACTAACCTGATCGCCTTCTGTGACAAAGTGACTCGGCTGCTGGCCGAGGGAAAGGCTGAGGATGGATCTTCTTGGACTTCAGTAAAGCCTTTGACACAGTTTCTCCCAGCATTCTGCTTCGGAAACTGTCACCCCAGGGCTCAGTGCTGGGTCCAGCCCTGTCCAGTGTCTTTATCAAGGACCTGGATGAAGGCATCGAGTGCTCCCTTAGCAAGTTTGTGGATGGCACTGAGCAGGGTGGAAGGGTGGATCTGCTGGAGGGTCGGGAGCCTCCAAAGGGATCTGAACAGGCTGGACTGCTGGGCTGAGACCAACGGCAGGAGGTTTAACAAGGCCAAATGCCGGGTCCTGCACTTGGGGCACAACAACCCTGAGCAGCTACAGACTAGGAGAAGTCTGGCTGGAAACTGCCAGGAGGAGAAGGACCTGGGGGTGCTGGTTGACAGCCGACTGAACACGAGCCAGCAGTGGCCCAGGTGGCCAAGAAGGCCAATGGCATCTTGGCTTGGATCAGACGCGGCGTGACCAGCAGGGCCAGGGAGGTTCTTCTCCCTCTGGACTGGGCACTGGTGAGACCGCACCTCGAGTCCTGTGTTCAGTTCTGGGCCCCTCACCACAAGGAGGATGTTGAGGCTCTGGAGCGAGTCCAGAGAAGAGCAACGAAGCTGGGGAAGGGGCTGGAGAACAGGCCCGATGAGGAGCGGCTGAGAGAGCTGGGGGTGTTCAGCCTGGAGAAGAGGAGGCTGAGGGGAGACCTCATTGCTCTCTCCAACTCCCTGAAAGGAGATTGTGGAGAGGGGGGAGCTGGGCTCTTCTGCCAAGGGACAGGGGACAGGACGAGAGGGAATGGCCTCAAGCTCCACCAGGGGAGGTTCAGGCTGGACATCAGGAAACAATTGTTGACAGAAAGGGTCATTGGTCCCTGTCAGAGGCTGCCCAGGGAGGGGGTTGAGTCCCCTTCCCTGGAGGGGTTTAAGGGACGGGTGGATGAGGTGCTGAGGGACACGGGTTAGTGATTGATGGGAATGGTTGGACTCGCTGATCCGGTGGGTCCTTTCCAACCTATGGGTACTCTGATTCTATGATTCTTTTTGCTCTGTCAGCAGAGAGACTCTGTCAGACGTATTGATGATGAGAGAGCCCCAGCGGGATCCCGACGCCTCCTCAGGGAGAGGGGGAGAAGCAGCATGGCGGTGCCCTCCAGGGCAGCAGCATTCGGGTATGTGGCTTTCTCGGGACTCTCTCCTCTTTGCTAATCCCGCTCGATCGTGTTGACGGCGCGAGGCGGAGCGTTCTCCGCTTTGGCTTAGCAAGTGATGGCGTCGCGTTTAGTGAACGCTGGATCGAGATGACAATACTAGGGTGCCAGGGGCTTTGCCAGCCGAACCCGTGCACGCCACACGCCATAAACATGCCACACGCACTCCAGGCCCACGCCACACACGTGCAATTCCCCCCATGCACACGCCATGCACACGCCAAGCTAGCGCCACAACCACCCCGTGCACATGCTTTGAACACGCGAGCAGCGTGCCACACACGCCACAGAGCCCTTGCACACATCGATGTGTCACACAGGCCATGCGCATGTTCTGTACGTGCTGTGTACGTGCCATCCAGAGGCGATGCGTGCGCTAGCACGCACCGTGAGGATGACACACCTTGCACACGCAAGCAACATACCACTCACATGTATTGCACACGCATGCCGTGCACGTGTTATGTACGTGCCACACACGCCCCACACACGCCGCTGCTGCCATGCACGCTCCAGGCTCGTGCCACCACAGTCAAGCACGTGTCACGCACACGCCTTCCACATGCAGGCAACAGGCCGCGCATGCCACGCACTCCATGCGTATGTTATGTACGGGCCATGTACATGCCGTACACACGCCATGCACACGCTAGCACGTGCCATGAAGATGACACGCCAGCCAGGCCCACGCCAGGCACATGGCAAGCACGCCGCACACACTCTGAGAGGGGAAGGGGAGGTTTGGAAAGGGCTTTTCTGTTGTTAGTGTCGAGGGAGCCAGGAGGGAGGTCGCTTCTGTGATTCCCTTCTATAACCAGGCTTCTTTGCGTTTCAAACCCTTCCACATCGCAGCGTTTTACAACGGTGCAACATGCGTGACGCTTGCTGCAGATCCTCTCGGTTCAGACGTTTCTCGGTTTCCAGTTACACACAATACCTGTTTAGCCTTCTCGTCTCTTTTGGGGCTTAACATCTCTTTAGTCTTTTTAGTATTTGTGTTAAACTGTGCCCCGTAACAGCGGCACGGAAGGGGAGTTGTGGCGTTCTTAACGGTAACTGTAGAGTGAAGGTGCCTTGAGTGCCTTGGGGAAATGCCGACGCGCCTCTTAGACGTCCTTCATCTTTGCCGAGCGCGATGGAGCCTTCCCATCTCTCTCCTGCGCTGGCGGCGGGAGACGAGGAGGGCGCCCACGGGTGGAACGGGAGCGGCTGCCGTTCAGGTGAGAGGAGAAATGTCCGCTTTGTGGCTCTGAGCGAGGGTGACGTTCCTGATGGAGACTCCTGGTTCAGGAGGCGGGTTCCGGCCCCTCCGTTTGTTCCTCTGTGTGTCCTGTCATTGACTGCATCGTCGTTCAGTTCATCGTGTGTGTTTGGGGGTAGTTAAGCTCCGATTGTCAGCTGGATAGAGCCTAAACCTTCTGTGGCATTTAAATTCTAAGAGTAGCGGGTATTCACTACGTTTGTAGGGGAGGCTTTCTTTTCTTCTGACCTTCCTCAGCACAGTAAAGCCAAGGGTTAGTTACAGCTGGTAATGCTTCTGCCATCGTGTCCCGTGTTGTAGATTGTTGTAGCTTGACAGTGACTCCCCCCTGCCCCTCCCCTCCAGGGGCTTCTTTGGAAGCAGTGACGACATGTGAGCTGCGCAAGGAGAAGCTGCATCTCGACCTGGAGGACTTTGATGTTCGTGAGCTCGATAGGGCGCACGCAAACCAACAGGTTACTACGTTTTGCCTTGTTTGGTGAGCGCTGGTTTCGTGCTGGGTGGGCAGATGCTTTTTAGACAGGGAAAATAAGTCTTTCAGAAGGGCTGTTAATAATAATTAGAGCCCCATTAGTATTACTGCTGTTATGTAAAATATGCTACTTTACGACTGCTGGATTGTGTAGTATTTAAAAATAATAGCTGGTTTTAATATGATGAACTTTATTCAGAGGGTTTTTCTTATACTCTGGACTTTGTTCTGAGAGTATAGAAAGATTTACGAAGTGTGTGCACCTCAGAAGTGGAAATAATACCACGTGATGCTGGGTTTGAGGCCAAACGTCAACATCTAGTTTTATTATTTAGAGTAAGCTCCTACCTCAGAGCTCTAGTTCAATTGCTTGGGCTAGACTCGGAAAAAGCTTTCTCAAGAATGCTGCCACTTTATGCTTTAGCACCACTGGTTGTTGGTTACGGTCACTGTGCTTTGATCGAAACCAGAGCTCTGAAACTTCTTCCTAACGAACTGACTCTAAGTGGTCAGCTCAGCAATAGGATTTTGAAGGTTTGTCTTTATTTTCACAGGGAAAGTAATTTCTCCAAAAATGTATAACACGATGAAGTTCCTTATTTTGGCTTTCTGTAAAGTTTTGGGCCCACTGAGAAAAACAGCAAAGCGTGATGTTTTTATTTTACTGAGTGGTTGAATGCTCTGCTTCTCCGATTCCTTCCTGTGAACGGATCATGCTGTTTGAGTTTTTATTTGTAGAACGCTTCGTGTTTATCTGCAAGGATAGCATGAAGATCTGGGGTGGGTGGGCAGAACTAGAACTATAAATAGCTTCTCAGTAACTAGAACGTTTGGGTATTGCATTTCCCTAGCTCGCTTATGACAACTAGAGATCAAATATATGATGTTGCCTGTAACATTTAATTCTAGTTCTACTTCCCGAATCGTGTCTGCAGACAGTTTGAATGTTTCTTTTGGTTTCCTTTAAGGCGGACTATGAATTCATCGGCTCTGGTCTCTACCGTGTAGTGTTGTTACGCTCGTGCGAGCAGCGCTTTTCCGATATGCTAGGAACGGCGAGCGAGCCTGGCACCCGCGTCAGTGTAAGTATGCAGGGATTTTTGTGGCAGGAGTTGCTCCTGAGGAGAGCTGGGTCGTTACCTCAAGCCATCTAGGAGCTAGATACTCAAGAAACATGCTCATTTAATAAATGTAGGTCGAAGTCGGCCCGGGTTTATCAATGCAGTAAACGCCAGGTTTGATCTGACACTGAAGGTCTGACTGTATTGCAGTTGCTGTGCGGCAGAAGCATTGTTGTCAGGGTTGCTGGTGATTCGTTGTTGTGCATGTGTCGTGTCATAATTGCTGGGAGGTTAATCTCGTCTCGTACAGAACGAGCAGGTGAGAATCTTGGACTACCTTGTTTGTTTGGCATTCTCTCTGTGACAGTTTACACTGCAGAGGTCCAGAGTCTGCTGGTTTCTGTTCAAGCGTGCAGGTGGATGCTCAGTTCGGAGAGGGGCTGGTGCAGGCTGGGCTTTGGGCATCGCGCAAAACTCTTCACGGTTGTATTGGACTGGAGTCTCGTCACTTAAATGTCTTGGCTCAGAAATGCAGCAAGTACACGTTCTACCAATAAGCGCATCACACAAAGCTGTTTGTGCGTAATGACTCAGAAATCCTGGATCCTGCATGTTTCTTGGGCACTAGGTAACGAATCGGTGGTCTTTGTCAAGCGAGCTCCTGAAATGCTGGTTTCATTTTTTATTTCTGTACAAGGCATTGACAATATTGAGCTCGCTGGAATGGGTGCTAGCAGGTACAGGGCCCCTGGGCCGGGGGCAGGGCTGTGCTGTCATCTCTTTCGTGTATTAGAACAGTGGTCCTCTTTTCCACGCACATCTGATTAATGTTTGTATTCCGTGATCCACGTGTGCACTGTCCAGTGTTCCCTGCTGCAAGCAGAAAAATGGAACAGACAGGTACTGTAGTAGCAGCCGGCACCGGCTCAGGTTGTTAGCCTGAGTGGACTGCAGAAATAAGATGCTTTTACTGGATTTTCATCGGAGGCAGGATTACACCATTGTGGGACACTGCGTAAATTGAAAGGGATAAGAGCACCAGTGGCTCTTTGCCGCTCAGCCTACAACTGAGCTATGGGAACTGTAGCCTTAGAGTCTTGTCTAATATTTATTTGCTGCGTCCCAACGTCTGGGCTGTTGCTGAAGGTTGATGTAGGTGGTCACTGACAAAAAAACCACGTAGCCAAGACTTTTAAATTTGCTTGAGAAACTTGTATCCCTAGGGATTTTGGCTTTGTGTTTTGATCCCACGTACTTGTAACGTTAAACTGCCACCGTTGCCTAATAGCAATCCTGCTTTTAAACTTCTTGTTCGCAGTTAAAAATCTTCCGTGTATTGATGCATTTTTTCATTCACCTCGTTCAGTCAGAAGGCTCTGGTTTGCCGTGTTAGTTGTAAGGTAAATGAGATGGATCCAACTAACGTCGTACTTGGGGATGATGTTTTTCTGCATTACGGTTTCTAGGAACGGTTTTCGTAAAATTGGCACTTATTTGTGTGTGCTGCTTTCAAACCTGATCTGTTTTACAGCCTGTAGAATGTGAAGATGATGCCGCTAGCTGCTGCCAGAAACATTTGTCGTAGAGTGGAAGCTGAAATAACGGGGCAGTAGCAATTTGAAGTTTAACGTGTGGTGATTTATGTTAAATTTCACATTGAATTCTGTAAGTTGGGCAAATGGGTTAGGATAACCCACATCTGGGATAAAGCTTTGGGATGGAAAAAGTGAAGAAAACTTTGCCAACTTGTTGCAGATTTCTGCAAATAACTTTTAAACTACTTTCTCTCTGCCTTGTTTCTCGTTTATTAACCTTGCAAGGTCTCTTCGGGCACATGTGGAAGATACTGAAAGTAGGTGCTTCCCCTCTCCCTCCCCCCTGCTGTTGGATGAACTCGCAGTTGAACGAGTACAATCCTCCGCGCCAAGGTTCACAATACCAAACTGAATTACTGGAAATTTCACTTTACCCAGCAGTGCTTTTTCCTTTATCAGTAGAATTATTCTGAGGGGGAACGTGTTTTAATTCTCCGTGATTAATTTCCCAACAGCACGGTTGTTCAGGCCACAGAAGTGCTTTCTGCTGGCAATACCATTGCTCACTAGTTAAAGTTTGGGTCTGTAATTGCAGTAGTTCGTAGGCCTCGAACTGGTGGCGGCCTTCAAGCTGCAGCCTTTCATAGGGATCCTACTAGAAAAGAAACGTTTGAAGTTGAAATTCACTGCACTTAATTACCAGACTTGCCTTGCCAGTTCCTCTTCCCCCTTTTCATTTTTTGCCCTCTCCTCCCCTTTCTTTTTTTCTGCCCACGTGCAGTTTTTGGTTGCGTATGTTCCTTAATCAGACCTATCCAGCTCAGGAATGAAACTTGTCAGCTTTGGCCGAGGACTGGGCTACTTCTCACCTCAAGTCTTCTCCCGCGTGCTTAAATTCAAAACGATGTGCCAGCTTCTGGTAAATCTGTCCTGACTCTAAGCAGTGTTTCTGGGCGAGATGAACAGGCAGCAGAGGCTTGTTAATCAACGCTCAAAGTTTGTATACTGATTTTAAGCCTGTAGGATGTATCTGGAGTCTGATAAGGAATGGTGTGTGCCTGTAGGTTTCAGTCCAAGGAGCAGAGTATTGTTTCTGCATTCAGAGCAAAGGTGGGCTTCAGTTTGGATTTTATTTTTAATTTACGTGCATCCTTATTAGAGAAAAAACTTCATGGGTCCCACTTTGCACAGTAGTTAAATCCGTTTGATTCAGGCTTGATCTAACTTGGAGGTGAGGAAAAGGAATGGCAGGTTTGTTAGTGTTGCCACTTTAGTTATAAATATGTTCTAAGATCTGGAAGTGAGGAGAGACCTTGCTTCTGTCTGCGTTCAGAGAAGGAACGAGTTACACAAGCGTAAATATTTTCTACAGAGCAGAGTTTGCCACAGAGGGCGGATCGCTTTCCTGTTAGGGACAAGCTGACACTGTACAAACTTATTGTAACTGAGTGTACTGACTTTTTAAGCCATAGCTGACGAGTCTGGTTTTGTCTTTGAATTCACCTGGCAACATCAAAATCCGATGCATGTGTGGGCTTTGTGTTCATTGTGCATATGCTGAAAAAACGGGGGTGGAGAGAGAGGAGCTTCTTTCTAAGTAGGCTTGACTTAATTGCATTGAGCAACATACGCGTGTACAATTTTTCAGGGTCTTTCTGTTTGTTTAGACTGCTGAGCCTTTCTAGGTATTTTAGTATCCAAATCGTTAACCCGGTGAGTCGTTTCTTTCCCTTGTGGTGGGTGCTGCTGTCATGGATTGAATATGTTCTCCTCTGACTACGGTTGGAATTAGCCACACGCTACGTAAAAGTTGAATCTCTGGCGTAAATAAGTTTTCTTCCTTTTATTTTGAGGAAGAACAGCGGGAGGAGACTTCATTCTGTAACGTCAAGTTCTAACTTGAAAATGCTGTACCTTTCAGATGTGAGATGCATTTCATAGTTAAGCTCTGTAATTACACAAAGTTTGGGGGAGTATTACAGTCTGCTGTTGACTATTAGCTAATTACCTGTATTTCCACTGCTTGTGTTAAAGTGCTCGAACTTCTCCAGTCTCTGTCAAGGCTTCTGATCACACTGTGTTGTTCCAACAGCCTCTGAGGACGACTCAGAAGAATGATGCTGGTAGAACTTCCACGCTGCAGGAGAGCCGTGGAATTGCTGCAGAAACGCTGAACTGGCAAGAACAGCATCAACGTGCATTTGGTTTTTTCCTCTCCTTAGTAAGAAGCGCATTGAATATTACTGTAGGTTTTGAAGCGTTGTTGAATTCCAACTCAGCTGCTGCGCAGTGTTGCTCGGTGGGCTTGAGGACTACTCGGCATGTGTGAGGATTAGACACGTATAAAGCGATTTCCCTCCTTAAAGGATGAGGGTGATGTGCTTTGTTATGGAAAACATCAGATTTTGAATATTTAAGGAAGCTGTACCTTTCTTAGTTCCCTTCCTACGGCAGTCAGGTTTCTGGTTTTGTCTATTGAGTTTTGCCTCTCTGCCGGCGCTCAGTGGTTATCGTGGGTGCTGGGGTGAGGGCGGGCAGGGAGGGTGGGGGTGTCCATGGACCCACATAGGTTTTGTTTGGGTTTTTTAGTGCCTCTCTTGCTGCACCGTATAATAATGGATTGCTTCCAGTGTTATTGACCGAACAGGGGGATGAGAAGGATGCTGTAGAGATCTTTTGGGGGTTGGTTTAGTTGAGGATTGTTATTTAACTCTAAAAGCAATAAGAAATTGCAGTGGTCTTCTAATACTTAGCGATGGCTTTTTAGGTACTGGTTTGGAAATCTGAGGTTATATTTGATATTCCATGGCTGTTCCGTTATGGGATATTGCAGGTTTTAACTCTCGCATCTCAGCATTCCTGGCAGATAGGCAGCTTGATAAAGACCTAAGGTTGTTTAGTTTAATCAGACTTTTTTAGATTCCCACCTTCACTGTTCAAAGCACCGGTTATCGATGCGTTTTCTAGTGTTGTCACTTCTTTATAAATAAAGACAATGGAGGTATGCATCCCTGCTGGTATTGTCCATTTTATTTGAACATGGATAACTACTGGAACTCGCACTAGAACGCTCGGAAGGTTGTAGTTTGCAGTGTATCTTTAAGAATTTACAAACATTAATATGCAGATATTTAAGATAGTTTCTGACCATTTTGGATTGAAATGCTTTATATGAACGGTGGTACAATAAATTGTCATACGTATATTGGAATTGTATTCGCTGTAGATATTTGTTAGCTTTAATTGCTGCAGGACCCCCGCGAGAAGTGCCGTATGTTGCCATAGCTCGAGTTCAGTTCAGAGTTACAGCGTGTAAAACAGCTTGTGTGGAGGAGTGGACGTGCCTGAGCAGCTGAAGTGAACTTGTGTGGCTGTGTAGCTTTATGCGAGGCGGCCTGTCATCCGTAAGACTTGAAAGAAAACGGAATGCTAAGGAGAGCGCACGTTCCTCTGCTTGTTCTGGTAACCTTTGGCGTCGGGTCCTTGGTGCCAACACTTGCAAGTATCATTTCAGCGGTCAGGTGAGGTCCTGCTCCCTGTCAGACACTCACTGGGAAAGTGATGGTCCAGGCATTTGGGAAAATGTTTCTAACTCGTTTCTGAGGAAAGTGAATTCAGGTCTATAATACAAGTTAAATGTTTAGTCGTTTGAGTTAAGTTTGTATAGCTTACCAAACGTGTAGCGAGGCAGATGCTG
Organism: Clamator glandarius; assembly: GCA_033459285.1. Taxonomy (NCBI): domain Eukaryota; kingdom Metazoa; phylum Chordata; class Aves; order Cuculiformes; family Cuculidae; genus Clamator; species Clamator glandarius. Next base: position 981,384 of record JAUNZM010000560.1, read on the forward strand.
TTTCATCAGCACTCCGTACATGGAAGCGCCAGCCTGGCTTCTGGCAGCCTCATAAACCGATTGCTTGAGGGGCGTTTTGGAGTTTCATTGCTGTCCTTGTAACAAGCGGCATTCTGTGGAGGCGAGCGGCGTGAGGAGCTGCGGTTCCACGTATGGATTTGGTTCAAGTGACCCGTCACGCTGTTGTCCTGCGGGCTTGTTGAGCTCCAGTGTGAAGGGAAGGGGGATGAGCTGCCATCGGCCAGGAGCAGCGGGCCCCAGATGCACCCGCTGGGAAGAACGCTGCCGCCGGCACCAGCCGCCTCGCTGAGGGGAGCTCCGCCTGCCAACCCGGGCTCCCCCGGCCTTGCGAGGGCGGAGGTTGGCAGCAGCCCGAATCTGTCGTTCTGCTCGTACGTGTCCTGCGAGATCTGTGCCGGCGGGAGCACGCGCCGGTGCGGCCCCTGACGGCTCTGGGAAGAGCGTGTCCGTTCTCGGGACCCTTTGGCCTCTTCTGCCCAGGCGCGGGGAAGCCCGAGGAGGCCCGTGTAAACCGGCGCTGTCCACGTTCAGCGTTTTCGATCGGTCGCCGGCTGCCGCACGCGTTTTGCTTTTTCGGTGTTGGAAAGGCAGAAAGAAGAAGGTGGCGGAGGCCGTTGGGGGCGCGAGGCGATGGCGCCGCCAGCCGGGGTCCGGCACGGGGAGCATCGTGCCGCGCAGGCCCCGAGTTGGCAGCCGCCGTTCGCTGCTCGGGCGGCTGATTGGCTCAGACGGGCTCGCTGGCGGCCGGGGCCGCGTGCCGGATCGCGACGACGTGCGGATGTTCGGCAGGGAAGTGCTCTCGCTGTCGATGCGGCTGCCGCTTCCAGAGTCCCCTCGTGCCGGCCTGGAATCCCGTGTCCTTTCCTGCAGCGGGTCGGTTCTTCCTTTCCAGCCTGCCCGTATTTCACAGCCGAAACGCCTCCCGTCGGAGCAGCTCCCGTTATCCGGAGCCGGCGTGCGGGAGCGAGGGAAAGCTGTGGCCTTTCCTCTGGAAGCGCCACCTCTCCCTTCCAGCTGCCGCTCGGAGGGAGAGCGGTGAAGGTGAGTGAGGTTTGCTGGCCGCAGAGGGCTCGGAGAGCGTCCCCTCGGCGCGGGAAGAGCGGAGCCTGCGGCCGCCGCTCCACCCGTCAGCGCAGCCCTGCTCGCCTCGCTGGGCTCGGCCCGAGGAAGGGCAGCCACGGGCTGGCTTATAAATGGAGGCGAATCATTTGCTTCGGCCTTTACGGATCAATTAGTCGTTTATTGATTACAGCAAGCAATGACAAGCAAGCAGCGCTGGGTGCAGGCGGGGAGCCCGCGCTCCGCCAACGGCTCACACCGATTGCCCCGCCCTTCAGTCTTTTCTGTGTTTCCGTCTCCGTGTTCGTGGGGTTCTCTGCGTCTGCGTCGCCACGTAGAGAGTTCTTCTCATCCGTGTGTCCAGGCCCCTTGCAACCCTTGGGCAGCTCCCTCCGAATTCCTCCATATACCCGACTCCTTGGTTTTCTGTAGTTTAATTAATTTCAGCAGAAGGCAATTTTGACACAACAACCCTTATCTACAAATATATTCTGTATCCATATATGGTTAGACAACCCCGTTTGCGCCCACACAATCAGCTTAGGCAAACACAAAACTGTCTCTGTTTTCTGTCTTGTGGTTTCTCGTTCTCTCCACAAGCTTTCCTCCCCGTTTGATTTACTACTTGATGGACAAAGGGTCCCGTCTACCCCAGTGTGAGCTGCTGCGGAGCCCGGCAGCGCGGGAGGGGAGGGGAGTGCGGGCAGCGCCGCGGGAGCTGCTGCTGCGGGCGATCGGGCGCCCGTCGGGCTCGAACCCGCGACTCGAGAAACGGTCAAAGAATAGCTTCGCCCGGCTCGGTGCTGCCGCGTCGTGGCCGCGCAGCGGTACTGCAGCCCGAGGGGGGTGCATAGGGTCGGTATCATTGACCACATAAGGGCAAACGTGGCCAATTGCCATAAAAGGTCAAATTACCAAGATAAGGGCAAATTGACCATATAAGTAAAACTGAGACAATTGCGATAGAAGAGCAGATTGACCATATAAGGGCAAACTGGCCGAATTGTCCATAAAAGGGGAAATTGTCCATAAAATGGCCCCAGAACACGGCACAGGCAAAGTGGGATCCAGAGGCGACCAATCAGAGCGCGGAGTCCACAGCCAATCAGAGCACAGCACCGGCCAGGGGGAATCGTGGAGCCACCAATCAGAACGTGGCTCTCGAGGCCAATCACAAGACAGCGCTGGCAAAGGGGGATCAAGAAGTGACCAATCAAAGCGCGGAAGGCACAGCCAATCAGAAGACAGGACTGACAAGATGGCATCGAGAATAGACCAATCAAGAGCGGGGCGGTACTGCAGCCAGGGGCGGGCGAGCCGGGAGGGGCGGGGAGCGGCGCGACTCGAATTGCGGCTCGGATCCGCTCGGCTTCTGTCGGCTCCGCGCGGCGCCGTTCGGGACGGCTCGGCTCTGCTCTTCGCTGCGGCCAGCGGGGTGCAGGCTGATGGCCGGGAGAGGGACGGCGCCCCGAGCCCCGCGCGTCCCCCGTCCCTGCCCGGGGTGCCCGCGTCCCCCGAGAGCCCCGCGCGTCCCGGCCGCGCTCGGCTGCCCCCGGGAAGGGCCCCGCAGAGAGCGCTCCCATTGGCTGCGCCGCGCGTCCCTCGGCGAGCGGCGGCCAATCGGCGCCGGGAGAGCGGCCGGGGGGCGGGCCGAGGCGGAGCGCGGGCGAGCGGTTCCTGCCGCGCACGTGGCGCGGGCGCCGCGCTCCCTCGCTGCCCGCCGGGGCCCGCGCCAGCCCCGCCGGGGAACGGCTGGAACGGGGCTGGGCTCGGGGGAGTCAGAGGCGCCCGGAGAGGCGCGGCTCGAGGGCGGGGGGGGCGGCCGGGAGCGGCGCGGGGCAGCGCTCTATGGCCGGCGGCGCCGCTCCGGGCTCGCTCTCCGTGCTCCGCGGTCCTGCCGGGGCCGGGCTGTGTTTCGCTGCCCCCGGGGAAGGGCGGGAGGGGGAGAGCAGGGGGTGTATGGGGCACAATGGGAGGAGAAGGGGGGGAAGGAGCGGAAAGGGAGGCTTGGAAAGCGCTTTTGTGTTGTCAGTCTGGAGAGAGCGAGGGGGGTGTCGCTTTTTTGGGGTGTTGTGTGCGGCGGTGAGAGCTGCGGGGGCGGGGGGGTCATTTCAACCACGGTTCCTCGGAGTATTTTGCCCTAAGAGCTCGTTCCTTTTGCTTTGATCCCCTCGAGCTCGATCGCGGTGAGGATGGGGCCGAGTGCCTGGGGGTTAAAATCGGGGGAGCCCCCAAGAGGCAGATCCTGTGATGGAGTCTGTTCCCGAGCAGCCAGCCGAGAAGCAGCAGCTGATGAGCTCTTCCATAAGCACCTGGGGACAGTCTCAAGATCGCTGCCTCTTGTCCTCGGGGCAGGCTTCAATCTTCCGGGTATCTGCTGGAAGTACAATAGAGCCGAGAGGAAGCAGCCTAGGAGGCTCCTGGAGTGCGTGGAAAGCAACGTCCTCACACAAGTGGTGAGTGAAGCGCCAAGGGCAGGTGCCCTCCTGGACCTGCTGTTCGTGAACAGAGAAGGCCTTGAGGGGGGGGTGAGGTGGTAGGAGGACGCCTGGGACACAACAGTCACGAGGTGATGGGGTTTTCTGCTCTAGGTGAGGTGAAGAGGGGGATTAGCAGGACAGTCGCATTAAATCTCCAGAGGGCAGACTTTAGACTGTCCAGAAGGCTGGTTGGCAAAGTCCCATGGGAGGCAGCGCTTGAGGGCGAGGGAGCCCACGAGGGCTGGGAGCTCTTCAGAAAGGAGCCCTAGCAGCTCAGGAGAAAGCCATCCCCATGTTCCGGAAAAGGAGCCGGCAGGGGAGAAAACCTGCTTGGTTGAGTAAGGAGATCTTGAGAGACATCAAAAAGGAGAGGAGGGTCTGTGAGCATCGGAAGAAGGGACAGGCCTCTTGGGTGAACTACATGGAGGAACTGAGATAGTGCAGAGAAAAAATCAGGAGGGCTAAGGCCCAACTAGGAATCAAATTGGCTAAGTCTGTGAAAGGCAATAAAAAATCTTTTTATAAATACATTAACAATAAAAGAAGGACTAGGGAGAATATTCAGACCCTGTTGGATGCAGAACTGACGAGAGTGACAGGGGATGAGGGCAAGGCTGAGGTACTTAATGCCTTCTTTGCCTCAGTCTTTAATAGTAAGGAAGGTTGTTCCCTCTGTGTCCAAACCCAGGAGTCAGAGGAGCAGAATGAGGCTCCCATGATTCAAGAGGAGGTGGTCAGAGCCTTGCTTGCCCAGCGAGACACCCACAGGTCTCTGGGGCGGGATGGGATCCAGCCAAGAGCATTGAAGGAGCTGGCGGACGTGCCGGCCAAACCCCTTTCCATCATCTCCCAGCAGCCCTGGCTGGCGGGGGCAGTTCCACTGGACTGGAGGCTGGGGGTGTTGTGCCCATCGACAAGAAGGGTCGCAGGGAGGATCCAGGGAACCGCAGGCCCGTCCGTCTGACCTCAGTGCCAGGGAAAGTCATGGAACAGGTGATCTTGAGTGCGATCATGAAGCACGTGCAAGAGAACCGGGGGATCAGGCACAGTCGACACGGGTTCACGAAAGGCAGGTCTTGCCAGACTAACCTGATCGCCTTCTGTGACAAAGTGACTCGGCTGCTGGCCGAGGGAAAGGCTGAGGATGGATCTTCTTGGACTTCAGTAAAGCCTTTGACACAGTTTCTCCCAGCATTCCGCTACGGAAACTGTCACCCCAGGGCTCAGTGCTGGGCCCAGCCCTGTCCAGTGTCTTTATCAAGGACCTGGATGAAGGCATCGAGTGCTCCCTTAGCAAGTTTGTGGATGGCACTGAGCAGGGTGGAAGTGTGGATCTGCTGGAGGGTCGGGAGGCTCCAAAGGGATCTGAACAGGCTGGACTGCTGGGCTGAGACCAACAGCAGGAGGTTTAACACGGCCAAATGCCGGGTCCTGCACTTGGGGCACAACAACCCTGAGCAGCTACAGACTAGGAGAAGTCTGGCTGGAAAGCTGCCTGGAGGAGAAGGACCTGGGGGTGTTGGTTGCTGGCAACTGAACACGAGCCAGCAGTGGCCCAGGTGGCCAAGAAGGCCAATGGCATCTTGGCTTGTATCAGAAACGGCATGACCAGCAGGTCCAGGGAGGTTATTCTCCCTCTGGACTGGGCACTGGTGAGACCGCACCTCGAATCCTGTGTTCAGTTCTGGGCCCCTCACCACAAGAAGGATGTTGAGGCTATGGAGCGAGTCCAGAGAAGAGCAACAAAGCTGGTGAGGGGGCTGGAGAACAGGCCTGATGAGGAGCGGCTGAGAGAGCTGGGGGTGTTTATCCTGGAGAAGAGGAGGCTGAGAGGAGACCTCATTGCTCTCTACAACTCCCTGCAAGGAGGTTGTGGAGAGGAGGGAGCTGGGCTCTTCTCCCAAGGGACAGGGGACAGGACGAGAGGGAATGGCCTCAAGCTCCACCAGGGGAGGTTCAGGCTGGACATCAGGAAACAATTGTTGACAGAAAGGGTCATTGGTCCCTGTCAGAGGCTGCCCAGGGAGGGGGTTGATTCCCCTTCCCTGGAGGGGTTTAAGGGACGGGTGGATGAGGTGCTGAGGGACACGGGTTAGTGATTGATGGGAATGGTTGGACTCGCTGATCCGGTGGGTCCTTTCCAACCTATGGGTACTCTGATTCTATGATTGTTTTTGCTCTGTCAGCAGAGAGACTCTGTCAGACGTATTGATGATGAGAGAGCCCCTGCGGGATCCCGACGCCTCCTCAGGGAGAGGGGGAGAAGCAGCGTGGCGGTGCCCTCCAGGGCAGCAGCATTCGGGTATGGGGCTTTCTCGGGACTCTCTCCTCTTTGCTAATCCCGCTCGATCGTGTTGATGGCGCGAGGCGGAGCGTTCTCCGCTTTGGCTTAGCAAGTGATGGCGTCGCGTTTAGTGAACGCTGGATCGAGATGACAATACTAGGGTGCCAGGGGCTTTGTCAGCCGAACCCGTGCACGCCACACGCCATAAACATGCCACACGCACTCCAGGCCCACGCCACACACGTGCAATTCCCCCCATGCACACACCATGCACACGCCAGGCTAGCGCCACAACCACCCCGTGCACATGCTTTGAACACGCGAGCAGCGTGCCACACACGCCACAGAGCCCTTGCACACATCGATGTGTCACACAGGCCATGCACATGTTCTGTACATGCTGTGTACGTGCCATCCACAGGCGATGCGTGCGCTAGCACGCACCGTGAGGATGACACACCTTGCACACGCAAGCAACATACCACTCACATGTATTGCACACGCAAGCAACGTGCCACGCATGCCGTGCACGTGTTATGTACGTGCCACACACGCCCCACACACGCCGCTGCTGCCATGCACGCTCCAGGCTCGTGCCACCACAGTCAAGCACGTGTCACGCACACGCCTTCCACATGCAGGCAACAGGCCGCACATGCCACGCACTCCATGCGTATGTTATGTACGGGCCATGTACGTGCCGCACACACGCCATGCACACGCTAGCACATGCCATGAAGATGACACGCCAGCCAGGCCCACGCCAGGCACATGGCAAGCACGCCGCACACACACTGAGAGGGGAAGGGGAGGTTTGGAAAGGGCTTTTCTGTTGTTAGTGTCGAGGGAGCCAGGAGGGTGGTCGCTTCTGTGATTCCCTTCTATAACCAGGCTTCTTTGCGTTTCAAACCCTTCCGCATCGCAGCGTTTTACAACGGTGCAATATGCGTGACGCTTGCTGCAGATCCTCTCGCTTCAGACGTTTCTCGGTTTCCAGTTACACACAATACCTGTTTAGCCTTCTCGTCTCTTTTGGGGCTTAACATCTCTTTAGTCTTTTTAGTATTTGTGTTAAACTGTGTCCCGTAACAGCGGCACGGAAGGGGAGTTGTGGCGTTCTTAACGGTAACTGTAGAGTGAAGGTGCCTCGAGAGCCTTGGGGAAATGCCGACGCGCCTCTTAGACGTCCTTCATCTTTGCCGAGCGCGATGGAGCCTTCCCATCTCTCTCCTGCGCTGGCGGCGGGAGACGAGGAGGGCGCCCACGGGTGGAACGGGAGCGGCTGCCGTTCAGGTGAGAGGAGAAACGTCCGCTTTGCGGCTCTGAGCGAGGGGGACATTCGTGATGGAGACTCCTGGTTCAGGAGGCGGGTTCCGGCCCCTCCATTTGTTCCTCTGTGTGTCCTGTCATTGACTGCATCGTCGTTCATCGTGTGGGGAGGGGTGGTACTTAAGCTCCGATTGTCACCTCTACCTGGACAAATGACTCCGTTAGCATCGTGACGATATTCAAGGTGGTGTTAAAAATTCCTTAACATACCGTGCACGTCTCTCTTTCCTCACAGCCCCAAAAGCCAGTCTGGAGAATGTCCTTGCTGTAGAAAGGACCTTCCCCGACCTTCCTTGTTTTCCTGTTGTATCTGTACTTTAATACTTAAATTGGGGTTTTTTTAAGATACTATCTCCTGTCCCAGGCAGTTAAAACTGCTCGTTCAAAAAATTACTTCAAAGTGCATATAGAATTTTAAGAGAAACTGTATTGCAGTTACTGTGCGGCAAAAGCATTGTTGTCAGGGTTGTCAGTAATTCATTGTTGTGCATGTGTCATGTCATAATTGCTGAGAATTTATGCAAAACTCGGTTAATCTCGTCTCGTACAGAACGAGCAGGTGCGAATCTTGGACTACCTTGCTTGTTTGGCATTCTCTCTGTGACAGTTTACACTGCAGAGGTCCAAGTCTGCTGGTTTCTGTTCAAGCGTGCAGGTGGATGCTCAGTTCGGAGAGGGGCTGGTGCAGGCTGGGCTTTGGGCATCGCGCAAAACTCTTCACGGTTGTATTGGGCTGGAGTCTTGTCACTTAAATGTCTTGGCTCAGAAATGCAGCAAGTACACGTTCTACCAATAAGCGCATCACACAAAGCTGTTTGTGCGTAGTGACTCAGAAATCCTGGATCCTGCATGTTTCTTGGGCACTAGGTAACGAATCGGTGGTCTTTGTCAAGCGAGCTCCTGAAATGCTGGTTTCATTTTTTATTTCTGTACAAGGCATTGACAATATTGAGCTTGCTGGAATGGGTGCTAGCAGGTACAGGGCCCCTGGGCCGGGGACAGGACTGTGCTGTCATCTCTTTCGTGTATTAGAACAGTGGTCCTCTTTTCCACGCACATCTGATTAATGTTTGTATTCCATGATCCACGTGTGCACTGTCCAGTGTTCCCTGCTGCAAGCGGAAAAATGGAACAGACAGGTACTGTAGTAGCAGCCGGCACCGGCTCAGGTTGTTAGCCTGAGTGGACTGCAGAAATAAGATGCTTTTACTGGATTTTCATCGGAGGCAGGATTACACCATTGTGGGACACTGCGTAAATTGAAAGGGATAAGAGCACCAGTGGCTCTTTGCCGCTCAGCCTACAACTGAGCTATGGGAACTGTAGCCTTAGAGTCTTGTCTAATATTTATTTGCTGCGTCCCAACGTCTGGGCTGTTGCTGAAGGTTGATGTACGTGATCACTGACAAAAAACCACGTAGCCAAGACTTTTAAATTTGCTTGAGAAACTTGTATCCCTAGGGATTTTGGCTTTGTGTTTTGATCCCACGTACTTGTAACGTTAAACTGCCACCGTTGCCTAATAGCAATCCTGCTTTTAAACTTCTTGTTCGCAGTTAAAAATCTTCCGTGTATTCATGCATTTTTTCATTAACCTCGTTCAGTCAGAAGGCTCTGGTTTGCCGTGTTAGTTGTAAGGTAAATGAGATGGATCCAACTAACGTCGTACTTAGGGATGATGTTTTTTTGCATTACGGTTTCTAGGAACGGTTTTCGTAAAATTGGCACTTATTTGTGTGTGCTGCTTTCAAACCTGATCTGTTTTACAGCCTGTAGAATGTGAAGATGATGCGCTAGCTGCTGCCAGAAACATTTGTCGTAGAGTGGAAGCTGAAATAACGGGGCAGTAGCAATTTGAAGTTTAACGTGTGGTGATTTATGTTAAATTTCACATTGAATTCTGTAAGTTGGGCAAATGGGTTAGGATAACCCACATCTGGGATAAAGCTTTGGGATGGAAAAAGTTTGGAAAACTTTGCTAACTTGTTGCAGATTTCTGCAAATAACTTTGCAGCTTTTAAACTACTTTCTCTCTGCCTTGTTTCTCGTTTATTAACCTTGCAAGGTCTCTTCGGGCACATGTGGAAGATACTGAAAGTAGGTGCTTCCCCTCTCCCTCCCCCCGGCTGTTGGATGAACTCGCAGTTGAACGAGTACAATCCTCCGCGCCAAGGTTCACAATACCAAACTGAATTACTGGAAATTTCACTTTACCCAGCAGTGCTTTTTCCTTTAGCAGCAGAATTATTCTGAGGGGGAACGTGTTTTAATTCTCCGTGATTAATTTCCCAACAGCACGGTTGTTCAGGCCACAGAAGTGCTTTCTGCTGGCAATACCATTGCTCACTAGTTAAAGTTTGGGTCTGTAATTGCAGTAGTTCGTAGGCCTCGAACTGGTGGCGGCCTTCAAGCTGCAGCCTTTCATAGGGACCCTACTAGAAAAGAAACGTTTGAAGTTGAAATTCACTGCACTTAATTACCAGACTTGCCTTGCCAGTTCCTCTTCCCCCTTTTCATTTTTTGCCCTCTCCTCCCCTTTCTTTTTTTCTGCCCACGTGCAGTTTTTGGTTGCGTATGTTCCTTAATCAGACCTATCCAGCTCAGGAATGAAACTTGTCAGCTTTGGCCGAGGACTGGGCTACTTCTCACCTCAAGTCTTCTTCCGCGTGCTTAAATTCAAGACGATGTGCCAGCTTCTGGTAAATCTGTCCTGACTCTAAGCAGTGTTTCTGGGCGAGATGAACAGGCAGCAGAGGCTTGTTAATCAACGCTCGAAGTTTGTATACTGATTTTAAGCCTATAGGATGTATCTGGAGTCTGATAAGGAATGGTGTGTGCCTGTAGGTTTCAGTCCAAGGAGCAGAGTATTGTTTCTGCATTCAGAGCAAAGGTGGGCTTCAGTTTGGATTTTATTTTTAATTTACGTGCATCCTTATTAGAGAAAAAACTTCATGGGTCCCACTTTGCACAGTAGTTAAATCCGTTTGATTCAGGCTTGATCTAACTTGGAGGTGAGGAAAAGGAATGGCAGGTTTGTTAGTGTTGCCACTTTAGTTATAAATATGTTCTAAGATCTGGAAGTGAGGAGAGACCTTGCTTCTGTCTGCGTTCAGAGAAGGAACGAGTTACACAAGCGTAAATATTTTCTACAGAGCAGAGTTTGCCACAGAGGGCGGATCGCTTTCCTGTTAGGGACAAGCTGACACTATACAAACTTATTGTAACTGAGTGTACTGACTTTTTAAGCCATAGCTGACGAGTCTGGTTTTGTCTTTGAATTCACCTGGCAACATCAAAATCCGATGCATGTGTGGGCTTTGTGTTCATTGTGCATATGCTGAAAAAACGGGGCTGGAGAGAGAGGAGCTTCTTTCTAAGTAGGCTTGACTTAATTGCATTGAGCAACATACGCGTGTACAATTTTTCAGGGTCTTTCTGTTTGTTTAGACTGCTGAGCCTTTCTAGGTATTTTAGTATCCAAATCGTTAACCCGGTGAGTCGTTTCTTTCCCTTGTGGTGGGTGCTGCTGTCATGGATTGAATATGTTCTCCTCTGACTACGGTTGGAATTAGCCACACGCTACGTAAAAGTTGAATCTCTGGCGTAAATAAGTTTTCTTCCTTTTATTTTGAGGAAGAACAGCGGGAGGAGACTTCATTCTGTAACGTCAAGTTCTAACTTGAAAATGCTGTACCTTTCAGACGTGAGATGCATTTCGTAGTTAAGCTCTGTAATTACACAAAGTTTGGGGGGGTATTACAGTCTGCTGTTGACTATTAGCTAATTACCTGTATTTCCACTGCTTGTGTTAAAGTGCTCGAGCTTCTCCAGTGTCTGTCAAGGCTTCTGATCACACTGTGTTGTTCCAACAGCCTCTGAGGACGACTCAGAAGAATGATGCTGGTAGAACTTCCACGCTGCAGGAGAGCCGTGGAATTGCTGCAGAAACGCTGAACTGGCAAGAACAGCATCAACGTGCATTTGGTTTTTTCCTCTCCTTAGTAAGAAGCGCATTGAATATTACTGTAGGCTTTGAAGCGTTGTTGAATTCCAACTCAGCTGCTGCGCAGTGTTGCTCGGTGGGCTTGAGGACTACTCGGCATGTGTGAGGATTAGACACGTATAAAGCGATTTCCCTCCTTAAAGGATGAGGGTGATGTGCTTTGTTATGGAAAACATCAGATTTTGAATATTTAAGGAAGCTGTACCTTTCTTAGTTCCCTTCCTACGGCAGTCAGGTTTCTGGTTTTGTCTATTGAGTTTTGCCTCTCTGCCGGCGCTCAGTGGTTATCGTGGGTGCTGGGGTGAGGGCGGGCAGGGAGGGTGGGGGTGTCCATGGACCCACATAGGTTTTGTTTGGGTTTTTTAGTGCCTCTCTTGCTGCACCGTATAATAATGGATTGCTTCCAGTGTTATTGACCGAACAGAGGGATGAGAAGGATGCTGTAGAGATCTTTTGGGGTTTGGTTTAGTTGAGGATTGTTATTTAACTCTAAAAGCAATAAGAAATTGCAGTGGTCTTCTAATACTTAGCGATGGCTTTTTAGGTACTGGTTTGGAAATCTGAGGTTATATTTGATATTCCATGGCTGTTCCGTTATGGGATATTGCAGGTTTTAACTCTCGCATCTCAGCATTCCTGGCAGATAGGCAGCTTGATAAAGACCTAAGGTTGTTTAGTTTAATCAGACTTTTTTAGATTCCCACCTTCACTGTTCAAAGCACCGGTTATCGATGTGTTTTCTAGTGTTGTCACTTCTTTATAAATAAAGACAATGGAGGTATGCATCCCTGCTGGTATTGTCCATTTTATTTGAACATGGATAACTACTGGAACTCGCACTAGAACGCTCGGAAGGTTGTAGTTTGCAGTGTATCTTTAAGAATTTACAAACATTAATATGCAGATATTTAAGATAGTTTCTGACCATTTTGGATTGAAATGCTTTATATGAACGGTGGTACAATAAATTGTCATACGTATATTGGAATTGTATTCGCTGTAGATATTTGTTAGCTTTAATTGCTGCAGGACCCCCGCGAGAAGTGCCGTATGTTGCCATAGCTCGAGTTCAGTTCAGAGTTACAGCGTGTAAAACAGCTTGTGTGGAGGAGTGGACGTGCCTGAGCAGCTGAAGTGAACTTGTGTGGCTGTGTAGCTTTATGCGAGGCGGCCTGTCATCCGTAAGACTTGAAAGAAAACGGAATGCTAAGGAGAGCGCACGTTCCTCTGCTTGTTCTGGTAACCTTTGGCGTCGGGTCCTTGGTGCCAACACTTGCAAGTATCATTTCAGCGGTCAGGTGAGGTCCTGCTCCCTGTCAGACACTCACTGGGAAAGTGATGGTCCAGGCATTTGGGAAAATGTTTCTAACTCGTTTCTGAGGAAAGTGAATTCAGGTCTATAATACAAGTTAAATGTTTAGTCGTTTGAGTTAAGTTTGTATAGCTTACCAAACGTGTAGCGAGGCAGATGCTGTTTCATCAGCACTCCGTACATGGAAGCGCCAGCCTGGCTTCTGGCAGCCTCATAAACCGATTGCTTGAGGGGCGTTTTGGAGTTTCATTGCTGTCCTTGTAACAAGCGGCATTCTGTGGAGGCGAGCGGCGTGAGGAGCTGCGGTTCCACGTATGGATTTGGTTCAAGTGACCCGTCACGCTGTTGTCCTGCGGGCTTGTTGAGCTCCAGTGTGAAGGGAAGGGGGATGAGCTGCCATCGGCCAGGAGCAGCGGGCCCCAGATGCACCCGCTGGGAAGAACGCTGCCGCCGGCACCAGCCGCCTCGCTGAGGGGAGCTCCGCCTGCCAACCCGGGCTCCCCCGGCCTTGCGAGGGCGGAGGTTGGCAGCAGCCCGAATCTGTCGTTCTGCTCGTACGTGTCCTGCGAGATCTGTGCCGGCGGGAGCACGCGCCGGTGCGGCCCCTGACGGCTCTGGGAAGAGCGTGTCCGTTCTCGGGACCCTTTGGCCTCTTCTGCCCAGGCGCGGGGAAGCCCGAGGAGGCCCGTGTAAACCGGCGCTGTCCACGTTCAGCGTTTTCGATCGGTCGCCGGCTGCCGCACGCGTTTTGCTTTTTCGGTGTTGGAAAGGCAGAAAGAAGAAGGTGGCGGAGGCCGTTGGGGGCGCGAGGCGATGGCGCCGCCAGCCGGGGTCCGGCACGGGGAGCATCGTGCCGCGCAGGCCCCGAGTTGGCAGCCGCCGTTCGCTGCATGGGCGGCTGATTGGCTCAGACGGGCTCGCTGGCGGCCGGGGCTGCGTGCCGGATCGCGACGACGTGCGGATGTTCGGCAGGGAAGTGCTCTCGCTGTCGATGCGGCTGCCGCTTCCAGAGTCCCCTCGTGCCGGCCTGGAATCCCGTGTCCTTTCCTGCAGCGGGTCGGTTCTTCCTTTCCAGCCTGCCCGTATTTCACAGCCGAAACGCCTCCCGTCGGAGCAGCTCCCGTTATCCGGAGCCGGCGTGCGGGAGCGGGGGAAAGCTGCGGCCTTTCCTCTGGAAGCGCCACCTCTCCCTTCCAGCTGCCGCTCGGAGGGAGAGCGGTGAAGGTGAGTGAGGTTTGCTGGCCGCAGAGGGCTCGGAGAGCGTCCCCTCGGCGCGGGAAGAGCGGAGCCTGCGGCCGCCGCTCCACCCGTCAGCGCAGCCCTGCTCGCCTCGCTGGGCTCGGCCCGAGGGAGGGCAGCCACGGGCTGGCTTATAAATGGAGGCGAATCATTTGCTTCGGCCTTTACGGATCAATTAGTCGTTTATTGATTACAGCAAGCAATGACAAGCAAACAGCGCTGGGTGCAGGCGGGGAGCCCGCGCTCCGCCAACGGCTCACACCGATTGCCCCGCCCTTCAGTCTTTTCTGTGTTTCCGTCTCCGTGTTCGTGGGGTTCTCTGCGTCTGCGTCGCCACGTAGAGAGTTCTTCTCATCCGTGTGTCCAGGCCCCTTGCAACCCTTGGGCAGCTCCCTCCGAATTCCTCCATATACCTGACTCCTTGGTTTTCTGTAGTTTAATTAGTTTCAGCAGAAGGCAATTTTGACACAACAACCCTTATCTACAAATATATTCTGTATCCATATATGGTTAGACAACCCCGTTTGCGCCCACACAATCAGCTTAGGCAAACACAAAACTGTCTCTGTTTTCTGTCTTGTGGTTTCTCGTTCTCTCCACAAGCTTTCCTCCCCGTTTGATTTACTACTTGATGGACAAAGGGTCCCGTCTACCCCAGTGTGAGCTGCTGCGGAGCCCGGCAGCGCGGGAGGGGAGGGGAGTGCGGGCAGCGCCGCGGGAGCTGCTGCTGCGGGCGATCGGGCGCCCGTCGGGCTCGAACCCGCGACTCGAGAAACGGTCAAAGAATAGCTTCGCCCGGCTCGGTGCTGCCGCGTCGTGGCCGCGCAGCGGTACTGCAGCCCGAGGGGGGCGCAAAGGGTCCCTATCATTGACCATATGGGTAAACTTGGCCCGTTGCTGTAAAAGAGCAAATTGCCATAAAGGGGCAAGTTGATTATATTAGGTCAAACTGGGCCAACTGCCATAAAAGAGCAAATTGACCGTGTAAGGGAAAACTGGGCCAATTGCCATAAAAGGTCAAATTACCAATATAAGGGCAAATTGACCATATAAGTCAAACTGAGACAATTGCGATAGAAGAGCAGATTGCCCATATAAGGGCAAACTGGCCGAATTGTCCATAAAAGGGGAAATTGTCCATAAAATGGCCATAGAACACGGCACAGGCAAAGTGGGATCCAGAGGCGACCAATCAGAGCGCGGAGTCCACAGCCAATCAGAGCACAGCACCGGCCAGGGGGAATCGTGGAGCCACCAATCAGAACGTGGCTCTCGAGGCCAGTCACAAGACAGCGCTGGCAAAGGGGGATCAAGAAGTGACCAATCAAAGCGCGGAAGGCACAGCCAATCAGAAGACAGGACTGACAAGATGGCATCGAGAATAGACCAATCAAGAGCGGAACCTACAGCCAATCAAAAACCAGCACTGGCAAGGACGGATAGAGAAGTGACCAATCAGAGCGCGGAGCTCGCAGCCTTTCGATGCCCTGGAAATGGGGGGGGGGCTCGGTGCTGCCGCGCCGTGGCCGCGGGGCGGTACTGCAGCCAAGGGCGGGCGAGCCGGGAGGGGCGGGGAGCGGCGCGACTCGAATTGCGGCTCGGATCCGCTCGGCTTCTGTCGGCTCCGCGCGGCGCCGTTCGGGACGGCTCGGCTCTGCTCTTCGCTGCGGCCAGCGGGGTGCAGGCTGATGGCCGGGAGAGGGACGGCGCCCCGAGCCCCCCGCGTCCCCCGAGAGCCCCGCGCGTCCCGGCCGCGCTCGGCTGCCCCCGGGAAGGGCCCCGCAGAGAGCGCTCCCATTGGCTGCGCCGCGCGTCCCTCGGCGAGCGGCGGCCAATCGGCGCAGGGAGAGCGGCCGGGGGGCGGGCCGAGGCGGAGCGCGGGCGAGCGGTTCCTGCCGCGCACGTGTCGCGGGCGCCGCGCTCCCTCGCTGCCCGCCGGGGCCCGCGCCAGCCCCGCCGGGGAACGGCTGGAACGGGGCTGGGCTCGGGGGAGTCAGAGGCGCCCGGAGAGGCGCGGCTCGAGGGCGGGGAGGCGGCCGGGAGCGGCGCGGGGCAGCGCTCTATGGCCGGCGGCGCCGCTCCGGGCTCGCTCTCCGTGCTCCGCGGTCCTGCCGGGGCCGGGCTGTGTTTCGCTGCCCCCGGGGAAGGGCGGGAGGGGGAGAGCAGGGGCTGTATGGGGCACAATGGGAGGAGAAGGGGGGGAAGGAGCGGAAAGGGAGGCTTGGAAAGCGCTTTTGTGTTCTCAGTCTAGAGAGAGCGAGGCGGGTGTCGCTTTTTTAGGGTGTTGTGTGCGGCGGTGAGAGCTGCGGGGGCGCGGGGGGGGGGGGGTTAATTTCAACCACGGTTCCTCGGAGTATTTTGCCCTAAGAGCTCGTTCCTTTTGCTTTGATCCCCTCGAGCTCGATCGCGGTGAGGATGGGGCCGAGTGCCTGGGGGTTAAAATCGGGGGAGCCCCCAAGAGGCAGATCCTGTGATGGAGTCTGTTCCCGAGCAGCCAGCCGAGAAGCAGCAGCTGATGAGCTCTTCCATAAGCACCTGGGGACAGTCTCAAGATC
The DNA here is from genome assembly GCA_033459285.1 of Clamator glandarius. Taxonomy (NCBI): domain Eukaryota; kingdom Metazoa; phylum Chordata; class Aves; order Cuculiformes; family Cuculidae; genus Clamator; species Clamator glandarius. The sequence continues at coordinate 997,666 of JAUNZM010000560.1, forward strand.
GCTGCCTCTTGTCCTCGGGGCAGGCTTCAATCTTCCGGGTATCTGCTGGAAGTACAATAGAGCCGAGAGGAAGCAGCCGAGGAGGCTCCTGGAGTGCGTGGAAAGCAACGTCCTCACACAAGTGGTGAGTGAAGCGCCAAGGGCAGGTGCCCTCCTGGACCTGCTGTTCGTGAACAGAGAAGGCCTTGGGGGGGTGAGGTGGTAGGAGGACGCCTGGAACACAACAGTCACGAGGTGATGGGGTTTTCTGCTCTAGGTGAGGTGAAGAGGGGGATTAGCAGGACAGTCGCATTAAATCTCCAGAGGGCAGACTTTAGACTGTCCAGAAGGCTGGTTGGCAAAGTCCCATGGGAGGCAGCGCTTGAGGGCGAGGGAGCCCACGAGGGCTGGGAGCTCTTCAGAAAGGAGCCCTAGCAGCTCAGGAGAAAGCCATCCCCATGTTCCGGAAAAGGAGCCGGCAAGGGAGAAAACCGGCTTGGTTGAGTAAGGAGATCTTGAGAGACATCAAAAAGGAGAGGAGGGTCTGTGAGCATCGGAAGAAGGGACAGGCCTCTTGGGTGAACTACATGGAGGAACTGAGATCGTGCAGAGAAAAAATCAGGAGGGCTAAGGCCCAACTAGAAATCAAATTGGCTAAGTCTGTGAAAGAGAATAAAAAGTCTTTTTATAAATACATTAAAAATAAAAGAAGGACTAGGGAGAATATTCAGACCCTATTGGAGGCAGAACTGACGAGAGTGACAGGGGATGAGGGCAAGGCTGAGGTACTTAATGCCTTCTTTGCCTCAGTCTTTAATAGTAAGGAAGGTTGTTCCCTCTGTGTCCAAACCCAGGAGTCAGAGGAGCAGAATGAGGCTCCCATGATCCAAGAGGAGGTGGTCAGAGCCTTGCTTGCCCAGCGAGACACCCACAGGTCTCTGGGGCGGGATGGGACCCAGCCAAGAGCATTGAAGGAGCTGGCGGACGTGCCGGCCAAACCCCTTTCCATCATCTCCCAGCAGCCCTGGCTGGCGGGGGCAGTTCAACTGGCCTGGAGGCTGGGGGTGTTGTGCCCATCGACAAGAAGGGTCGCAGGGAGGATCCAGGGAACCGCAGGCCTGTCCGTCTGACCTCAGTGCCAGGGAAAGTCATGGAACAGGTGATCTTGAGTGCGATGATGAAGCACGTGCAAGAGAACCGGGGGATCAGGCCCAGTCGACGCGGGTTCACAAAAGGCAGGTCTTGCCGAACTAACCTGATCGCCTTCTGTGACAAAGTGACTCGGCTGCTGGCCGAGGGAAAGGCTGAGGATGGATCTTCTTGGACTTCAGTAAAGACTTTGACACAGTTTCTGCCAGCATTCTGCTTCGGAAACTGTCACCCCAGGGCTCAGTGCTGGGTCCAGCCCTGTCCAGTGTCTTTATCAAGGACCTGGATGAAGGCATCGAGTGCTCCCTTAGCAAGTTTGTGGATGGCACTGAGCAGGGTGGAAGGGTGGATCTGCTGGAGGGTCGGGAGGCTCCAAAGGGATCTGAACAGGCTGGACTGCTGGGCTGAGACCAACGGCAGGAGGTTTAACACGGCCAAATGCCGGGTCCTGCACTTGGGGCACAACAACCCTGAGCAGCTACAGACTAGGAGAAGTCTGGCTGGAAAGCTGCCTGGAGGAGAAGGACCTGGGGGTGCTGGTTGACAGCCGACTGAACACGAGCCAGCAGTGGCCCAGGTGGCCAAGAAGGCCAATGGCATCTTGGCTTGGATCAGACGCGGCGTGACCAGCAGGGCCAGGGAGGTTCTTCTCCCTCTGGACTGGGCACTGGTGAGACCGCACCTCGAATCCTGTGTTCAGTTCTGGGCCCCTCACCACAAGGAGGATGCTGAGGCTCTGGAGCGAGTCCAGAGAAGAGCAACAAAGCTGGTGAGGGGGCTGGAGAACAGGCCTGATGAGGAGCGGCTGAGAGAGCTGGGGGTGTTCAGCCTGGAGAAGAGGAGGCTGAGGGGAGACCTCATTGCTCTCTACAACTACCTGAAGGGAGGTTGTGGAGAGGGGGGAGCTGGGCTCTTCTGCCAAGTGACAGGGGACAGGACGAGAGGGAATGGCCTCAAGCTCCACCAGGGGAGGTTCAGGCTGGACATCAGGAAACAATTGTTGACAGAAAGGGTCATTGGTCCCTGGCAGAGGCTGCCCAGGGAGGGGATTGAGTCCCCTTCCCTGGAGGGGTTTAAGGGACGGGTGGATGAGGTGCTGAGGGACACGGGTTAGTGATTGATGGGAATGGTTGGACTCGCTGATCCGGTGGGTCCTTTCCAACCTATGGGTACTCTGATTCTATGATTGTTTTTGCTCTGTCAGCAGAGAGACTCTGTCAGACGTATTGATGATGAGAGAGCCCCAGCGGGATCCCGACGCCTCCTCAGGGAGAGGGGGAGAAGCAGCGTGGCGGTGCCCTCCAGGGCAGCAGCATTCGGGTATGTGGCTTTCTCGGGACTCTCTCCTCTTTGCTAATCCCGCTTGATCGTGTTGACGGCGCGAGGCGGAGCGTTCTCCGCTTTGGCTTAGCAAGTGATGGCGTCGCGTTTAGTGAACGCTGGATCGAGATGACAATACTAGGGTGCCGGGGGCTTTGCCAGCCGAACCCGTGCACGCCACACGCCATAAACGTGCCACACGCACTCCAGGCCCACGCCACACACGTGCAATTCCCCCCATGCACACGCCAAGCTAGCGCCACAACCACCCCGTGCACATGCTTTGAACACGCGAGCAGCGTGCCACACACGCCACAGAGCCCTTGCACACATCGACGTGTCACACAGGCCATGCGCATGTTCTGTACATGCTGTGTACGTGCCATCCACAGGCGATGCGTGCGCTAGCACGCACCATGAGGATGACACACCTTGCACACGCAAGCAACATACCACTCACATGTATTGCACACGCAAGCAACGTGCCACGCATGCCGTGCACGTGTTATGTACGTGCCTCACACACCCCACACATGCTGCTGCGGCCATGCACGCTCCAGGCTTGTGCCACCACAGTCAAGCACGTGTCACGCACACGCCTTCCACATGCAGGCAACAGGCCGCGCATGCCACGCACTCCATGCGTATGTTATGTACGGGCCATGTACATGCCGTACACACGCCATGCACACGCTAGCACGTGCCATGAAGATGACACGCCAGCCAGGCCCACGCCAGGCACATGGCAAGCACGCCGCACACACTCTGAAAGGGGAAGGGGAGGTTTGGAAAGGGCTTTTCTGTTGTTAGTGTAGAGGGAGCCAGGAGGGAGGTCGCTTCTGTGATTCCCTTCTACAACCAGGCTTCTTTGCGTTTCAAACCCTTCCACATCGCAGCGTTTTACAACGGTGCAACATGCGTGACGCTTGCTGCAGATCCTCTCGGTTCAGACGTTTCTCTGTTTCCAGTTACACACAATACCTGTTTAGCCTTCTCGTCTCTTTTGGGGCTTAACATCTCTTTAGTCTTTTTAGTATTTGTGTTAAACTGTGTCCCGTAACAGCGGCACGGAAGGGGAGTTGTGGCGTTATTAACGGGAACTGGAGAGTGAAGGTGCCTTGAGTGCCTTGGGGAAATGCCGACGCGCCTCTTAGACGTCCTTCATCTTTGCCGAGCGCGATGGAGCCTTCCCATCTCTCTCCTGCGCTGGCGGCGGGAGACGAGGAGGGCGCCCACGGGTGGAACGGGAGCGGCTGCCGTTCAGGTGAGAGGAGAAACATCCGCTTTGCGGCTCTGAGCGAGGGGGACGTTCGTGATGGAGACTCCTGGTTCAGGAGGCGGGTTCCGGCCCCTCCGTTTGTTCCTCTGTGTGTCCTGTCATTGACTGCATCGTCGTTCATCGCGTGGGGAGGGGTGGTACTTAAGCTCCGATTGTCACCTCTACCTGGACAAATGACTCCGTTAGCATCATGATGGTATTCAAGGTGGCGTTAAAAATTCCTTAACATACCGTGCACGTCTCTCTTTCCTCACAGCCCCAAAAGCCAGTCTGGAGAATGTCCTTGCTGTAGAAAGGACTTTCCCCGACCTTCCTTGCCCTTCCTTGTTTTCCTGTTGTATCTGTACTTTAATACTTAAATCGGGTTTTTTTTAAGATACTATCTCCTGTCCCAGGCAGTTAAAACTGCTCGTTCAAAAAATTACTTCAAAGCGCATATAGAATTTTATGAGAAACTTCGGAAGTTGCACACTGTACGAATGTTTCTGTAATAAGCAGCCTGATCTAGTGGGACGTGTCCCTGCCCGTCCAGGGCAGTTGGAACTACGTGATCTTTTAAGGTCCCTCCCAACCTCGAAGGCTCAGCCTGTAGGAGAAATCCATCTGAAGTATTCAGCTGTGCATGACATAAATCCACGATAAGCTCCCTTTGCTCCCTTTGTTGCTTGTGGAGAAGCTTGTTTTAAACCTGATACTTGAAGACAAAATGTTACTCTGGCAGTAACTAAGCTCTTCCCGTGTGTTTGTCATTATTTCTGTGTGCATTTGGCTTACGCTGCAGAATGCAAACAGGGACTTTCTGCCGGCCTTTCAGTAAGAGGCATACGGTGTCCAGAACAAACGTGAGGCAAAATATGTGAAGCTGGATAGAGCCTAAACCTTCTGTGGCATTTAAATTCTAAGAGTAGCGGGTATTCACTACGTTTGTAGGGGAGGCTTTCTTTTCTTCTGACCTTCCTCAGCACAGTAAAGCCAAGGGTTAGTTACAGCTGGTAATGCTTCTGCCATCGTGTCCTGTGTTGTAGCTTGACACTGACTCCCCCCTGCCCCTCCCCTCCAGGGGCTTCTTTGGAAGCAGTGACGACATGTGAGCTGTGCAAGGAGAAGCTGCATCTCGACTTGGAAGACTTTGATGTTCGTGAGCTCGATAGGGCGCACGCAAACCAACAGGTTACTACATTTTGCCTTGTTTGGTGAGCGCTGGTTTCGTGCTGGGTGGGCAGATGCTTTTTAGACAGGGAAAATAAGTCTTTCAGAAGGGCTGTTGTGCAAGTAAAGCCACGGCAGCGTGAGACAGACTTTTCTCCTCAATATTCACACAAATTGTGTCTTCCCGCTGTGCTTCCTGTAGCTGAGCTGTTATCTAATTCTGCACTCCAGCATCCCGGCCACATAAGTGCGCTGGGAATACTAGTAAATGAGATTTAATTTCGCATTAAGACATTAATTGTCTTTGCTTTTAGCTGCTTTGTAACACACCTAAGCAGAAAAACATTTTTCTGTTTCACTGGAATGGTAGAACCTAACCTTTTCTGACAGCTTCCTGCTGCTCCTTCGTGTCCTTTCCTAAATTAAAAATAATTAGAGCCCCATTAGTATTACTGCTGTTATGTAAAAATACATTATTTTACAACTACTGGATTGTGTCCTATTTAAAAATAGTTGGGTTTAATAGAGTGAACTTTATTCAGAGGGTTTTTCTTATACTCTGGACTTTGTTCTGAGAGTATAGAAAGATTTACAAAGTGTGTGCACCTCAGAAGTGGGAAGAAAATACCACGTGATGCTGGGTTTGAGGCCAAATATCAACATCTAGTTTTATTATTTAGAGTAAGCTCTTACCTCAGGGCTCTCGTTCAATTGCTTGGGCTAGACTCGGAAAAAGCTTTCTCAAGAATGCCGCCACTTTATGCTTTAGCACCACTGGTTGTTGGTTACGGTCACTGTGCTTTGATCGAAACCAGAGCTCTGAAACTTCTTCCTAACGAACTGACTCTAAGTGGTCAGCTCAGCAATAGGATTTTGAAGGTTTGTCTTTATTTTCACGGGGAAAGTAATTTCTCCAAAAATTTATAACACGATGAAGTTCTTTATTTTGGCTTTCTGTAAAGTTTTGGGCCCACTGAGAAAAACAGCAAAGCGTGATGTTTTTATTTTACTGAGTGGTTTAATGCTCTGCTTCTCCGATTCCTTCCTGTGAACGGATCATGCTGTTTGAGTTTTTATTTGTAGAACGCTTCGTGTTTATCTGCAAGGATAGCATGAAGATCTGGGGTGGGTGGGCAGAACTAGAACTATAAATAGCTTCTCAGTAACTAGAACGTTTGGGTATTGCATTTCCCTAGCTCTCTTATGACAAGTAGAGATCAAATATATGATGTTGCCTGTAACATTTAATTCTAGTTCTACTTCCCGAATCGTGTCTGCAGACAGTTTGAATGTTTCTTTTGGTTTCCTTTAAGGCGGACTATGAATTCATCAGCTCTGGTCTCTACCTTGTAGTGTTGTTACACTTGTGCGAGCAGCGCTTTTCCGATATGCTAGGAACGGCGAGCGAGCCTGGCACCCGCGTCAGTGTAAGTATGCAGGGATTTTTGTGGCAGGAGTTGCTCCTGAGGAGAGCTGGGTTGTTACCTCAAGCCATCTAGGAGCTAGATACTCAAGAAACATACTTATTTAATAAATGTAGGTCGAAATTGGACTGGGTTTATCAATGCAGTAAACGCCAGGTTTGATCTGACACTGAAGGTCTGACTGTATTGCAGTTACTGTGTAGCAAAAGCATTGTTGTCAGGGTTGTCAGTAATTCATTGTTGTGCATGTGTCATGTCATAATTGCTGAGAATTTATGCAAAACCGAAAGGTTAATCTCGTCTTGTACAGAACGAGCAGGTGCGAATCTTGGACTACCTTGTTTGTTTGGCATTCTCTCTGTGACAGTTTACACTGCAGAGGTCCAAAGTCTGCTGGTTTCTGTTCAAGCGTGCAGGTGGATGCTCAGTTCGGAGAGGGGCTGGTGCAGGCTGGGTTTTGGGCATCGCGCAAAACTCTTCACGGTTGTATTGGACTGGAGTCTCGTCACTTAAATGTCCTGGCTCAGAAATGCAGCAAGTACACGTTCTACCAATAAGCGCATCACACAAAGCTGTTTGTGCGTAGTGACTCAGAAATCCTGGATCCTGCATGTTTCTTGGGCACTAGGTAACGAATCGGTGGTCTTTGTCAAGCGAGCTCCTGAAATACTGGTTTCATTTTTTATTTCTGTACAAGGCATTGACAATATTGAGCTTGCTGGAATGGGTGCTAGCAGGTACAGGGCCCCTGGGCCGGGGGCAGGGCTGTGCTGTCATCTCTTTTGTGTATTAGAACAGTGGTCCTCTTTTCCACGCACATCTGATTAATGTTTGTATTCCATGATCCACGTGTGCACTGTCCAGTGTTCCCTGCTGCAAGCGGAAAAATGGAACAGACAGGTACTGTAGTAGCAGCCGGCACCGGCTCAGGTTGTTAGCCTGAGTGGACTGCAGAAATAAGATGCTTTTACTGGATTTTCATCCGAGGCAGGATTACACCATTGTGTGACACTGCGTAAATTGAAAGGGATAAGAGCACCAGTGGCTCTTTGCCGCTCAGCCTACAACTGAGCTATGGGAACTGTAGCCTTAGAGTCTTGTCTAATATTTATTTGCTGCGTCCCAACGTCTGGGCTGTTGCTGAAGGTTGATGTAGGTGGTCACTGACAAAAAACCACGTAGCCAAGACTTTTAAATTTGCTTGAGAAACTTGTATCCCTAGGGATTTTGGCTTTGTGTTTTGATCCCACATACTTGTAACGTTAAACTGCCACCGTTGCCTAATAGCAATCCCGCTTTTAAACTTCTTGTTCGCAGTTAAAGACTTCTGTGTATTTTTTCATTAACCTCGTTCAGTCAGAAGGCTCTGGTTTGCCGTGTTAGTTGTAAAGTAAATGAGATGGATCCAACTAACGTCGTACTTAGGGATGATGTTTTTCTGCATTACGGTTTCTAGAAACGGTTTTCGTAAAATTGGCACTTATTTGTGTGTGCTGCTTTCAAACCTGATCTGTTTTACAGCCTGTAGAATGTGAAGATGATGCCGCTAGCTGCTACCAGAAACATTTGTCATAGAGTGGAAGCTGAAATAACGGGGCAGTAGCAATTTGAAGTTTAACGTGTGGTGATTTATATTGAATTTCACATTGAATTCTGTAAGTTGGGCAAATGGGTTAGGATAACCGACATCTGGGATAAAGCTTTGGGATGGAAATAGTGAAGAAAAAGTGAAGAAAACTTTGCTAACTTGTTGCAGATTTCTGCAAATAACTTTGCAACTTTTAAACTACTTTCTCTCTGCCTTGTTTCTAGTTTATTAACCTTGCAAGATCTCTTCAGGCACATGTGGAAGATATTGAAAGTAGGTGCTTCTCCTCTCCCTCCCCCCTGCTGTTGGATGAACTCGCAGTTGAATGAGTACAATCCTCCGCGCCAAGGTTCACAATACCAAACTGAATTACTGGAAATTTCACTTTACCCAGCAGTGCTTTTTCCTTTAGCAGTAGAATTATTCTGAGGGGGAACGTGTTTTAATTCTCCGTGATTAATTTCCCAACAGCACGGTTGTTCAGGCCACAGAAGTGCTTTCTGCTGGCAATACCATTGCTCACTAGTTAAAGTTTGGGTCTGTAATTGCAGTAGTTCGTAGGCCTCGAACTGGTGGCGGCCTTCAAGCTGCAGCCTTTCATAGGGATCCTACTAGAAAAGAAACGTTTAAAGTTGAAATTCACTGCACTTAATTGCCAGACTTGCCTTGCCAGTTCCTCTTCTCCCTTTTCATTTTTTGCCCTCTTCTCCCCTTTCTTTTTTTCTGCCCACGTGCAGTTTTTGGTTGCGTATGTTCCTTAATCAGACCTATCCAGCTCAGGAATGAAACTTGTCAGCTTTGGCCGAGGACTGGGCTACTTCTCACCTCAAGTCTTCTTCCGCGTGCTTAAATTCAAGACGATGTGCCAGCTTCTGGTAAATCTGTCCTGAATCTAAGCAGTGTTTCTGGGCAAGATGAACAGGCAGTAGAGGCTTGTTAATCAACGCTCAAAGTTTGTATACTGATTTTAAGCCTGTAGGATGTATCTGGAGTCTGATAAGGAATGGTGTGTGCCTGTAGGTTTCAGTCCAAGGAGCAGAGTATTGTTTCTGCATTCAGAGCAAAGGTGGGCTTCAGTTTGGATTTTATTTTTAATTTATGTGCATCCTTATTAGAGAAAAAACTTCATGGGTCCCACTTTGCACAGTAGTTAAATCTGTTTGATTCAGGCTTGATCTAACTTGGAGGTGAGGAAAAGGAATGGCAGGTTTGTTAGTGTTGCCACTTTAGTTATAAATAGGTTCTAAGATCTGGAAGTGAGGAGAGACCTTGCTTCTGTCTGTGTTCAGAGATGGAACGAGTTACACAAGCGTAAATATTTTCTACAGAGCAGAGTTTGCCACAGAGGGCGGATCGCTTTCCTGTTAGGGACAAGCTGACACTATACAAACTTATTGTAACTGAGTGTACTGACTTTTTAAGCCATAGCTGACGAGTCTGGTTTGTCTTTGAATTCACCTGGCAACATCAAAATCCGATGCATGTGTGGGCTTTGTGTTCATTGTGCATATGCTGAAAAAACGGGGCTGGAGAGAGAGGAGCTTCTTTCTAAGTAGGCTTGACTTAATTGCATTGAGCAACATACGCGTGTACAATTTTTCAGGGTCTTTCTGTTTGTTTAGACTGCTGAGCCTTTCTAGGTATTTTAGTATCCAAATTGTTAACTTGGTGAGTCATTTCTTTCCCTTGTGGTGGGTGCTGCTGTCATGGATTGAATATGTTCTCCTCTGACTACGGTTGGAATTAGCCACACGCTACGTAAAAGTTGAATCTCTGGCGTAAATAAGTTTTCTTCCTTTTATTTTGAGGAAGAACAGCGGGAGGAGACTTCATTCTGTAACGCCAAGTTCTAACTTGAAAATGCTGTACCTTTCAGATGTGAGATGCATTTCATAGTTAAGCTCTGTAATTACACAAAGTTTGGGTGGGTATTACAGTCTGCTGTTGACTATTAGCTAATTACCTGTATTTCCACTGCTTGTGTTAAAGTGCTCGAGCTTCTCCAGTCTCTGTCAAGGCTTCTGATCACACTGTGTTGTTCCAACAGCCTCTGAGGACGACTCAGAAGAATGATGCTGGTAGAACTTCCACGCTGCAGGAGAGCCGTGGAATTGCTGCAGAAACGCTGAACTGGCAAGAACAGCATCAACGTACATTTGTTTTTTTCCTCTCCTTAGTAAAAAGCGCATTGAATATTACTGTAGTTTTTGAAGCGTTGTTGAATTCCAACTCAGCTGCTGCGCAGTGTTGCTCGGTGGACTTGAGGACTACTCGGCATGTGTGAGGATTAGACACGTATAAAGCGATTTCCCTCCTTAAAGGATGAGGGTGATGTGCTTTGTTATGGAAAACATCAGATTTTGAATATTTAAGGAAGCTGTACCTTTCTTAGTTTCCTTCCTACGGCAGTCAGGTTTCTGGTTTTGTCTATTGAGTTTTGCTTCTCTGCTGGCGCTCAGTGGTTATCGTGGGTGTTGGGGTGAGGGCGGGCAGGGAGGGTGGGGGTGTCCATGGACCCACATAGGTTTTGTTTGGGTTTTTTAGTGCCTCTCTTGCTGCACCGTATAATAATGGATTGCTTCCAGTGTTATTGACCGAACAGGAGGATGAGAAGGATGCTGTAGAGATCTTTTGGGGGTTGGTTTATTTGAGGATTGTTATTTAACTCTAAAAGCAATAAGAAATTGCAGTGGTCTTCTAATACTTAGTGATGGGTTTTTTTATGTACTGGTTTGGAAATCTGAGATTATATTTGATATTCCATGGCTGTTCCGTTATGGGATATTGCAGGTTTTAACTCTCACATCTCAGCATTCCTGGCAGATATGCAACTTGATAAAGACCTAAGGTTGTTTAGTTTAATCAGACTTTTTTAGATTCCCACCTTCACTGTTCAAAGCACCGGTTATCGATGTGTTTTCTAGTGTTGTCACTTCTTTATAAATAAAGACAATGGAGGTATGCATCCCTGCTGGTATTGTCCATTTTATTTGAACATGGATAACTACTGGAACTCGCACTAGAACGCTCGGAAGGTTGCAGTTTGCAGTGTATCTTTATTAATGTTTGTAAATTCTTATGCAGATATTTAAGATTGTTTCTGACCATTTCGGATTGAAATGCTTTATATGAACAGTGGTACAATAAATTGTCATACGTATATTGGAATTGTATTCGCTGTAGATATTTGTTAGCTTTAATTGCTGCGGGACCCCCGCGAGAAGTGCCGTATGTTGACATAGCTCGAGTTCAGTTCAGAGTTACAGCGTGTAAAACAGCTTGTGTGGAGGAGTGGACGTGCCTGAGCAGCTGAAGTGAACTTGTGTGGCTGTGTAGCTTTATGCGAGACGGCCTGTCATCCGTAAGACTTGAAAGAAAACGGAATGCTAAGGAGAGCGCACGGTTCTCTGCTTGTTCTGGTAACCTTTGGCGTCGGGTCCTTGGTGCCAACACTTGCAAGTATCATTTCAGCAGTCAGGTGAGGTCCTGCTCCCTGTCAGACACTCACTGGGAAAGTGATGGTCCAGGCATTTGGGAAAATGTTTCTAACTCGTTTCTGAGGAAAGTGAATTCAGGTCTATAATACAAGTTAAATGTTTAGTCGTTTGAGTTAAGTTTGTATAGCTTACCAAACGTGTAGCGAGGCAGATGCTGTTTCATCAGCACTGGGTACATGGAAGCGCCAGCCTGGCTTCTGACAGCCTCATAAACCGATTGCTTGAGGGGCGTTTTGGAGTTTCATTGCTGTCCTTGTAACAAGCGGCATTCTGTGGAGGCGAGCGGCGTGAGGAGCTGCAGTTCCACGTATGGATTTGGTTCAAGTGACCCGTCACGCTGTTGTCCTGCGGGCTTGTTGAGCTCCAGTGTGAAGGGAAGGGGGATGAGCTGCCATCGGCCAGGAGCAGCGGGCCCCAGATGCACCCGCTGGGAAGAACGCTGCCGCCGGCACCAGCCGCCTCGCTGAGGGGAGCTCCGCCTGCCAACCCGGGCTCCCCCAGCCTTCCGAGGGCGGAGGTTGGGAGCAGCCCGAATCTGTCGTTCTGCTCGTACGTGTCCTGCGAGATCTGTGCCGGCGGGAGCACGCGCCGGTGCGGCCCCTGACGGGTCTGGGAAGAGCGTGTCCGTTCTCGGGACCCTTTGGCCTCTTCTGCCCAGGCGCGGGGAAGCCCGAGGAGCCCCGTGTAAACCGGCGCTGTCCGCGTTCAGCGTTTTCGATCGGTCGCCGGCTGCCGCACGCGTTTTGCTTCTATCAGTGTTGGAAACGCAGAAAGAAGAAGGTGGCGGAGGCCGTTGGGGGCGCGAGGCGATGGCACCGCCAGCCGGGGTCCGGCACGGGGAGCATCGTGCCGCGCAGGCCCCGAGTTGGCAGCCGCCGTTCGCTGCACGGGTGGCTGATTGGCTCAGACGGGCTCGCTGGCGGCCGGGGCTGCGTGCCGGATCGCGACGACATGCGGATGTTCAGCAGGGAAGTGCTCTCGCTGTCGATGCGGCTGCCGCTTCCAGAGTCCCCTCGTGCCAGCCTGGAATCCCGTGTCCTTTCCTGCAGCGGGTCGGTTCTTCCTTTCCAGCCTGCCCGTATTTCACAGCCGAAACGCCTCCCGTCGGAGCAGCTCCCGTTATCCGGAGCCGGCGTGTGGGAGCGAGGGAAAGCTGCGGACTCTCCTCTGGAAGCGCCACCTCTCCCTTCCAGCTGCCGCTCGGAGGGAGAGCGGTGAAGGTGAGTGAGGTTTGCTGGCCGCAGAGGGCTCGGAGAGCGTCCCCTCGGCGCGGGAAGAGCGGAGCCTGCGGCCGCCGCTCCACCCGTCAGCGCAGCCCTGCTCGCCTCGCTGGGCTCGGCCCGAGGGAGGGCAGCCACGGGCTGGCTTATAAATGGAGGCGAATCATTTGCTTCGGCCTTTACGGATCAATTAGTCGTTTATTGATTACAGCAAGCAATGACAAGCAAACAGCGCTGGGTGCAGCCGGGGAGCCCGCGCTCCGCCAACGGCTCACACCGATTGCCCCGCCCTTCAGTCTTTTCTGTGTTTCCGTCTCCGTGTTCGTGGGGTTCTCTGCGTCTGCGTCGCCACGTAGAGAGTTCTTCTCATCCGTGTGTCCAGGCCCCTTGCAACCCTTGGGCAGCTCCCTCCGAATTCCTCCATATACCCGACTCCTTGGTTTTCTGTAGTTTAATTAGTTTCAGCAGAAGGCAATTTTGACACAACAACCCTTATCTACAAATATATTCTGTATCCATATATGGTTAGACAACCCCCTTTGCGCCCACACAATCAGCTTAGGCAAACACAAAACTGTCTCTGTTTTCTGTCTTGTGGTTTCTCGTTCTCTCCACAAGCTTTCCTCCCCGTTTGATTTCCTACTTGATGGACAAAGGGTCCCGTCTACCCCAGTGTGAGCTGCTGCGGAGCCCGCAGCGCGGGAGGGGAGGGGAGTGCGGGCAGCGCCGCGGGAGCTGCTGCTGCGGGCGATCGGGCGCCCGTCGGGCTCGAACCCGCGACTCGAGAAACGGTCAAAGAATAGCTTCGCCCGGCTCGGTGCTGCCGCGTCGTGGCCGCGCAGCGGTACTGCAGCCCGGGGACGTGTGGTGACTCGGTGCTGCCGCGCCGTGGCCGCGGAGCGGTACTGCAGCCCGGGGACGTGTGGTGACTCGGTGCTGCCGCGTCGTGGCCGCGCAGCGGTACTGCAGCCCGGGGACGTGTGGTGACTCGGTGCTGCCGCGCCGTGGCCGCGCAGCGGTACTGCAGCCCGGAGGGGGCGCACAGGGTCCCTATCATTGACCATATGGGTAAACTTGGCCCGTTGCTGTAAAAGGGCAAATTGCCATAAAGGGGCAAGTTGATTATATGAGGGCAAACTGGGCCAACTGCCATAAAAGAGCAACTTGACCCCGTAAGGGCAAACTGGGCCAATTGCCATAAAATGTCAAATTACCAAAGATAAGGGCAAATTGACCATATAAGTCAAACTGAGACAGTTGCGATAGAAGAGCAGATTGACCATATAAGGGCAAACTGGCCGAATTGTCCATAAAAGGGGAAATTGTCCATAAAATGGCCACAGAACACGGCACAGGCAAAGTGGGATCCAGAGGCGACCAATCAGAGCGCGGAGTCCACAGCCAATCAGAGCACGGCACCGGCAAGGGGGAATCGTGGAGCCACCAATCAGAACGTGGCTCTCGAGGCCAATCACAAGACAGCGGCGGCAGGATCAAGAAGTGACCAATCACAGCGCGGAAGGCACAGCCAATCAGAAGACAGGACTGACAAGATGGCATCGAGAATAGACCAATCAAGAGCGGAACCTACAGCCAATCAAAAACCAGCACTGGCAAGGACGGATAGAGAAGTGACCAATCAGAGCGCGGAGCTCGCAGCCTTTCGATGCCCTGGAAATGAGGGGGGGGCTCGGTGCTGCCGCGCCGTGGCCGCGGGACGGTACTGCAGCCCGGGGCGGACGAGCCGGGAGGGGCGGGGAGCGGCGCGACTCGAATTGCGGCTCGGATCCGCTCGGCTTCTGTCGGCTCCGCGCGGCGCCGTTCGGGACGGCTCGGCTCTGCTCTTCGCTGCCCCTCCGCCCGCCGCCGGCTGCGGCCAGCGAGGTGCAGGCTGATGGCCGGGAGAGGGACGGCGCCCCGAGCCCCGCGCGTCCCCCGTCCCTGCCCGGGGTGCCCGCGCCCCCCGCGTCCCCCGAGAGCCCCCGGGAAGGGCCCCGCAGAGAGCGCTCCCATTGGCTGCGCCGCGCGTCCCTCGGCGAGCGGCGGCCAATCGGCGCCGGGAGAGCGGCCGGGGGGCGGGCCGAGGCGGAGCGCGGGCGAGCGGTTCCTGCCGCGCACGTGGCGCGGGCGCCGCGCTCCCTCGCTGCCCGCCGGGGCCCGCGCCAGCCCCGCCGGGGAACGGCTGGAACGGGGCTGGGCTCGGGGGAGTCAGAGGCGCCCGGAGAGGCGCGGCTCGAGGGCGGGGGGGCGGCCGGGAGCGGCGTGGGGCAGCGCTCTATGGCCGGCGGCGCCGCTCCGGGCTCGCTCTCCGTGCTCCGCGGTCCTGCCGGGGCCGGGGTGTGTTTCGCTGCCCCCGGGGAAGGGCGGGAGGGGGAGCGCAGGGGGTGTATGGGGCACAATGGGAGGAGAAGGGGGGGAAGGAGCGGAAAGGGAGGCTTGGAAAGCGCTTTTGTGTTCTCAGTCTAGAGAGAGCGAGGGGGGTGTCGCTTTTTTGGGGTGTTGTGTGCGGTGCTGAGAGCTGCGGGGGCAGGGGGGGGGGTTCATTTCAACCACGGTTCCTCGGAGTATTTTGCCCTAAGAGCTCGTTCCTTTTGCTTTGATCCCCTCGAGCTCGATCGCGGTGAGGATGGGGCCGAGTGCCTGGGGGTTAAAATCGGGGGAGCCCCCAAGAGGCAGATCCAGTGATGGAGTCTGTTCCAGAGCAGCCAGCCGAGAAGCAGCAGCTGATGAGCTCTTCCATAAGCACCTGGGGATAGTCTCAAGATCGCTGCCTCTTGTCCTCGGGGCAGGCTTCAATCTTCCGGGTATCTGCTGGAAGTACAATAGAGCCGAGAGGAAGCAGCCTAGGAGGCTCCTGGAGTGCGTGGAAAGCAACGTCCTCACACAAGTGGTGAGTGAAGCGCCAAGGGCAGGTGCCCTCCTGGACCTGCTGTTCGTGAACAGAGAAGGCCTTGGGGGGGGGTGAGGTGGTAGGAGGACGCCTGGGACACAACAGTCACGAGGTGATGGGGTTTTCTGCTCTAGGTGAGGTGAAGAGGGGGATTAGCAGGACAGTCGCATTAAATCTCCAGAGGGCAGACTTTAGACTGTCCAGAAGGCTGGTTGGCAAAGTCCCATGGGAGGCAGCGCTTGAGGGCGAGGGAGCCCACGAGGGCTGGGAGCTCTTCAGAAAGGAGCCCTAGCAGCTCAGGAGAAAGCCATCCCCATGTTCCGGAAAAGGAGCCGGCAGGGGAGAAAACCTGCTTGGTTGAGTAAGGAGATCTTGAGAGACATCAAAAAGGAGAGGAGGGTCTGTGAGCATCGGAAGAAGGGACAGGCCTCTTGGGTGAACTACATGGAGGAACTGAGATCGTGCAGAGAAAAAATCAGGAGGGCTAAGGCCCAACTAGGAATCAAATTGGCTAAGTCTGTGAAAGGCAATAAAAAATCTTTTTATAAATACATTAACAATAAAAGAAGGACTAGGGAGAATATTCAGACCCTATTGGAGGCAGAACTGACAAGAGTGACAGTGGATGAGGGCAAGGCTGAGGTACTTAATGCCTTCTTTGCCTCAGTCTTTAATAGTAAGGAAGGTTGTTCCCTCTGTGTCCAAACCCAGGAGTTAGAGGAGCAGAATGAGGCTCCCATGATCCAAGAGGAGGTGGTCAGAGCCTTGCTTGCCCAGCGAGACACCCACAGGTCTCTGGGGCGGGATGGGATCCAGCCAAGAGCATTGAAGGAGCTGGCGGACGTGCTGGCCAAACCCCTTACCATCATAGCTGGGGGTGTTCAGCCTGGAGAGGAGGAGGCTGAGGGGAGACCTCATTGCTCTCTAGAACTACCTGAGAGGAGTTTTGTGGAGAGGAGGGAGCTGGGCTCTTGATGGGAATGGTTGGACTCGCTGATACGGTGGGTCCTTTCCAACCTATGGGTACTCTGATTCTATGATTGTTTTTGCTCTGTCAGCAGAGAGACTCTGTCAGAGGTGTTGATGATGAGAGAGCCCCTGCGGGATCCCGATGCCTCCTCAGGGAGAGGGGGGGAAGCAGCGTGGCGGTGCCCTCCAGGGCAGCAGCATTCGGGTATGTGGCTTTTTCGGGCCCACACCACACACATGCAAATTTCCCATTGCCTTTCTCAGGCCCTGTTTGAATTCTTTGACCTCCTCTGCCCTGCTTCGACCTCCTCTGCCCTGCTTCGACCTCCTCTGCCCTGCTTCGACCTCCTCTGTCGTGCTTCGACCTCCTCCGTCGTGCTTCGACCTCCTCCGTCGTGCTTCGACCTCCTCCGTCGTGCTTCGACCTCCTCCGTCGTGCTTCGACCTCCTCCGTCCTGCTGCGACCTCCTCCGTCCTGCTGCGACCTCCTCCGTCCTGCTGCGACCTCCTCCGTCCTGCTGCGACCTCCTCCGTCCTGCTGCGACCTCCTCCGTCCTGCTGCGACCTCCTCCGTCCTGCTGCGACCTCCTCCGTCCTGCTGCGACCTCCTCCGTCCTGCTGCGACCTCCTCCGTCCTGCTGCGACCTCCTCCGTCCTGCTGCGACCTCCTCCGCCCTGCTGCGACCTCCTCCGCCCTGCTTCGACCTCCTCCGCCCTGCTTCGACCTCCTCCGCCCTGCTTCGACCTCCTCCGCCCTGCTTCGACCTCCTCCGTCCTGCTTCGACCTCCTCCGTCGTGCTTCGACCTCCTCCGCCCTGCTTCGACCTCCTCCGCCGTGCTTCGACCTCCTCCGCCGTGCTTCGACCTCCTCCGCCGTGCTTCGACCTCCTCCGCCGTGCTTCGACCTCCTCCGCCGTGCTTCGACCTCCTCCGTCCTGCTTCGACCTCCTCCGTCCTGCTTCGCCCTCCTCCGTCCTGCTTCGCCCTCCTCCGTCCTGCTTCGCCCTCCTCCGCCCTGCTTCGCCCTCCTCCGCCCTGCTTCGCCCTCCTCCGCCCTGCTTCGCCCTCCTCCGCCCTGCTTCGCCCTCCTCCGCCCTGCTTCGCCCTCCTCCGCCCTGCTGCGCCCTCCTCCGCCCTGCTGCGCCCTCCTCCGCCCTGCTGCGCCCTCCTCCGCCCTGCTGCGCCCTCCTCCGCCCTGCTGCGACCTCCTCCGCCCTGCTGCGACCTCCTCCGCCCTGCTGCGACCTCCTCCGCCCTGCTGCGACCTCCTCCGCCCTGCTTCGACCTCCTCCGCCCTGCTGCGACCTCCTCCGCCCTGCTGCGACCTCCTCCGCCCTGCTGCGACCTCCTCCGCCCTGCTGCGACCTCCTCCGCCCTGCTGCGACCTCCTCCGCCCTGCTGCGACCTCCTCCGCCCTGCTGCGACCTCCTCCGCCCTGCTTCGACCTCCTCCGCCCTGCTTCGACCTCCTCCGCCCTGCTTCGACCTCCTCCGCCCTGCTGCGACCTCCTCCGCCCTGCTGCGACCTCCTCCGCCCTGCTTCCCCCTCCTCTGCCCTGCTTCCCCCTCCTCTGCCCTGCTTCCCCCTCCTCTGCCCTGCTTCGACCTCCTCTGCCCTGCTTCGACCTCCTCTGCCCTGCTTCGACCTCCTCTGCCCTGCTTCGACCTCCTCTGCCCTGCTTCGACCTCCTCTGCCCTGCTTCGACCTCCTCTGCCCTGCTGCGACCTCCTCTGCCCTGCTGCGACCTCCTCTGCCCTGCTGCGACCTCCTCTGCCCTGCTGCGACCTCCTCTGCCCTGCTGCGACCTCCTCTGCCCTGCTGCGACCTCCTCTGCCCTGCTTCGACCTCCTCTGCCCTGCTTCGACCTCCTCTGCCCTGCTGCGACCTCCTCTGCCCTGCTGCGACCTCCTCTGCCCTGCTGCGACCTCCTCTGCCCTGCTGCGACCTCCTCTGCCCTGCTGCGACCTCCTCTGCCCTGCTGCGACCTCCTCTGCCCTGCTTCGACCTCCTCTGCCCTGCTGCGACCTCCTCTGCCCTGCTGCGACCTCCTCTGCCCTGCTGCGACCTCCTCTGCCCTGCTGCGACCTCCTCTGCCCTGCTTCCACCTCCTCTGCCCTGCTTCGACCTCCTCTGCCCTGCTTCGACCTCCTCTGCCCTGCTTCGACCTCCTCTGCCCTGCTTCGACCTCCTCTGCCCTGCTTCGACCTCCTCTGCCCTGCTGCGACCTCCTCTGCCCTGCTGCGACCTCCTCTGCCCTGCTTCCACCTCCTCTGCCCTGCTTCCACCTCCTCTGCCCTGCTTCCACCTCCTCTGCCCTGCTTCCACCTCCTCTGCCCTGCTGCGACCTCCTCTGCCCTGCTGCGACCTCCTCTGCCCTGCTGCGACCTCCTCTGCCCTGCTGCGACCTCCTCTGCCCTGCTTCGACCTCCTCTGCCCTGCTGCGACCTCCTCTGCCCTGCTGCGACCTCCTCTGCCCTGCTTCGACCTCCTCTGCCCTGCTTCGACCTCCTCTGCCCTGCTTCGACCTCCTCTGCCCTGCTTCGACCTCCTCTGCCCTGCTTCGACCTCCTCTGCCCTGCTTCGACCTCCTCTGCCCTGCTTCGACCTCCTCTGCCCTGCTGCGACCTCCTCTGCCCTGCTGCGACCTCCTCTGCCCTGCTGCGACCTCCTCTGCCCTGCTGCGACCTCCTCTGCCCTGCTTCCACCTCCTCTGCCCTGCTTCCACCTCCTCTGCCCTGCTGCGACCTCCTCTGCCCTGCTTCGACCTCCTCTGCCCTGCTTCGACCTCCTCTGCCCTGCTTCGACCTCCTCTGCCCTGCTTCGACCTCCTCTGCCCTGCTTCGACCTCCTCTGCCCTGCTTCGACCTCCTCTGCCCTGCTTCGACCTCCTCTGCCCTGCTTCGACCTCCTCTGCCCTGCTTCGACCTCCTCTGCCCTGCTTCGACCTCCTCTGCCCGGCTGCGACCTCCTCTGCCCTGCTGCGACCTCCTCTGCCCTGCTGCGACCTCCTCTGCCCTGCTGCGACCTCCTCTGCCCTGCTGCGACCTCCTCTGCCCTGCTGCGACCTCCTCTGCCCTGCTGCGACCTCCTCTGCCCTGCTGCGACCTCCTCTGCCCTGCTGCGACCTCCTCTGCCCTGCTGCGACCTCCTCTGCCCTGCTTCGACCTCCTCTGCCCTGCTTCCCCCTCCTCTGCCCTGCTTCGACCTCCTCTGCCCTGCTGCGACCTCCTCTGCCCTGCTGCGACCTCCTCTGCCCTGCTGCGACCTCCTCTGCCCTGCTGCGACCTCCTCTGCCCTGCTGCGACCTCCTCTGCCCTGCTGCGACCTCCTCTGCCCTGCTGCGACCTCCTCTGCCCTGCTGCGCATCCTCTGCCCTGCTGCGACCTCCTCTGCCCTGCTTCCACCTCCTCTGCCCTGCTTCGACCTCCTCTGCCCTGCTTCGACCTCCTCTGCCCTGCTTCGACCTCCTCTGCCCTGCTTCGACCTCCTCTGCCCTGCTTCGACCTCCTCTGCCCTGCTTCGACCTCCTCTGCCCTGCTTCGACCTCCTCTGCCCTGCTTCGACCTCCTCTGCCCTGCTTCGACCTCCTCTGCCCTGCTTCGACCTCCTCTGCCCTGCTGCGACCTCCTCTGCCCTGCTGCGACCTCCTCTGCCCTGCTTCCCCCTCCTCTGCCCTGCTTCGACCTCCTCTGCCCTGCTTCGACCTCCTCTGCCCTGCTGCGACCTCCTCTGCCCTGCTGCGACCTCCTCTGCCCTGCTGCGACCTCCTCTGCCCTGCTGCGACCTCCTCTGCCCTGCTGCGACCTCCTCTGCCCTGCTGCGACCTCCTCTGCCCTGCTGCGACCTCCTCTGCCCTGCTTCGACCTCCTCTGCCCTGCTTCGACCTCCTCTGCCCTGCTGCGACCTCCTCTGCCCTGCTGCGACCTCCTCTGCCCTGCTTCGACCTCCTCTGCCCTTCTTCGACCTCCTCTGCCCTGCTGCGAACTCCTCTGCCCTGCTTCCACCTCCTCTGCCCTGCTTCCACCTCCTCTGCCCTGCTTCCACCTCCTCTGCCCTGCTGCGACCTCCTCTGCCCTGCTGCGACCTCCTCTGCCCTGCTGCGACCTCCTCTGCCCTGCTGCGACCTCCTCTGCCCTGCGGCGACCTCCTCTGCCCTGCGGCGACCTCCTCTGCCCTGCTGCGACCTCCTCTGCCCTGCGGCGACCTCCTCTGCCCTGCGGCGACCTCCTCTGCCCTGCGGCGACCTCCTCTGCCCTGCGGCGACCTCCTCTGCCCTGCTGCGACCTCCTTCGACCTTCTCTGACCTTCTCTGACGTCCTCCGTCCTCCTGCGAGGTCCTTCGACCTCCTCTGACCTTCTTCGACCTCCTAAGTCCTTCTGCGAGCTCCTTCGACCTTCTTTGACCTTCTTTGACCTCCTCCGTCCTTCTGCGAGCTCCTTTGACCTTCTCTGACCTTCTTTGACCTCCTCCATCCTTCTGTGAGCTCCTTTGACTTCTTTGACCTTCTTTGACCTCCTCACTACTTCTGCGAGCTCCTTAGACCTTTTTTGACCTTCTTTGATCTCCTCCGTCCTTCTGCGAGCTCATTTGACCTTCTTTGACCTTCTTTAGTCTCCTCCATCCTTCTGCGAGCTCCTTTGACCTTCTCTGACCTTCTTTGACCTCCTCCGTCCTTCTGCAAGCTCCTTCGACCTTTCTTCACCTTCTTTGACCTCCTCCGTCCTTCTGCGAGCTCCTTCGACCTTTCTTGACCTTCTTTGACCTCCTCCGTCCTTCTGCGAGCTCCTTCGACCTTCTTTGACCTTCTTTGACCTCCTCCGACCTTCTTTGACCTCCTCCGACCTTCTTTGACCTTCTCCGACCATCTCCGACCATCTCCGACCTTCTTCGACCATCTCCGACCTTCTTCGACCATCTCCGACCTTCTTCGACCATCTTCGACCTTCTCCGACCTTCTCCGACCTTCTCCGACCTTCTCCGACCTTCTCTGACCTTCTCCGACCTTCTTTGACCTTCTCCGACCTTCTCCGACCTTCTTCGACCTTCTCCGACCTTCTCCGACCTTCTCCGACCTTCTCTGACCTTCTCTGACCTTCTCTGACCTTCTCTGACCTTCTCCGACCTTCTTTGACCTTCTCCGACCTTCTTTGACCTTCTCCGACCTTCTTTGACCTTCTTTGACCTTCTCCGACCTTCTCCGACCTTCTCCGACCTTCTTCGACCTTCTCCGACCTTCTTTGACCTTCTCTGCCCTGCTTTGACCTTCTTCGACCTTCTTTGATCATCTTCGACCTTCTTCGACCTTCTCCGACCGTTTTTGACGTTCTGCGACCTCCTCTGCCCTTCTTCGACCTCCTCTGCCCTTCTTCGACCTCCTCTGCCCTGCTGCGATCTCCTCTGTCCTGATTCCACCTCCTCTGTCCTGCTTCGACCTCCTCTGTCCTGCTTTGACCTCCTCTGTCCTGCTTCGACCTCCTCTGCCCTGCTGCGACCTCCTCTGCCCTGCTTCGACCTCCTCTGCCCTGCTTCGACCTCCTCTGCCCTGCTGCGACCTCCTCTGCCCTGCTGCGACCTCCTCTGCCCTGCTGCGACCTCCTCTGCCCTGCTTCGACCTCCTCTGCCCTGCTTCGACCTCCTCTGCCCTGCTGCGACCTCCTCTGCCCTGCTGCGACCTCCTCTGCCCTGCTGCGACCTCCTCTGCCCTGCTTCGACCTCCTCTGCCCTGCTTCGACCTCCTCTGCCCTGCTTCGACCTCCTCTGCCCTGCTTCGACCTCCTCTGCCCTGCTTCGACCTCCTCTGCCCTGCTGCGACCTCCTCTGCCCTGCTGCGACCTCCTCTGCCCTGCTGCGACCTCCTCTGCCCTGCTGCGACCTCCTCTGCCCTGCTGCGACCTCCTCTGTCCTGCTGCGACCTCCTCTGTTCTGCTTCGACCTCCTCTGCCCTGCTTCGACCTCCTCTGCCCTTCTTCGACCTCCTCTGCCCTTCTTCGACCTCCTCTGCCCTGCTGCGACCTCCTCTGCCCTGCTGCGACCTCCTCTGCACTGCTGCGACCTCCTCTGCCCTGCTGCGACCTCCTCTGTCCTGCTGCGACCTCCTCTGTCCTGCTGCGACCTCCTCTGTCCTGCTGCGACCTCCTCTGTCCTGCTGCGACCTCCTCTGCCCTGCTGCGACCTCCTCTGCCTGCTGCGACCTCCTCTGCCCTGCTTCGACCTCCTCTGCCCTGCTTCGACCTCCTCTGCCCTGCTGCGATCTCCGTCGACCTTCTCTGACGTCCTCCGTCCTCCTTCGACCTCCTCTGACCTTCTCTGACGTCCTCCGTCCTCCTGCAAGCTCCTTCGACCTCCTTTGACCTTCTCTGACGTTCTCCGTCCTCCTGCGAGCTCCTTCGACCTCCTCTGACCTTCTTCGACCTCCTAAGTCCTTCTGCGAGCTCGTTCGTCCTTCTTGAACTTCTTCGACCTCCTCTGTCTTTCTCCGACCTTCTCCGACCTTCTCCGACCTTCTTTGATATCCTCCGTCCTTCTGCGAGCTCCTTTGACCTTCTCTGACCTTCTTTGACCTCCTTCGTCCTTCTGCGAGCTCCTTCGACCTTCTTTGACCTTCTTTGATCTCCTCCGTCCTTCTGCGAGCTCCTTTGACCTTCTCTGACCTTCTTTGATCTCCTCCGTCCTTCTGCGAGCTCCTTCGACCTTCTTTGACCTTCTTTGACCTCCTCCGTCCTTCTGCAAGCTCCTTCGACCTTTCTTGACCTTCTTTGACCTCCTCCGTCCTTCTGCGAGGTCATTCGACCTTTCTTGACCTTCTTTGACCTCCTCCGTCCTTCTGCGAGCTCCTTTGACCTTCTTTGACCTTCTTTGACCTCCTCCGTCCTTCTGCGAGCTCCTTTGACCTTCTTTGACCTTCTTTGACCTCCTCCGTCCTTCTGCGAGCTCCTTTGACCTTCTTTGACCTTCTTTGACCTCCTCCGTCCTTCTGCGAGCTCCTTCGACCTTCTTTGACCTTCTTTGACCTCCTCCGTCCTTCTGCAAGCTCCTTTGACCTTCTTTGACCTTCTTTGACCTTCTCCGTCCTTCTGCGAGCTCCTTCCACCTTCTTTGACCTCCTCTGACCTTCTGCGAGATCCTTCCACCTTCTTTGACCTCCTCTGTCCTTCTGTGAGCTCCTTCGACCTTCTTTGACTTTTCTTGATCTTCTCTGACCTTCCTCTTCTGACCAAATGTTGTTCCTCAGCCTCTCCCAGCTCCGGGCTGTTTGCTGCTCTTCTGCTCGCCGCGGCCAACGGGTGCAGGCCTGGGCTGGGAGAGGGACAGCGCCCCCTGCGCCCCCAGGGCCCTCGTGTCCCCCCATGTGGTGACCGGCTCGAACGGGACTGCAGACTGTCTGTTCAAGTTTCCCTGTTGCACGCTGACTGTTCGTTAGCTTTACAGCTGCTCTGCCAAAGGCTCAAACCCAGCGAGTAAAACCAGCTCCGCCAACGACAGGGGCGGCTCTGCCGAGGTGGCTGGTTTCTCAGCTCTACAAGCGTCGTCATGGGATCGCGATGATCTCTCTTAACTCCACAAGCTCGGAGCGTGCCTCGCGCCTTCCTGGTGGCTCTGACCCCGGCCCGGGAAGAGGCGTGCCGGGGGGAGCCTTTGTGCCTCAGGAGGAGGAGAAATAGCAGGGGGCCCGGGCTGCTTTTCTCGGCTGGGCTGGCACGCGGGCGGGAGGTAGAACATCTCAGCGTGACGAGTTCACGCCGGGTGAGACTCGGTTTGGTTCCATTTCTCCTTTTGACCAAGTCCGTCTAACAGAATAACCGTCGAAACAAATCGTGCTCTCTCTGGACTTTTCCGAAGCTCGGTCCGGTGACGCCGCTTTCCGTCTGGCGAGTCCTCCCGTCCCTCGCGGTTTCCTTTTGGGGGGAGCAGTGAAACCTTTGGCCGCTCTTTGGAATGAGATTCTCTTCTCGGCTCGCTCTGGGGGGGCTGTAGAGCGGGGCTTGGAAGGTCAGAGAAGGAACCGTGGGCGAAGGAGGAAAGTGCTTTTGTCCCGGGGCCGAGGGCCGCCTCGTCTCGTCGCCCTGCTAACGATCCTTTCTGTGCTTCCCTCCCGCAGGTCTCTCTCCTCGGTGCCGCGTGGGAAGCGGATTCCTCCCCTCCTCCTGCCCGCGCCCAGGCGGAAGGCGCTGTCCGCATTAAAGCTTTCGATCGGTCGCCGGCTGCCGCACGCGTTTTGCTTCTATCGGTGTTGGAAACGCAGAAAGAAGAAGGTGGCGGAGGCCGTTGGGGGCGCGAGGCGATGGCGCCGCCAGCCAGGGTCCGGCACGGGGAGCGCCGTGCCGCGCAGGTGCTGTTCAACCACTGAACAGAAACATCTTCAAAGGAATAAAGAAGCCATCGAGGCCTCTGAACTACTGAACAAGGCCCTGGTGTCAGCTCCAGCCTTGGGACTCCCAGATGTCCGTAAGCCATGTTCTTCTCCTCTAGCATTGGCACAGGATCCGGGCCCGTATCACCGAGCAGTTCCACGCTTTTCCAAGCAATCAGCCGCAACTGCAAAAGGTCGGGCTGGACGCCTGCGAGCGGTTACGGCCGTAATACTAGATATCCGGGAAGCCCAAAAATTCACCCTGCACCAGAGAATGATTATGTTGGTGTCCCATAAAATATCTGCTATTTTGGAAGTGAAAGGTGGAAACTGGCTCTCCCTGCAGATACCAGACTGCAATGGTAGAAAATTGTAATTACTAACATGGTCAATCCGGCCTCTTTTCTTCGCAGAAACACGGCGGCCGGCATTCTAAATAAGCTTTGTCACCCCATTGTTGTCCTGTTGATGTCAGTTTTAGTTGGCTTTGTTTTCTCTCCTGTGTTGTTTGTTTGGAATTGGAGAATGCTGCTACAACAACTAACAATTTTGACTTCTCTCTCTAGAGCTCGTGAGAATGTGTGGAATATTAATTTTGAAGCAAAATGCTACCCAGTTCCCCTTTAAAAGATGGATCCTTGATGGGGCCAATGAATTTGCCTGAGTTTAAAAGACAGGGGGGAATTGATGAGCGGGCGTATGATACAGGGGGGAAAGTTAGAAAAACTTAGAGGGCTTAGCGCACCGAGATGCGCGCTGTCTGCTCGTAAAGGCCTGGAAGACCCTGGGTGTTGATAAGGGAGGAGCTCGTTCACAGACATTCGCTGATAAGGGAAAGCTGGAACGTGCCCAACAGCAGAAAGCCGACTGCGTCCTGCTCTGAGGACTTGGAGCTCGACCGGGATGAGGCTGCGCCTGCGCACAGATTGAGTTCCGGGATGATTCGTGAGGAAGATGAAGGCGACTTCAGCCCTGAGCCCCAGCCCACGGCGCTGCGCCTGCACCAGCGTGGGGGAAGCTTCTGGAATCTCATGATAACAGGAAGCGGAGAAAGGTCATGAATCTGTACAAGGCGCTTATGACTAGGCCTGTCTTTACACTCTAACTATCTGCTAGTTAGACCCCAGGGTGTGCGAGTGAGGAGGATTAGCCCCTCGCCCCTGTCGGCAAGTAAACACAGACCTGCGTTATAACCCTTAACGGAGCTATAGAGCTTGATTCCTCCAAACAATCAAAGCGCAAACTGACCCTAAAAGGGCAGATTACCAAAAAGTCTTGAGTGAGGACTGGGAAAGGGAGAAGGGAGGAGCCCGCCGCCATCTTGAGCGAGGGCACGGTGAGGGACTCTGGGCGGGCCTGCCGCCATCTTGAGTGAGGGCACGGTGAGGGACTCTGGGCGGGCCTGCCGCCATCGTGAGTGAGGGCACGGTGAGGGACTCTGGGTGGGCCTGCCGCCATCTTGAGCGAGGGCACAGTGAGGGACTCTGGGTGGGCCTGCCGCCATCTTGAGTGAGGGCACGGTGAGGGACTCTGGGTGGGCCTGCCGCCATCGTGAGTGAGGGCACGGTGAGGGACTCTGGGTGGGCCTGCCGCCATCTTGAGCGAGGGCACAGTGAGGGACTCTGGGCGGGCCCGCCGCCATCTTGAGCGAGGGCACGGTGAGGGACTCTGGGTGGGCCTGCCGCCATCGTGAGTGAGGGCACGGTGAGGGACTCTGGGCGGGCCTGCCGCCATCGTGAGTGAGGGCACGGTGAGGGACTCTGGGCGGGCCTGCCGCCATCGTGAGTGAGGGCAGGGCGTGAAGATGTCGCTGCCACTTTGAGGGAACGGGCGATGCAGAATGGGTGGACTCGCCGCCATCGTGAGTGAGGGCAGGGCATGAAGATATCGCCACAAACTCGAGTGTGGCCACGGGCGAGGGAGACGGGCGAAGCCGCCGCCACTGTGAGTGAAGGCACGGGGCCCACCGCCACCTTGAGTAAGGGTACTGGACGGAAACCGGGGGTCCTGCCGCCACCTTGGGTGGGGGCACGACAAGGGAGACGGCCGAAGCCGCCGCCATCTTGAGTGAGGCAACAGCATGTCCGTGTCGCCACCACCTTGAGTGAGGGCACTGCATGTCAGTTTCGCAGCATCTTGAGTGAGGGATCTGGGAGGGAAACAGGAGGTCATGCCGCCATCTTGAGTGGGGACATAACGTGTCAGTGTCGCCGCCATCTTGAGTGGGGACAAGGGGTCCGCCGGCATGTTGAGTAGGGCCATGTGTCCCGCTACCATCATGAGTGAGGGCACAGCTTGTCAGTGTTGCCGCCATTTGAGTGGGGGCACGGGTCCCGCAGCCATCCTGAATTAGGGCTCTGGGCCCGCCGCTCTCTTAAGTGAGGGCAAAGCTTGTCAGTGTTGCCGCCATCTTGAGTGGGGGCACGGAGTTCGTCGCCATCCTGATTGAGGGTACAGCATGTCGTTGTCGCCGCTATCTTGAGTAAGGGCAAGGGCGAGGGAGACGGGCGAAGCTGCCGCCATCTTGAGTGAGGGCAGGTTGAGGGAGAAAGGGCGGGCCCACCGCCATCTTGGGTGAGGGCACGTGTGTCGAGGTTGCCACCATCTTGAGTGAGGCCACGGGGGTGTTGGTTTTGCCGCCATCTTGAGTGAGTGGGCTCAGTCCTGGGTCCAGTCCTGTTTAATGTCTTTATCAACGACCTGGATGAAGGCATCGAGTCCTCCCTTAGCAAGTTTGCAGATGACACCAAGCTGGGTGGAAGTGTGGATCTGCTGGAGGGTCGGGAGGCTCTGCAAAGGGATCTGAACAGGCTGGACTGCTGGGCTGAGACCAACGGCATGAGGTTTAACAAGGCCAAATGCCGGGTCCTGCACTTGGGGCACAACAACCCTAAGCAGAGGTACAAACTAGGAGAAGCCTGGCTGGAAAGCTGCCAGGAGGAGAAGGACCTGGGGGTGCTGGTTGACAGCGACTGAACACGAGCCAGCAGTGGCCCAGGTGGCCAAGAAGGCCAATGGCATCTTGGCTTGTATCAGGAATGGTGTGACCAGCAGGTCCAGGGAGGTTCTTCTCCCCCTGTACCTGGCACTGGTGAGACCGCACCTCGAGTCCTGTGTTCAGTGCTGGGCCCCTCACCACAAGAGGGATGTTGTGGCTCTGGAGCGCGTCCAGAGAAGAGCAACGAAGCTGGTGAAGGGGCTGGAGAACAAATCTTATGAGGAGCGGCTGAGAGAGCTGGGGGTGTTCAGCCTGGAGAAGAGGAGGCTGAGGGGAGACCTCGTTGCTCTCTACAACTACCTGAAGGGAGGTTGTGGAGAGGAGGGAGCTGGGCTCTTCTCCCAAGTGACAGGGGACAGGACGAGAGGGAAGGGCCTCAAGCTCTGCCAGGGGAGATTTAGGCTTGAGATTAGGAAAAAGTTCTTCACAGAGAGGGTGGTTAGGCATTGGAACGGTCTGCCCAGGGAGGTGGTTGAGTCGCCGTCCCTGGAGGTGTTTAAGGTGAGGGTGGATGAGGTGCTTAGGAGCATGATTTAGGGATCGGTGGGAATGGTTGGACTCGACAATCCAGTGGGTCTCTTCCAACCTGGTTATTCTGTGATTCTGTGATTCTGTGAGTGCAGGGGGAGTGAAATGGGCGGTCATGCCGCCATCTTGAGTGAGGGTACAGCGTGTTGGTGTCGCCGCCATCTTGAGTGAGGGCACAGCTTGTCGCTGTCGCCGCCATCGTCAGTAAGGGTACGGGGAGGGAAACCGGAGGTCACGCCGCCATCCTGAGTGAGGGCAAAACGCTGCCACCTTTACTAAGGGCACGGCATGTCAGTGTCACCGCCCCCTTGAGTGAGGGCACTGGGCTCGCCGCCATCATCTTGAGTGAGGTAACGACATGTCCATATCGCTGCCATCTTGAATGAGGGCACGGCGACGTACACTGGGCGGGCGCGCCGCCATCTTGAGTGAGGGCACTGGGAGGGAGCCGGACGGGCCCGGCCCCAGCACGAGTGAGGTAACCGCAAATTCACCATATAAGGGCAAATTGAGCAGCTAAGGGCAAAGTTGGTGACCATAAAAGTGCAAATTGACCATGTCAGGGCAATCTTGGGCAATTGTCTGAAAGGGAAAATTTACCGTAAAAGGGCGACCGTGGCCAATTTCCATAAAATGGGCAAATGTATCATTAAAGGGCTAATTTATCATATTACAGCAAACTTGGCCAATTTCCATAAAACAGGCAAATTCAGCATTAAAGGGCAAATTTATCATATTAGGGCAAACTTGGCCAGTTTCCATAAAAGGGTAAATTGATCCTATAAATGAAACGTGACCATAAAATGGGCAAATTTAGCATAAAAGGGCACATTTATCATATTAGGGCAAACTTGGCCAATTGCTGTAAAGGGCAAATTTACCATTAAACAGGAATGGTCGGACTCGATGATCCGATGGGTCTTTTCCAACGTGGTGACTGTATGATTCTGTGCATTACATAATCATATTCTCATGCACCGTTTAGGTGGAACTGAGCAAAATCACAGAGACTGTGCTATTTCTCAGCAGCCAAAGAAGCAGCAAACTCTAAAGGGCCTTTTCAACTCTTTGTTATCGATCCTCTTCTTGCCCTTCTCCCAGCAGCCTTACCATCGCCTACAGCCACTCCTTTCATGTGGTCATCAGGCTGAAACATCCAGGCTGAGAAGCGAGCAATGTTGCTGTGAAGGCGCATGCTGTTATTTCTTGTGAGGATGCTTTCAGACCTGTAGTGGTGGTGTTCCTGCTGAGAATGTAAGGCAGAGTTAATAAACCCCAGCTGCTCCCCAGGCCCTGTTTATACCTGTGAGGGGGTTCACCACACCCCATCCACAGGTGGTGGGTGGGAGGGCCCAGGGGTATATAAACCACCGGCCTTGCCTTAGGGGCTCCTTTGGGTTCTGTTTTCCCTTGAGGTAGGAGGTTTGCTGCTGTGTCTACTCCTTGTAGCTTTTGAGCAGACTAAGGTAGGATGAACAAGGTTGGGTTTTTTTGTCTTCTGAAGAAGCAGAGGCAGCTGTGGGAGGTATGAGTTTTGGAAGCGTCCAGGCTAAACAGCACATGCAGTTGTAACTATGGGATTTTTTGTGTGTGGGATGATGCATTGGCCCTAGGGGCTGTGCAGTTTGTAACAGGCACCTCGTGGGTGATAATAATCTGGAATTAAGTGTGTCAGCGTAGGGTGGGAAGTTGAGTCTATGGGTTGGTGGAAGATAGAAGGGGCCAGGGGATCCCTGGGAAGGGCTCAGAAGCGCAGCTCCCAAGGAACAGCAACGCAGAAGGGTCGTGGGGTTAAAATATAGGGCAGTTTCTGTTAGGAAGGAGCAGGGTTCCTTCTCTAGCCCTTCAGAGGTGGAGAAGGGCTTTAATGGTTTGGGGAAAGGAAGATGGGTTCATCAGTCTTTTTTGGGCTGGTTTGGTGGTCAGATGCGAGTGCCATTCAGGTGTCCATTGCTCTAGTCTCTCTGCAGCTGATGGTAACGATGAGGTTGAGACACAAGGTGTGGATCACCTGGACCTTTGTACAGCAATTGTCTGGTTTGCACACGGAGTTTCCAGTTTAGGTCTCAGAGTAGTCAAATCCCAGTGTTGTGAAGGACCAAGGGTTGTCCCTCAGCTTCTGCCGGCTCTTCGCTGCCGACAGGGTGCGGGCCGGGGCTGGGAGATGGACAGCGCCCCGTGGGCCCCCAGGGCCCCCGTGTCCTGCCCGAGCCCCGCGCGTCCCCCGTCCCTGCCCGGGGTGCCCGCGCCCCCCGAGAGCCCCGCGCGTCCCGGCCGCGCTCGGCTGCCCCCGGGAAGGGCCCCGCAGAGAGCGCTCCCATTGGCTGCGCCGCGCGTCCCTCGGCGAGCGGCGGCCAATCGGCGCCGGGAGAGCGGCCGGGGGGCGGGCCGAGGCGGAGCGCGGGCGAGCGGTTCCTGCCGCGCACGTGGCGCGGGCGCCGCGCTCCCTCGCTGCCCGCCGGGGCCCGCGCCAGCCCCGCCGGGGAACGGCTGGAACGGAGCTGGGCTCGGGGGAGTCAGAGGCGCCCGGAGAGGCGCGGCTCGAGGGCGGGGGGGCGGCCGGGAGCGGCGCGGGGCAGCGCTCTATGGCCGGCGGCGCCGCTCCGGGCTCGCTCTCCGTGCTCCGCGGTCCTGCCGGGGCCGGGGTGTGTTTCGCTGCCCCCGGGGAAGGGCGGGAGGGGGAGCGCAGGGGGTGTATGGGGCACAATGGGAGGAGAAGGGCGGGAAGGAGCGGAAAGGGAGGCTTGGAAAGCGCTTTTGTGTTCTCAGTCTAGAGAGAGCGAGGGGGGTGTCGCTTTTTTGGGGTGTTGTGTGCGGCGGTGAGAGCTGCGGGGGTGGGGGGGGGTCATTTCAACCACGGTTCCTCGGAGTATTTTGCCCTAAGAGCTCGTTCCTTTTGCTTTGATCCCCTCGAGCTCGATCGCGGTGAGGATGGGGCCGAGTGCCTGGGGGTTAAAATCGGGGGAGCCCCCAAGAGGCAGATCCTGTGATGGAGTCTGTTCCAGAGCAGCCAGCCGAGAAGCAGCAGCTGATGAGCTCTTCCATAAGCACCTGGGGACAGTCTCAAGATCGCTGCCTCTTGTCCTCGAGGCAGGCTTCAATCTTCCGGGTATCTGCTGGAAGTACAATAGAGCCGAGAGGAAGCAGCCTAGGAGGCTCCTGGAGTGCGTGGAAAGCAACGTCCTCACACAAGTGGTGAGTGAAGCGCCAAGGGCAGGTGCCCTCCTGGACCTGCTGTTCGTGAACAGAGAAGGCCTTGGGGGGGGGTGAGGTGGTAGGAGGACGCCTGGGACACAACAGTCACGAGGTGATGGGGTTTTCTGCTCTAGGTGAGGTGAAGAGGGGGATTAGCAGGACAGTCGCATTAAATCTCCAGAGGGCAGACTTTAGACTGTCCAGAAGGCTGGTTGGCAAAGTCCCATGGGAGGCAGCGCTTGAGGGCGAGGGAGCCCACGAGGGCTGGGAGCTCTTCAGAAAGGAGCCCTAGCAGCTCAGGAGAAAGCCATCCCCATGTTCCGGAAAAGGAGCCGGCAGGGGAGAAAACCTGCTTGGTTGAGTAAGGAGATCTTGAGAGACATCAAAAAGGAGAGGAGGGTCTGTGAGCATCGGAAGAAGGGACAGGCCTCTTGGGTGAACTACATGGAGGAACTGAGATCGTGCAGAGAAAAAATCAGGAGGGCTAAGGCCCAACTAGGAATCAAATTGGCTAAGTCTGTGAAAGGCAATAAAAAATCTTTTTATAAATACATTAACAATAAAAGAAGGACTAGGGAGAATATTCAGACCCTATTGGAGGCAGAACTGACAAGAGTGACAGGGGATGAGGGCAAGGCTGAGGTACTTAATGCCTTCTTTGCCTCAGTCTTTAATAGTAAGGAAGGTTGTTCCCTCTGTGTCCAAACCCAGGAGTTAGAGGAGCAGAATGAGGCTCCCATGATCCAAGAGGAGGTGGTCAGAGCCTTGCTTGCCCAGCGAGACACCCACAGGTCTCTGGGGCGGGATGGGATCCAGCCAAGAGCATTGAAGGAGCTGGCGGACGTGCTGGCCAAACCCCTTTCCATCATAGCTGGGGGTGTTCAGCCTGGAGAGGAGGAGGCTGAGGGGAGACCTCATTGCTCTCTAGAACTACCTGAGAGGAGTTTTGTGGAGAGGAGGGAGCTGGGCTCTTCTCCCAAGGGACAGGGGACAGGACGAGAGGGAATAGCCTCAAGCTCCACCAGGGGAGGGTCAGGCTGGACATTAGGAAACAATTGTTGACAGAAAGGGTCATTGGTCCCTGGCAGAGGCTGCCCAGGGAGGGGGTTGAGTCCCCTTCCCTGGAGGGGTTTAAGGGGCGGGTGGATGAGGTGCTGAGGGACACGGGTTAGTGATTGATGGGAATGGTTGGACTCGCTGATCCGGTGGGTCCTTTCCAACCTATGGGTACTCTGATTCTATGATTGTTTTTGCTCTGTCAGCAGAGAGACTCTGTCAGACGTATTGATGATGAGAGAGCCCCTGCGGGATCCCGACGCCTCCTCAGGGAGAGGGGGAGAAGCAGCATGGTGGTGCCCTCCAGGTCAGCAGCATTCGGGTATGTGGCTTTTTCGGGCCCACACCACACACATGCAAATTCCCCCATGCCCTCCTCAGGCCCTGTTTGACTTTTGTGACCTCCTCTGTCCTGCTTCGACCTCCTCTGTCCTTCTGCGAACCCCTTCGACCTCCTCTGACCCCCTCTGTCCTTGTGCGAGCCCCTGCGACCTCCTCTGCCCTGCTGCGACCTCCTCTGCCCTGCTGCGACCTCCTTCGACCTTCTCTGACCTTCTTTGACCTCCTCCGTCCTTCTGCGAGCCCCTCTGACCTTCTCTGACCTTCTTTGAACTCCTCCGTCCTTCTGCGAGCTCCTTCGACCTTCTCTGACCTTCTTTGACCTCCTCCATCCTTCTGCGAGCTCCTTCGACCTTCTCTGACCTTCTTTGAACTCCTCCGTCCTTCTGCGAGCTCCTTCGACCTTCTCTGACCTTCTTTGAACTCCTCCGTCCTTCTGCGAGCTCCTTCGACCTTTTCTGACCTTCTTTGACCTCCTCCATCCTTCTGCGAGCTCCTTCGACCTTTCTTCTCCTTCTTTGACCTTCTCTGTCCTTCTGCGAGCTCCTTCGACCTTTTTTGACCTTCTTTGACCTCCTTGGTCCTTCTGCGAGCTCCTTCGACCTTTCTTGACCTTCTTTGACCTCCTCTGTCCTTCTGTGAGCTTCTTCGACCTTCCTTGATCTTCTTTGACGTCCTCCATCCTTCTGCGAGCTCCTTCGACCTTCTCTGACCTCCTCCATCCTTCTGCGTGCTCCTTCGACCTTTCTTGGCCTTCTTTGACCTCCTCTGTCCTTCTGCGAGCTCCTTCAACCTTTTTTGACCTTCTTTGACCTCCTCTGTCCTTCTGCGAGCTCCTTCGACCTCCTCTGACCTTCTTTGACCTCCTCCATCCTTCTCTTAGCTCCTTCGACCTTCTCTGATCTTCTTTGATCTCCTCTGTCCTTCTGAGAGCTCCTTCGACCTTCTTTGACCTCCTCCGTTCCTCTGCGAGCTCCTTCGATCTTCTTAGACATTCTTTGACCTCCTCCCTCCTTCTGCGAGCTCCTTCGACCTTCTTTGACCTTCTTTGACCTCCTCCCTCCTTCTGCGAGCTACTTCGATGTTCTTAGACCTTCTTTGACCTCCTCCCTCCTTCTGTGAGCTCCTTCGACCTTCCTTCACCTCCTTTGACCTCCTCTGTCCTTCTGCGATCTCCTGCGCCCTTCTCTGACCTTCTTTGACCTCCTCTGTCCTTCTGCGAGGTCGTTCGACCTTCTCTGACCTTCTTTGACCTCCTCCGTCCTTCTGCGAGCTCCTTCGACCTTCTCTGACCTTCTTTGACCTCCTTGGTCCTTCTGCGAGCTCCTTCGCCCTTCTCTGACCTTCTTTGACCTTCTCCATCCTTCTGCGAGGTCCTTTGACCTTCTTTAACCTTCTTTGACCTTATCCGTCCTTCGGTGAGCTCCTTTGAACTTCTCTGATCTTCTTAGACCTTCTCCATCCTTCTGCGAACTCCCGTGACCTTCTCTGACCTTCTTTGACCTCCTCCGTCCTTCTGCGAGCTCCTTCGATCTTCTCTGTCCTTCTTTGACCTCCTCGGTCCTTCTGCGAGCTCCTTCGACCTTCTCTGACCTTCTTTGACCTCCTCCGTCCTTCTGCGATCTCCTTCGACCTTTCTTGACCTTCTTTGACCTTCTCCATCCTTCTGCGAGCTCCTTTGACCTTCCTTGACCTTCTTTGACCTCCTCCGTCGTTCTGCGAGGTCCTTCGACCTTCTCTGACCTTCTTTGACCTCTTCCATCCTTCTATGAGCTCCTTCGACCTTCTTTAACCTTCTTTGACCTCCTCCGTCCTTCTGCGAGCTCCTTCGACCTTCTCTGACCTTCTTTGACGTCCTCCGTCCTTCTGTGAGCTCCTTCGACCTTCTCTGACCTTCTTTGACCTCCTCCGTCCTTCTGCGAGCTCCTTCGACCTTTTCTGACCTTCTTTGACCTCCTCCATCCTTCTGCGAGCTCCTTCGACCTTTCTTCTCCTTCTTTGACCTTCTCTGTCCTTCTGCGAGCTCCTTCGACCTTTTTTGACCTTCTTTGACCTCCTTGGTCCTTCTGCGAGCTCCTTCGACCTTTCTTGACCTTCTTTGACCTCCTCTGTCCTTCTGTGAGCTTCTTCGACCTTCCTTGATCTTCTTTGACGTCCTCCATCCTTCTGCGAGCTCCTTTGACCTTCTCTGACCTCCTCCATCCTTCTGCGTGCTCCTTCGACCTTTCTTGGCCTTCTTTGACCTCCTCTGTCCTTCTGCGAGCTCCTTCAACCTTTTTTGACCTTCTTTGACCTCCTCTGTCCTTCTGCGAGCTCCTTCGACCTCCTCTGACCTTCTTTGACCTCCTCCATCCTTCTCTTAGCTCCTTCGACCTTCTCTGATCTTCTTTGATCTCCTCTGTCCTTCTGAGAGCTCCTTCGACCTTCTTTGACCTCCTCCGTTCCTCTGCGAGCTCCTTCGATCTTCTTAGACATTCTTTGACCTCCTCCCTCCTTCTGCGAGCTCCTTCGACCTTCTTTGACCTTCTTTGACCTCCTCCCTCCTTCTGCGAGCTACTTCGATGTTCTTAGACCTTCTTTGACCTCCTCCCTCCTTCTGTGAGCTCCTTCGACCTTCCTTCACCTCCTTTGACCTCCTCTGTCCTTCTGCGATCTCCTGCGCCCTTCTCTGACCTTCTTTGACCTCCTCTGTCCTTCTGCGAGGTCGTTCGACCTTCTCTGACCTTCTTTGACCTCCTCCGTCCTTCTGCGAGCTCCTTCGACCTTCTCTGACCTTCTTTGACCTCCTTGGTCCTTCTGCGAGCTCCTTCGCCCTTCTCTGACCTTCTTTGACCTTCTCCATCCTTCTGCGAGGTCCTTTGACCTTCTTTAACCTTCTTTGACCTTATCCGTCCTTCGGTGAGCTCCTTTGAACTTCTCTGATCTTCTTAGACCTTCTCCATCCTTCTGCGAACTCCCGCGACCTTCTCTGACCTTCTTTGACCTCCTCCGTCCTTCTGCGAGCTCCTTCGATCTTCTCTGTCCTTCTTTGACCTCCTCGGTCCTTCTGCGAGCTCCTTCGACCTTCTCTGACCTTCTTTGACCTCCTCCGTCCTTCTGCGATCTCCTTCGACCTTTCTTGACCTTCTTTGACCTTCTCCATCCTTCTGCGAGCTCCTTTGACCTTCCTTGACCTTCTTTGACCTCCTCCGTCGTTCTGCGAGGTCCTTCGACCTTCTCTGACCTTCTTTGACCTCTTCCATCCTTCTATGAGCTCCTTCGACCTTCTTTAACCTTCTTTGACCTCCTCCGTCCTTCTGCGAGCTCCTTCGACCTTCTCTGACCTTCTTTGACGTCCTCCGTCCTTCTGTGAGCTCCTTCTACCTTCTCTGTCCTTCTTTGACGTCCTCCGTCCTTCTGCGAGCTCCTTCTACCTTCTCTGACCTTCTTTGACCTCCTCGGTCCTTCTGCGAGCTCCTTAGCCCTTCTCTGACCTTCTTTGACCTCCTCCCTCCTTCTGCGAGCTCCTTCGTCCTTCTTTGACCTTCTTTGATCTCCTCCCTCCTTCTGTGAGCTCCTTCGAACTTCTTTGACCTTCTTTGACCTCCTCCGTCCTTCTGCGAGCTCCTTCGTCCTTCTTTGATCTTCTTTGACCTTCTCCGTCCTTCTGCGAGCTCCTTCGGCCTTCTTTGACCTTCTTTGACCTCCTCCGTCCTTCTGCGAGCTCCTTCGGCCTTCTTTGACTTTTTTTGACCTCCTCCCTCCTTCTGCGAGCTCCTTCGACATTTCTTGACCTTCTTTGACCTCCTTGGTCCTTCTGCGAGCTCCTTTGCCCTTCTCTGACCTTCTTTGATCTCCTCCGTCGTTCTACGATCTCCTTCGATGTTCTCTGACCTTCTTTGACCTTCTCCATCCTTCTGCGAACTCCTGCGACCTTCTCTGACCTTCTTTGATCTCCTCCGTCCTTCTGCGAGCTCCTTCGACCTTCTCTGACCTTCTTTGACCTCCTCCGTCATTCTGCGAGCTTCTTCAACCTTCTCTGACCTTCTTTGACCTCCTCCCTCCTTCTGCGAGCTCCTTCGGCCTTCTTTGACGTTCTTTGACCTCCTCCCTCCTTCTGCGAGCTTCTTCGACCTTTCTTGACCTTCTTTGACCTCCTCCGTCCTTCTTCGAGTTCCTTCGGCCTTCTTTGACCTTCTTTGACGTCCTCTCTCCTTCTACGAGCTCTTTCGGCCTTCTTTGACCTTCTTTGACCTCCTCCCTCCTTCTGCGAGCTCCTTCGGCCTTCTTTGACCTTCTTTGACCTCCTCCCTCCTTCTGCGAGCTCCTTCGACTTTCTTTGACCTTCTTTGACCTCCTCCCTCCTTCTGCGAGCTCCTTCAGCCTTCCTTGACCTTCTTTGACCTCCTCTGTCCTTCTGCGATCTCCTTCACATTCTCTGACCTTCTTTGACCTTCTCCGTCCTTCTGCGAGCTCCTTTGACCTTCTCTGATCTTCTTTGACCTCCTCTGTCCTTCTGCGAGCTCCTTCGACCTTCTCTGACCTTCTTTGACCTCCTCCCTCCTTCTGCGAGCTCCTTCGACCTTCTCTGACCTTCTTTGACCTTCTCCATCCTTCTGCGAGCTCCTTCGACCTCCTGTGACCTTCTTTGACCTTCTCCGTCCTTCTGTGAGGTCCTTCGGCGTTCCTTGACCTTGTTTGACCTCCTCCGTCATTCTGCGAGCTCCTTCGACCTTCTCTGACCTTCTTTCATCTCCTCCGTCATTCTGCGAGCTCCTTCGACCTTCTCTGACCTTTTAGGACCTCCTCCGTCCTTCTGCGAGCTCCTTTGACGTTCTTTGACCCTCTCTGTCCTTCTGCAAATTCCTTCGACCCTCTTAGGCCTTCTTTGACCTCCTCCGTCTTTCTGTGAGCTCCTTCGACCTTCTCTGACCTTCTTTGTTCTCCTCCGCCCTTCTGCGAGCTCCTTCGACCTTTCTTGACCTTCTTCGACCTCCTCTGCCCTGCTGCGACCTCCTCTGCCCTGCTGCGACCTCCTCTGCCCTGCTGCGACCTCCTCTGCCCTGCTGCGACCTCCTTTGCCCTGCTGCGATCTCCGTCGACCTTCTCTGACGTCCTCCGTCCTCCTTCGACCTCCTCTGACCTTCTCTGACGTCCTCCGTCCTCCTGCAAGCTCCTTCGACCTCCTTTGACCTTCTCTGACGTTCTCCGTCCTCCTGCGAGCTCCTTCGACCTCCTCTGACCTTCTTCGACCTCCTAAGTCCTTCTGCGAGCTCGTTCGTCCTTCTTGAACTTCTTCGACCTCCTCTGTCTTTCTCCGACCTTCTTTGACCTCCTCCGTCCTTCTGCGAGCTCCTTTGACCTTCTTTGACCTTCTTTGACCTCCTCCGTCCTTCTGCGAGCTCCTTTGACCTTCTTTGACCTTCTTTGACCTCCTCCGTCCTTCTGCGAGCTCCTTCGACCTTCTTTGACCTTCTTTGACCTCCTCCGTCCTTCTGCAAGCTCCTTTGACCTTCTTTGACCTTCTTTGACCTTCTCCGTCCTTCTGCGAGCTCCTTCCACCTTCTTTGACCTCCTCTGACCTTCTGCGAGATCCTTCCACCTTCTTTGACCTCCTCTGTCCTTCTGTGAGCTCCTTCGACCTTCTTTGACTTTTCTTGATCTTCTCTGACCTTCCTCTTCTGACCAAATGTTGTTCCTCAGCCTCTCCCAGCTCCGGGCTGTTTGCTGCTCTTCTGCTCGCCGCGGCCAACGGGTGCAGGCCTGGGCTGGGAGAGGGACAGCGCCCCCTGCGCCCCCAGGGCCCTCGTGTCCCCCCATGTGGTGACCGGCTCGAACGGGACTGCAGACTGTCTGTTCAAGTTTCCCTGTTGCACGCTGACTGTTCGTTAGCTTTACAGCTGCTCTGCCAAAGGCTCAAACCCAGCGAGTAAAACCAGCTCCGCCAACGACAGGGGCGGCTCTGCCGAGGTGGCTGGTTTCTCAGCTCTACAAGCGTCGTCATGGGATCGCGATGATCTCTCTTAACTCCACAAGCTCGGAGCGTGCCTCGCGCCTTCCTGGTGGCTCTGACCCCGGCCCGGGAAGAGGCGTGCCGGGGGGAGCCTTTGTGCCTCAGGAGGAGGAGAAATAGCAGGGGGCCCGGGCTGCTTTTCTCGGCTGGGCTGGCACGCGGGCGGGAGGTAGAACATCTCAGCGTGACGAGTTCACGCCGGGTGAGACTCGGTTTGGTTCCATTTCTCCTTTTGACCAAGTCCGTCTAACAGAATAACCGTCGAAACAAATCGTGCTCTCTCTGGACTTTTCCGAAGCTCGGTCCGGTGACGCCGCTTTCCGTCTGGCGAGTCCTCCCGTCCCTCGCGGTTTCCTTTTGGGGGGAGCAGTGAAACCTTTGGCCGCTCTTTGGAATGAGATTCTCTTCTCGGCTCGCTCTGGGGGGGCTGTAGAGCGGGGCTTGGAAGGTCAGAGAAGGAACCGTGGGCGAAGGAGGAAAGTGCTTTTGTCCCGGGGCCGAGGGCCGCCTCGTCTCGTCGCCCTGCTAACGATCCTTTCTGTGCTTCCCTCCCGCAGGTCTCTCTCCTCGGTGCCGCGTGGGAAGCGGATTCCTCCCCTCCTCCTGCCCGCGCCCAGGCGGAAGGCGCTGTCCGCATTAAAGCTTTCGATCGGTCGCCGGCTGCCGCACGCGTTTTGCTTCTATCGGTGTTGGAAACGCAGAAAGAAGAAGGTGGCGGAGGCCGTTGGGGGCGCGAGGCGATGGCGCCGCCAGCCAGGGTCCGGCACGGGGAGCGCCGTGCCGCGCAGGTGCTGTTCAACCACTGAACAGAAACATCTTCAAAGGAATAAAGAAGCCATCGAGGCCTCTGAACTACTGAACAAGGCCCTGGTGTCAGCTCCAGCCTTGGGACTCCCAGATGTCCGTAAGCCATGTTCTTCTCCTCTAGCATTGGCACAGGATCCGGGCCCGTATCACCGAGCAGTTCCACGCTTTTCCAAGCAATCAGCCGCAACTGCAAAAGGTCGGGCTGGACGCCTGCGAGCGGTTACGGCCGTAATACTAGATATCCGGGAAGCCCAAAAATTCACCCTGCACCAGAGAATGATTATGTTGGTGTCCCATAAAATATCTGCTGTTTTGGAAGTGAAAGGTGGAAACTGGCTCTCCCTGCAGATACCAGACTGCAATGGTAGAAAATTGTAATTACTAACATGGTCAATCCGGCCTCTTTTCTTCGCAGAAACACGGCGGCCGGCATTCTAAATAAGCTTTGTCACCCCATTGTTGTCCTGTTGATGTCAGTTTTAGTTGGCTTTGTTTTCTCTCCTGTGTTGTTTGTTTGGAATTGGAGAATGCTGCTACAACAACTAACAATTTTGACTTCTCTCTCTAGAGCTCGTGAGAATGTGTGGAATATTAATTTTGAAGCAAAATGCTACCCAGTTCCCCTTTAAAAGATGGATCCTTGATGGGGCCAATGAATTTGCCTGAGTTTAAAAGACAGGGGGGAATTGATGAGCGGGCGTATGATACAGGGGGGAAAGTTAGAAAAACTTAGAGGGCTTAGCGCACCGAGATGCGCGCTGTCTGCTCGTAAAGGCCTGGAAGACCCTGGGTGTTGATAAGGGAGGAGCTCGTTCACAGACATTCGCTGATAAGGGAAAGCTGGAACGTGCCCAACAGCAGAAAGCCGACTGCGTCCTGCTCTGAGGACTTGGAGCTCGACCGGGATGAGGCTGCGCCTGCGCACAGATTGAGTTCCGGGATGATTCGTGAGGAAGATGAAGGCGACTTCAGCCCTGAGCCCCAGCCCATGGCGCTGCGCCTGCACCAGCGTGGGGGAAGCTTCTGGAATCTCATGATAACAGGAAGCGGAGAAAGGTCATGAATCTGTACAAGGCGCTTATGACTAGGCCTGTCTTTACACTCTAACTATCTGCTAGTTAGACCCCAGGGTGTGCGAGTGAGGAGGATTAGCCCCTCGCCCCTGTCGGCAAGTAAACACAGACCTGCGTTATAACCCTTAACGGAGCTATAGAGCTTGATTCCTCCAAACAATCAAAGCGCAAACTGACCCTAAAAGGGCAGATTACCAAAAAGTCTTGAGTGAGGACTGGGAAAGGGAGAAGGGAGGAGCCCGCCGCCATCTTGAGCGAGGGCACGGTGAGGGACTCTGGGCGGGCCTGCCGCCATCTTGAGTGAGGGCACGGTGAGGGACTCTGGGCGGGCCTGCCGCCATCTTGAGCGAGGGCACGGTGAGGGACTCTGGGTGGGCCTGCCGCCATCTTGAGCGAGGGCACAGTGAGGGACTCTGGGTGGGCCTGCCGCCATCGTGAGTGAGGGCACGGTGAGGGACTCTGGGCGGGCCTGCCGCCATCGTGAGTGAGGGCACGGTGAGGGACTCTGGGTGGGCCTGCCGCCATCTTGAGCGAGGGCACAGTGAGGGACTCTGGGCGGGCCCGCCGCCATCTTGAGCGAGGGCACGGTGAGGGACTCTGGGTGGGCCTGCCGCCATCGTGAGTGAGGGCACGGTGAGGGACTCTGGGCGGGCCTGCCGCCATCGTGAGTGAGGGCACGGTGAGGGACTCTGGGCGGGCCTGCCGCCATCGTGAGTGAGGGCAGGGCGTGAAGATGTCGCTGCCACTTTGAGGGAACGGGCGATGCAGAATGGGTGGACTCGCCGCCATCGTGAGTGAGGGCAGGGCATGAAGATATCGCCACAAACTCGAGTGTGGCCACGGGCGAGGGAGACGGGCGAAGCCGCCGCCACTGTGAGTGAAGGCACGGGGCCCACCGCCACCTTGAGTAAGGGTACTGGACGGAAACCGGGGGTCCTGCCGCCACCTTGGGTGGGGGCACGACAAGGGAGACGGCCGAAGCCGCCGCCATCTTGAGTGAGGCAACAGCATGTCCGTGTCGCCACCACCTTGAGTGAGGGCACTGCATGTCAGTTTCGCAGCATCTTGAGTGAGGGATCTGGGAGGGAAACAGGAGGTCATGCCGCCATCTTGAGTGGGGACATAACGTGTCAGTGTCGCCGCCATCTTGAGTGGGGACAAGGGGTCCGCCGGCATGTTGAGTAGGGCCATGTGTCCCGCTACCATCATGAGTGAGGGCACAGCTTGTCAGTGTTGCCGCCATTTGAGTGGGGGCACGGGTCCCGCAGCCATCCTGAATTAGGGCTCTGGGCCCGCCGCTCTCTTAAGTGAGGGCAAAGCTTGTCAGTGTTGCCGCCATCTTGAGTGGGGGCACGGAGTTCGTCGCCATCCTGATTGAGGGTACAGCATGTCGTTGTCGCCGCTATCTTGAGTAAGGGCAAGGGCGAGGGAGACGGGCGAAGCTGCCGCCATCTTGAGTGAGGGCAGGTTGAGGGAGAAAGGGCGGGCCCACCGCCATCTTGGGTGAGGGCACGTGTGTCGAGGTTGCCACCATCTTGAGTGAGGCCACGGGGGTGTTGGTTTTGCCGCCATCTTGAGTGAGTGGGCTCAGTCCTGGGTCCAGTCCTGTTTAATGTCTTTATCAACGACCTGGATGAAGGCATCGAGTCCTCCCTTAGCAAGTTTGCAGATGACACCAAGCTGGGTGGAAGTGTGGATCTGCTGGAGGGTCGGGAGGCTCTGCAAAGGGATCTGAACAGGCTGGACTGCTGGGCTGAGACCAACGGCATGAGGTTTAACAAGGCCAAATGCCGGGTCCTGCACTTGGGGCACAACAACCCTAAGCAGAGGTACAAACTAGGAGAAGCCTGGCTGGAAAGCTGCCAGGAGGAGAAGGACCTGGGGGTGCTGGTTGACAGCGACTGAACACGAGCCAGCAGTGGCCC
Organism: Clamator glandarius; assembly: GCA_033459285.1. Taxonomy (NCBI): domain Eukaryota; kingdom Metazoa; phylum Chordata; class Aves; order Cuculiformes; family Cuculidae; genus Clamator; species Clamator glandarius. Next base: position 1,040,394 of record JAUNZM010000560.1, read on the forward strand.
AGGTGGCCAAGAAGGCCAATGGCATCTTGGCTTGTATCAGGAATGGTGTGACCAGCAGGTCCAGGGAGGTTCTTCTCCCCCTGTACCTGGCACTGGTGAGACCGCACCTCGAGTCCTGTGTTCAGTGCTGGGCCCCTCACCACAAGAGGGATGTTGTGGCTCTGGAGCGCGTCCAGAGAAGAGCAACGAAGCTGGTGAAGGGGCTGGAGAACAAATCTTATGAGGAGCGGCTGAGAGAGCTGGGGGTGTTCAGCCTGGAGAAGAGGAGGCTGAGGGGAGACCTCGTTGCTCTCTACAACTACCTGAAGGGAGGTTGTGGAGAGGAGGGAGCTGGGCTCTTCTCCCAAGTGACAGGGGACAGGACGAGAGGGAAGGGCCTCAAGCTCTGCCAGGGGAGATTTAGGCTTGAGATTAGGAAAAAGTTCTTCACAGAGAGGGTGGTTAGGCATTGGAACGGTCTGCCCAGGGAGGTGGTTGAGTCGCCGTCCCTGGAGGTGTTTAAGGTGAGGGTGGATGAGGTGCTTAGGAGCATGATTTAGGGATCGGTGGGAATGGTTGGACTCGACAATCCAGTGGGTCTCTTCCAACCTGGTTATTCTGTGATTCTGTGATTCTGTGAGTGCAGGGGGAGTGAAATGGGCGGTCATGCCGCCATCTTGAGTGAGGGTACAGCGTGTTGGTGTCGCCGCCATCTTGAGTGAGGGCACAGCTTGTCGCTGTCGCCGCCATCGTCAGTAAGGGTACGGGGAGGGAAACCGGAGGTCACGCCGCCATCCTGAGTGAGGGCAAAACGCTGCCACCTTTACTAAGGGCACGGCATGTCAGTGTCACCGCCCCCTTGAGTGAGGGCACTGGGCTCGCCGCCATCATCTTGAGTGAGGTAACGACATGTCCATATCGCTGCCATCTTGAATGAGGGCACGGCGACGTACACTGGGCGGGCGCGCCGCCATCTTGAGTGAGGGCACTGGGAGGGAGCCGGACGGGCCCGGCCCCAGCACGAGTGAGGTAACCGCAAATTCACCATATAAGGGCAAATTGAGCAGCTAAGGGCAAAGTTGGTGACCATAAAAGTGCAAATTGACCATGTCAGGGCAATCTTGGGCAATTGTCTGAAAGGGAAAATTTACCGTAAAAGGGCGACCGTGGCCAATTTCCATAAAATGGGCAAATGTATCATTAAAGGGCTAATTTATCATATTACAGCAAACTTGGCCAATTTCCATAAAACAGGCAAATTCAGCATTAAAGGGCAAATTTATCATATTAGGGCAAACTTGGCCAGTTTCCATAAAAGGGTAAATTGATCCTATAAATGAAACGTGACCATAAAATGGGCAAATTTAGCATAAAAGGGCACATTTATCATATTAGGGCAAACTTGGCCAATTGCTGTAAAGGGCAAATTTACCATTAAACAGGAATGGTCGGACTCGATGATCCGATGGGTCTTTTCCAACGTGGTGACTGTATGATTCTGTGCATTACATAATCATATTCTCATGCACCGTTTAGGTGGAACTGAGCAAAATCACAGAGACTGTGCTATTTCTCAGCAGCCAAAGAAGCAGCAAACTCTAAAGGGCCTTTTCAACTCTTTGTTATCGATCCTCTTCTTGCCCTTCTCCCAGCAGCCTTACCATCGCCTACAGCCACTCCTTTCATGTGGTCATCAGGCTGAAACATCCAGGCTGAGAAGCGAGCAATGTTGCTGTGAAGGCGCATGCTGTTATTTCTTGTGAGGATGCTTTCAGACCTGTAGTGGTGGTGTTCCTGCTGAGAATGTAAGGCAGAGTTAATAAACCCCAGCTGCTCCCCAGGCCCTGTTTATACCTGTGAGGGGGTTCACCACACCCCATCCACAGGTGGTGGGTGGGAGGGCCCAGGGGTATATAAACCACCGGCCTTGCCTTAGGGGCTCCTTTGGGTTCTGTTTTCCCTTGAGGTAGGAGGTTTGCTGCTGTGTCTACTCCTTGTAGCTTTTGAGCAGACTAAGGTAGGATGAACAAGGTTGGGTTTTTTTGTCTTCTGAAGAAGCAGAGGCAGCTGTGGGAGGTATGAGTTTTGGAAGCGTCCAGGCTAAACAGCACATGCAGTTGTAACTATGGGATTTTTTGTGTGTGGGATGATGCATTGGCCCTAGGGGCTGTGCAGTTTGTAACAGGCACCTCGTGGGTGATAATAATCTGGAATTAAGTGTGTCAGCGTAGGGTGGGAAGTTGAGTCTATGGGTTGGTGGAAGATAGAAGGGGCCAGGGGATCCCTGGGAAGGGCTCAGAAGCGCAGCTCCCAAGGAACAGCAACGCAGAAGGGTCGTGGGGTTAAAATATAGGGCAGTTTCTGTTAGGAAGGAGCAGGGTTCCTTCTCTAGCCCTTCAGAGGTGGAGAAGGGCTTTAATGGTTTGGGGAAAGGAAGATGGGTTCATCAGTCTTTTTTGGGCTGGTTTGGTGGTCAGATGCGAGTGCCATTCAGGTGTCCATTGCTCTAGTCTCTCTGCAGCTGATGGTAACGATGAGGTTGAGACACAAGGTGTGGATCACCTGGACCTTTGTACAGCAATTGTCTGGTTTGCACACGGAGTTTCCAGTTTAGGTCTCAGAGTAGTCAAATCCCAGTGTTGTGAGGGACCAAGGGTTGTCCCTCAGCTTCTGCCGGCTCTTCGCTGCCGACAGGGTGCGGGCCGGGGCTGGGAGATGGACAGCGCCCCGTGGGCCCCCAGGGCCCCCGTGTCCTGCCCGAGCCCCGCGCGTCCCCCGTCCCTGCCCGGGGTGCCCGCGCCCCCCGAGAGCCCCGCGCGTCCCGGCCGCGCTCGGCTGCCCCCGGGAAGGGCCCCGCAGAGAGCGCTCCCATTGGCTGCGCCGCGCGTCCCTCGGCGAGCGGCGGCCAATCGGCGCCGGGAGAGCGGCCGGGGGGCGGGCCGAGGCGGAGCGCGGGCGAGCGGTTCCTGCCGCGCACGTGGCGCGGGCGCCGCGCTCCCTCGCTGCCCGCCGGGGCCCGCGCCAGCCCCGCCGGGGAACGGCTGGAACGGAGCTGGGCTCGGGGGAGTCAGAGGCGCCCGGAGAGGCGCGGCTCGAGGGCGGGGGGGCGGCCGGGAGCGGCGCGGGGCAGCGCTCTATGGCCGGCGGCGCCGCTCCGGGCTCGCTCTCCGTGCTCCGCGGTCCTGCCGGGGCCGGGGTGTGTTTCGCTGCCCCCGGGGAAGGGCGGGAGGGGGAGCGCAGGGGGTGTATGGGGCACAATGGGAGGAGAAGGGCGGGAAGGAGCGGAAAGGGAGGCTTGGAAAGCGCTTTTGTGTTCTCAGTCTAGAGAGAGCGAGGGGGGTGTCGCTTTTTTGGGGTGTTGTGTGCGGCGGTGAGAGCTGCGGGGGTGGGGGGGGGTTCATTTCAACCACGGTTCCTCGGAGTATTTTGCCCTAAGAGCTCGTTCCTTTTGCTTTGATCCCCTCGAGCTCGATCGCGGTGAGGATGGGGCCGAGTGCCTGGGGGTTAAAATCGGGGGAGCCCCCAAGAGGCAGATCCTGTGATGGAGTCTGTTCCAGAGCAGCCAGCCGAGAAGCAGCAGCTGATGAGCTCTTCCATAAGCACCTGGGGACAGTCTCAAGATCGCTGCCTCTTGTCCTCGGGGCAGGCTTCAATCTTCCGGGTATCTGCTGGAAGTACAATAGAGCCGAGAGGAAGCAGCCTAGGAGGCTCCTGGAGTGCGTGGAAAGCAACGTCCTCACACAAGTGGTGAGTGAAGCGCCAAGGGCAGGTGCCCTCCTGGACCTGCTGTTCGTGAACAGAGAAGGCCTTGAGGGGGGGGTGAGGTGGTAGGAGGACGCCTGGGACACAACAGTCACGAGGTGATGGGGTTTTCTGCTCTAGGTGAGGTGAAGAGGGGGATTAGCAGGACAGTCGCATTAAATCTCCAGAGGGCAGACTTTAGACTGTCCAGAAGGCTGGTTGGCAAAGTCCCATGGGAGGCAGCGCTTGAGGGCGAGGGAGCCCACGAGGGCTGGGAGCTCTTCAGAAAGGAGCCCTAGCAGCTCAGGAGAAAGCCATCCCCATGTTCCGGAAAAGGAGCCGGCAGGGGAGAAAACCTGCTTGGTTGAGTAAGGAGATCTTGAGAGACATCAAAAAGGAGAGGAGGGTCTGTGAGCATCGGAAGAAGGGACAGGCCTCTTGGGTGAACTACATGGAGGAACTGAGATCGTGCAGAGAAAAAATCAGGAGGGCTAAGGCCCAACTAGGAATCAAATTGGCTAAGTCTGTGAAAGGCAATAAAAAATCTTTTTATAAATACATTAACAATAAAAGAAGGACTAGGGAGAATATTCAGACCCTATTGGAGGCAGAACTGACAAGAGTGACAGGGGATGAGGGCAAGGCTGAGGTACTTAATGCCTTCTTTGCCTCAGTCTTTAATAGTAAGGAAGGTTGTTCCCTCTGTGTCCAAACCCAGGAGTTAGAGGAGCAGAATGAGGCTCCCATGATCCAAGAGGAGGTGGTCAGAGCCTTGCTTGCCCAGCGAGACACCCACAGGTCTCTGGGGCGGGATGGGATCCAGCCAAGAGCATTGAAGGAGCTGGCGGACGTGCTGGCCAAACCCCTTTCCATCATAGCTGGGGGTGTTCAGCCTGGAGAGGAGGAGGCTGAGGGGAGACCTCATTGCTCTCTAGAACTACCTGAGAGGAGTTTTGTGGAGAGGAGGGAGCTGGGCTCTTCTCCCAAGGGACAGGGGACAGGACGAGAGGGAATAGCCTCAAGCTCCACCAGGGGAGGGTCAGGCTGGACATTAGGAAACAATTGTTGACAGAAAGGGTCATTGGTCCCTGGCAGAGGCTGCCCAGGGAGGGGGTTGAGTCCCCTTCCCTGGAGGGGTTTAAGGGGCGGGTGGATGAGGTGCTGAGGGACACGGGTTAGTGATTGATGGGAATGGTTGGACTCGCTGATCCGGTGGGTCCTTTCCAACCTATGGGTACTCTGATTCTATGATTGTTTTTGCTCTGTCAGCAGAGAGACTCTGTCAGACGTATTGATGATGAGAGAGCCCCTGCGGGATCCCGACGCCTCCTCAGGGAGAGGGGGAGAAGCAGCATGGTGGTGCCCTCCAGGTCAGCAGCATTCGGGTATGTGGCTTTTTCGGGCCCACACCACACACATGCAAATTCCCCCATGCCCTCCTCAGGCCCTGTTTGACTTTTGTGACCTCCTCTGTCCTGCTTCGACCTCCTCTGTCCTTCTGCGAACCCCTTCGACCTCCTCTGACCCCCTCTGTCCTTGTGCGAGCCCCTGCGACCTCCTCTGCCCTGCTGCGACCTCCTCTGCCCTGCTGCGACCTCCTTCGACCTTCTCTGACCTTCTTTGACCTCCTCCGTCCTTCTGCGAGCCCCTCTGACCTTCTCTGACCTTCTTTGAACTCCTCCGTCCTTCTGCGAGCTCCTTCGACCTTCTCTGACCTTCTTTGACCTCCTCCATCCTTCTGCGAGCTCCTTCGACCTTCTCTGACCTTCTTTGAACTCCTCCGTCCTTCTGCGAGCTCCTTCGACCTTCTCTGACCTTCTTTGAACTCCTCCGTCCTTCTGCGAGCTCCTTCGACCTTTTCTGACCTTCTTTGACCTCCTCCATCCTTCTGCGAGCTCCTTCGACCTTTCTTCTCCTTCTTTGACCTTCTCTGTCCTTCTGCGAGCTCCTTCGACCTTTTTTGACCTTCTTTGACCTCCTTGGTCCTTCTGCGAGCTTCTTCGACCTTCCTTGACCTTCTTTGACCTCCTCTGTCCTTCTGTGAGCTTCTTCGACCTTCTCTGACCTCCTCCATCCTTCTGCGTGCTCCTTCGACCTTTCTTGGCCTTCTTTGACCTCCTCTGTCCTTCTGCGAGCTCCTTCAACCTTTTTTGACCTTCTTTGACCTCCTCTGTCCTTCTGCGAGCTCCTTCGACCTCCTCTGACCTTCTTTGACCTCCTCCATCCTTCTCTTAGCTCCTTCGACCTTCTCTGATCTTCATTGATCTCCTCTGTCCTTCTGAGAGCTCCTTCGACCTTCTTTGACCTCCTCCGTTCCTCTGCGAGCTCCTTCGATCTTCTTAGACATTCTTTGACCTCCTCCCTCCTTCTGCGAGCTCCTTCGACCTTCTTTGACCTTCTTTGACCTCCTCCCTCCTTCTGCGAGCTACTTCGATGTTCTTAGACCTTCTTTGACCTCCTCCCTCCTTCTGTGAGCTCCTTCGACCTTCCTTCACCTCCTTTGACCTCCTCTGTCCTTCTGCGATCTCCTGCGCCCTTCTCTGACCTTCTTTGACCTCCTCTGTCCTTCTGCGAGGTCGTTCGACCTTCTCTGACCTTCTTTGACCTCCTCCGTCCTTCTGCGAGCTCCTTCGACCTTCTCTGACCTTCTTTGACCTCCTTGGTCCTTCTGCGAGCTCCTTCGCCCTTCTCTGACCTTCTTTGACCTTCTCCATCCTTCTGCGAGGTCCTTTGACCTTCTTTAACCTTCTTTGACCTTATCCGTCCTTCGGTGAGCTCCTTTGAACTTCTCTGATCTTCTTAGACCTTCTCCATCCTTCTGCGAACTCCCGTGACCTTCTCTGACCTTCTTTGACCTCCTCCGTCCTTCTGCGAGCTCCTTCGATCTTCTCTGTCCTTCTTTGACCTCCTCGGTCCTTCTGCGAGCTCCTTCGACCTTCTCTGACCTTCTTTGACCTCCTCCGTCCTTCTGCGATCTCCTTCGACCTTTCTTGACCTTCTTTGACCTTCTCCATCCTTCTGCGAGCTCCTTTGACCTTCCTTGACCTTCTTTGACCTCCTCCGTCGTTCTGCGAGGTCCTTCGACCTTCTCTGACCTTTTTTGACCTCTTCCATCCTTCTATGAGCTCCTTCGACCTTCTTTAACCTTCTTTGACCTCCTCCGTCCTTCTGCGAGCTCCTTCGACCTTCTCTGACCTTCTTTGACGTCCTCCGTCCTTCTGTGAGCTCCTTCGACCTTCTCTGACCTTCTTTGACCTCCTCCGTCCTTCTGCGAGCTCCTTCGACCTTTTCTGACCTTCTTTGACCTCCTCCATCCTTCTGCGAGCTCCTTCGACCTTTCTTCTCCTTCTTTGACCTTCTCTGTCCTTCTGCGAGCTCCTTCGACCTTTTTTGACCTTCTTTGACCTCCTTGGTCCTTCTGCGAGCTCCTTCGACCTTTCTTGACCTTCTTTGACCTCCTCTGTCCTTCTGTGAGCTTCTTCGACCTTCCTTGATCTTCTTTGACGTCCTCCATCCTTCTGCGAGCTCCTTCGACCTTCTCTGACCTCCTCCATCCTTCTGCGTGCTCCTTCGACCTTTCTTGGCCTTCTTTGACCTCCTCTGTCCTTCTGCGAGCTCCTTCAACCTTTTTTGACCTTCTTTGACCTCCTCTGTCCTTCTGCGAGCTCCTTCGACCTCCTCTGACCTTCTTTGACCTCCTCCATCCTTCTCTTAGCTCCTTCGACCTTCTCTGATCTTCTTTGATCTCCTCTGTCCATCTGAGAGCTCCTTCGACCTTCTTTGACCTCCTCCGTTCCTCTGCGAGCTCCTTCGATCTTCTTAGACATTCTTTGACCTCCTCCCTCCTTCTGCGAGCTCCTTCGACCTTCTTTGACCTTCTTTGACCTCCTCCCTCCTTCTGCGAGCTACTTCGATGTTCTTAGACCTTCTTTGACCTCCTCCCTCCTTCTGTGAGCTCCTTCGACCTTCCTTCACCTCCTTTGACCTCCTCTGTCCTTCTGCGATCTCCTGCGCCCTTCTCTGACCTTCTTTGACCTCCTCTGTCCTTCTGCGAGGTCGTTCGACCTTCTCTGACCTTCTTTGACCTCCTCCGTCCTTCTGCGAGCTCCTTCGACCTTCTCTGACCTTCTTTGACCTCCTTGGTCCTTCTGCGAGCTCCTTCGCCCTTCTCTGACCTTCTTTGACCTTCTCCATCCTTCTGCGAGGTCCTTTGACCTTCTTTAACCTTCTTTGACCTTATCCGTCCTTCGGTGAGCTCCTTTGAACTTCTCTGATCTTCTTAGACCTTCTCCATCCTTCTGCGAACTCCCGCGACCTTCTCTGACCTTCTTTGACCTCCTCCGTCCTTCTGCGAGCTCCTTCGATCTTCTCTGTCCTTCTTTGACCTCCTCGGTCCTTCTGCGAGCTCCTTTGACCTTCTCTGACCTTCTTTGACCTCCTCCGTCCTTCTGCGATCTCCTTCGACCTTTCTTGACCTTCTTTGACCTTCTCCATCCTTCTGCGAGCTCCTTTGACCTTCCTTGACCTTCTTTGACCTCCTCCGTCGTTCTGCGAGGTCCTTCGACCTTCTCTGACCTTCTTTGACCTCTTCCATCCTTCTATGAGCTCCTTCGACCTTCTTTAACCTTCTTTGACCTCCTCCGTCCTTCTGCGAGCTCCTTCGACCTTCTCTGACCTTCTTTGACGTCCTCCGTCCTTCTGTGAGCTCCTTCTACCTTCTCTGACCTTCTTTGACCTCCTCCGTCCTTCTGCGAGCTCCTTCGACCTTCTCTGACCTTCTTTGACCTCCTCCCTCCTTCTGCGAGCTCCTTCTACCTTCTCTGACCTTCTTTGACCTCCTCGGTCCTTCTGCGAGCTCCTTAGCCCTTCTCTGACCTTCTTTGACCTCCTCCCTCCTTCTGCGAGCTCCTTCGTCCTTCTTTGACCTTCTTTGATCTCCTCCCTCCTTCTGTGAGCTCCTTCGAACTTCTTTGACCTTCTTTGACCTCCTCCGTCCTTCTGCGAGCTCCTTCGTCCTTCTTTGATCTTCTTTGACCTTCTCCGTCCTTCTGCGAGCTCCTTCGGCCTTCTTTGACCTTCTTTGACCTCCTCCGTCCTTCTGCGAGCTCCTTCGGCCTTCTTTGACTTTTTTTGACCTCCTCCCTCCTTCTGCGAGCTCCTTCGACATTTCTTGACCTTCTTTGACCTCCTTGGTCCTTCTGCGAGCTCCTTTGCCCTTCTCTGACCTTCTTTGATCTCCTCCGTCGTTCTACGATCTCCTTCGATGTTCTCTGACCTTCTTTGACCTTCTCCATCCTTCTGCGAACTCCTGCGACCTTCTCTGACCTTCTTTGATCTCCTCCGTCCTTCTGCGAGCTCCTTCGACCTTCTCTGACCTTCTTTGACCTCCTCCGTCATTCTGCGAGCTCCTTCGATCTTCTCTGTCCTTCTTTGACCTCCTCGGTCCTTCTGCGAGCTCCTTCGACCTTCTCTGACCTTCTTTGACCTCCTCCCTCCTTCTGCGAGCTCCTTCGACCTTCTCTGACCTTCTTTGACCTTCTCCATCCTTCTGCGAGCTCCTTCGACCTCCTGTGACCTTCTTTGACCTTCTCCGTCCTTCTGTGAGGTCCTTCGGCGTTCCTTGACCTTGTTTGACCTCCTCCGTCATTCTGCGAGCTCCTTCGACCTTCTCTGACCTTCTTTCATCTCCTCCGTCATTCTGCGAGCTCCTTCGACCTTCTCTGACCTTTTAGGACCTCCTCCGTCCTTCTGCGAGCTCCTTTGACGTTCTTTGACCCTCTCTGTCCTTCTGCGAATTCCTTCGACCCTCTTAGGCCTTCTTTGACCTCCTCCGTCTTTCTGTGAGCTCCTTCGACCTTCTCTGACCTTCTTTGTTCTCCTCCGCCCTTCTGCGAGCTCCTTCGACCTTTCTTGACCTGCTGCGACCTCCTCTGCCCTGCTGCGACCTCCTCTGCCCTGCTGCGACCTCCTCTGCCCTGCTGCGACCTCCTCTGCCCTGCTGCGACCTCCTCTGCCCTGCTGCGACCTCCTCTGCCCTGCTGCGACCTCCTCTGCCCTGCTGCGACCTCCTCTGCCCTGCTGCGACCTCCTCTGCCCTGCTGCGACCTCCTCTGCCCTGCTGCGACCTCCTCTGCCCTGCTGCGACCTCCTCTGCCCTGCTGCGACCTCCTTTGCCCTGCTTCGACCTCCTCTGCCCTGCTGCGATCTCCGTCGACCTTCTCTGACGTCCTCCGTCCTCCTTCGACCTCCTCTGACGTCCTCCGTCCTCCTGCAAGCTCCTTCGACCTCCTTTGACCTTCTCTGACGTTCTCCGTCCTCCTGCGAGCTCCTTCGACCTCCTCTGACCTTCTTCGACCTCCTAAGTCCTTCTGCGAGCTCGTTCGTCCTTCTTGAACTTCTTCGACCTCCTCTGTCTTTCTCCGACCTTCTTTGATATCCTCCGTCCTTCTGCGAGCTCCTTTGACCTTCTCTGACCTTCTTTGACCTCCTTCGTCCTTCTGCGAGCTCCTTCGACCTTCTTTGACCTTCTTTGATCTCCTCCGTCCTTCTGCGAGCTCCTTCGACCTTCTCTGACCTTCTTTGATCTCCTCCGTCCTTCTGCGAGCTCCTTCGACCTTCTTTGACCTTCTTTGACCTCCTCCGTCCTTCTGCAAGCTCCTTCGACCTTTCTTGACCTTCTTTGACCTCCTCCGTCCTTCTGCGAGGTCATTCGACCTTTCTTGACCTTCTTTGACCTCCTCCGTCCTTCTGCGAGCTCCTTTGACCTTCTTTGACCTTCTTTGACCTCCTCCGTCCTTCTTCGACCTTCTTTGACCTCCTCCGACCATCTCCGACCTTCTCCGACCTTCTCCGACCTTCTCCGACCTTCTCCGACCTTCTCCCACCTTCTCCCACCTTCTCCCACCTTCTCCCACCTTCTCCCACCTTCTCCCACCTTCTCCCACCTTCTCCCACCTTCTCCGACCTTCTCCGACCTTCTTCGACCTTCTCCGACCTTCTCCGACCTTCTTCGACCTTCTCCGACCTTCTTTGACCTTCTCCGACCTTCTTTGACCTTCTTTGACCTTCTTTGACCTTCTCCGACCTTCTCCGACCTTCTCCGACCTTCTCCGACCTTCTCCGACCTTCTTTGACCTTCTCCGACCTTCTCCGACCTTCTCCGACCTTCTCCGACCTTCTCCGACCTTCTCCGACCTTCTCCGACCTTCTCCGACCTTCTCCGACCTTCTCCGACCTTCTCCGACCTTCTCCGACCTTCTCCGACCTTCTCCGACCTTCTCGGACCTTCTTCGACCTTCTTCGACCTTCTCCGACCTTCTTTGACCTTCTCCGACCTTCTCCGACCTTCTTCGACCTTCTCCGACCTTCTTCGACCTTCTCCGACCTTCTCCGACCTTCTTTGACCTTCTTTGACCTTCTTTGACCTTCTTTGACCTTCTTTGACCTTCTTTGACCTTCTTTGACCTTCTTTGACCTTCTTTGACCTTCTTTGACCTTCTTTGACCTTCTTTGACCTTCTTTGACCTTCTTTGACCTTCTTTGACCTTCTCCGACCTTCTCCGACCTTCTCCGACCTTCTTTGACCTTCTTCGACCTTCTTTGACCTTCTCCGACCTTCTCCGACCTTCTCCGACCTTCTTTGACCTTCTCCGACCTTCTTTGACCTTCTCCGACCTTCTCCGACCTTCTCCGACCTTCTCCGACCTTCTCCGACCTTCTCCGACCTTCTCCGACCTTCTCCGACCTTCTCCGACCTTCTTTGACCTTCTCCGACCTTCTTTGACTTTCTTTGACCTTCTTCGACCTTCTTTGACCTTCTCCGACCTTCTCCGACCTTCTTTGACCTTCTCCGACCTTCTCCGACCTTCTTTGACCTTCTCCGACCTTCTCCGACCTTCTTCGACCTTCTCCGACCTTCTTTGACCTTCTCCGACCTTCTTTGACCTTCTCCGACCTTCTCCGACCTTCTCCGACCTTCTTTGACCTTCTTTGACCTTCTCCGACCTTCTCCGACCTTCTCCGACCTTCTTTGACCTTCTCCGACCTTCTTTGACCTTCTTTGACCTTCTCCGATCTTCTTTGACCTTCTTTGACCTTCTCTGCCCTGCTTTGACCTTCTTCGACCTTCTCCGACCTTCTCCGACCGTTTTTGACGTTCTGCGACCTCCTCTGCCCTTCTTCGACCTCCTCTGCCCTGCTGCGACCTCCTCTGCCCTGCTGCGACCTCCTCTGCCCTGCTGCGACCTCCTCTGCCTGCTGCGACCTCCTTTGCCCTGCTTCGACCTCCTCTGCCCTGCTGCGATCTCCGTCGACCTTCTCTGACGTCCTCCGTCCTCCTTCGACCTCCTCTGACCTTCTCTGACGTCCTCCGTCCTCCTGCAAGCTCCTTCGACCTCCTTTGACCTTCTCTGACGTTCTCCGTCCTCCTGCGAGCTCCTTCGACCTCCTCTGACCTTCTTCGACCTCCTAAGTCCTTCTGCGAGCTCGTTCGTCCTTCTTGAACTTCTTCGACCTCCTCTGTCTTTCTCCGACCTTCTCCGACCTTCTCCGACCTTCTTTGATATCCTCCGTCCTTCTGCGAGCTCCTTTGACCTTCTCTGACCTTCTTTGACCTCCTTCGTCCTTCTGCGAGCTCCTTCGACCTTCTTTGACCTTCTTTGATCTCCTCCGTCCTTCTGCGAGCTCCTTCGACCTTCTCTGACCTTCTTTGATCTCCTCCGTCCTTCTGCGAGCTCCTTCGACCTTCTTTGACCTTCTTTGACCTCCTCCGTCCTTCTGCAAGCTCCTTCGACCTTTCTTGACTTTCTTTGACCTCCTCCGTCCTTCTGCGAGGTCATTCGACCTTTCTTGACCTTCTTTGACCTCCTCCGTCCTTCTGCGAGCTCCTTTGACCTTCTTTGACCTTCTTTGACCTCCTCCGTCCTTCTGCGAGCTCCTTTGACCTTCTTTGACCTTCTTTGACCTCCTCCGTCCTTCTGCGAGCTCCTTCGACCTTCTTTGACCTTCTTTGACCTCCTCCGTCCTTCTGCAAGCTCCTTTGACCTTCTTTGACCTTCTTTGACCTTCTCCGTCCTTCTGCGAGCTCCTTCCACCTTCTTTGACCTCCTCTGACCTTCTGCGAGATCCTTCCACCTTCTTTGACCTCCTCTGTCCTTCTGTGAGCTCCTTCGACCTTCTTTGACTTTTCTTGATCTTCTCTGACCTTCCTCTTCTGACCAAATGTTGTTCCTCAGCCTCTCCCAGCTCCGGGCTGTTTGCTGCTCTTCTGCTCGCCGCGGCCAACGGGTGCAGGCTGGGGCTGGGAGAGGGACAGCGCCCCCTGCGCCCCCAGGGCCCTCGTGTCCCCCCATGTGGTGACCGGCTCGAACGGGACTGCAGACTGTCTGTTCAAGTTTCCCTGTTGCACGCTGACTGTTCGTTAGCTTTACAGCTGCTCTGCCAAAGGCTCAAACCCAGCGAGTAAAACCAGCTCCGCCAACGACAGGGGCGGCTCTGCCGAGGTGGCTGGTTTCTCAGCTCTACAAGCGTCGTCGTGGGATCGCGATGATCTCTCTTAACTCCACAAGCTCGGAGCGTGCCTCGCGCCTTCCTGGTGGCTCTGACCCCGGCCCGGGAAGAGGCGTGCCGGGGGGAGCCTTTGTGCCTCAGGAGGAGGAGAAATAGCAGGGGGCCCGGGCTGCTTTTCTCGGCTGGGCTGGCACGCGGGCGGGAGGTAGAACATCTCAGCGTGACGAGTTCACGCCGGGTGAGACTCGGTTTGGTTCCATTTCTCCTTTTGACCAAGTCCGTCTAACAGAATAACCGTCGAAACAAATCGTGCTCTCTCTGGACTTTTCCGAAGCTCGGTCCGGTGACGCCGCTTTCCGTCTGGCGAGTCCTCCCGTCCCTCGCGGTTTCCTTTTGGGGGGAGCAGTGAAACCTTTGGCCGCTCTTTGGAATGAGATTCTCTTCTCGGCTCGCTCTGGGGGGGCTGTAGAGCGGGGCTTGGAAGGTCAGAGAAGGAACCGTGGGCGAAGGAGGAAAGTGCTTTTGTCCCGGGGCCGAGGGCCGCCTCGTCTCGTCGCCCTGCTAACGATCCTTTCTGTGCTTCCCTCCCGCAGGTCTCTCTCCTCGGTGCCGCGTGGGAAGCGGATTCCTCCCCTCCTCCTGCCCGCGCCCAGGCGGAAGGCGCTGTCCGCATTAAAGCTTTCGATCGGTCGCCGGCTGCCGCACGCGTTTTGCTTCTATCGGTGTTGGAAACGCAGAAAGAAGAAGGTGGCGGAGGCCGTTGGGGGCGCGAGGCGATGGCGCCGCCAGCCAGGGTCCGGCACGGGGAGCGCCGTGCCGCGCAGGTGCTGTTCAACCACTGAACAGAAACATCTTCAAAGGAATAAAGAAGCCATCGAGGCCTCTGAACTACTGAACAAGGCCCTGGTGTCAGCTCCAGCCTTGGGACTCCCAGATGTCCGTAAGCCATGTTCTTCTCCTCTAGCATTGGCACAGGATCCGGGCCCGTATCACCGAGCAGTTCCACGCTTTTCCAAGCAATCAGCCGCAACTGCAAAAGGTCGGGCTGGACGCCTGCGAGCGGTTACGGCCGTAATACTAGATATCCGGGAAGCCCAAAAATTCACCCTGCACCAGAGAATGATTATGTTGGTGTCCCATAAAATATCTGCTGTTTTGGAAGTGAAAGGTGGAAACTGGCTCTCCCTGCAGATACCAGACTGCAATGGTAGAAAATTGTAATTACTAACATGGTCAATCCGGCCTCTTTTCTTCGCAGAAACACGGCGGCCGGCATTCTAAATAAGCTTTGTCACCCCATTGTTGTCCTGTTGATGTCAGTTTTAGTTGGCTTTGTTTTCTCTCCTGTGTTGTTTGTTTGGAATTGGAGAATGCTGCTACAACAACTAACAATTTTGACTTCTCTCTCTAGAGCTCGTGAGAATGTGTGGAATATTAATTTTGAAGCAAAATGCTACCCAGTTCCCCTTTAAAAGATGGATCCTTGATGGGGCCAATGAATTTGCCTGAGTTTAAAAGACAGGGGGGAATTGATGAGCGGGCGTATGATACAGGGGGGAAAGTTAGAAAAACTTAGAGGGCTTAGCGCACCGAGATGCGCGCTGTCTGCTCGTAAAGGCCTGGAAGACCCTGGGTGTTGATAAGGGAGGAGCTCGTTCACAGACATTCGCTGATAAGGGAAAGCTGGAACGTGCCCAACAGCAGAAAGCCGACTGCGTCCTGCTCTGAGGACTTGGAGCTCGACCGGGATGAGGCTGCGCCTGCGCACAGATTGAGTTCCGGGATGATTCGTGAGGAAGATGAAGGCGACTTCAGCCCTGAGCCCCAGCCCACGGCGCTGCGCCTGCACCAGCGTGGGGGAAGCTTCTGGAATCTCATGATAACAGGAAGCGGAGAAAGGTCATGAATCTGTACAAGGCGCTTATGACTAGGCCTGTCTTTACACTCTAACTATCTGCTAGTTAGACCCCAGGGTGTGCGAGTGAGGAGGATTAGCCCCTCGCCCCTGTCGGCAAGTAAACACAGACCTGCGTTATAACCCTTAACGGAGCTATAGAGCTTGATTCCTCCAAACAATCAAAGCGCAAACTGACCCTAAAAGGGCAGATTACCAAAAAGTCTTGAGTGAGGACTGGGAAAGGGAGAAGGGAGGAGCCCGCCGCCATCTTGAGCGAGGGCACGGTGAGGGACTCTGGGCGGGCCTGCCGCCATCTTGAGTGAGGGCACGGTGAGGGACTCTGGGCGGGCCTGCCGCCATCGTGAGTGAGGGCACGGTGAGGGACTCTGGGTGGGCCTGCCGCCATCTTGAGCGAGGGCACAGTGAGGGACTCTGGGTGGGCCTGCCGCCATCGTGAGTGAGGGCACGGTGAGGGACTCTGGGCGGGCCTGCCGCCATCGTGAGTGAGGGCACGGTGAGGGACTCTGGGTGGGCCTGCCGCCATCTTGAGCGAGGGCACAGTGAGGGACTCTGGGCGGGCCCGCCGCCATCTTGAGCGAGGGCACGGTGAGGGACTCTGGGTGGGCCTGCCGCCATCGTGAGTGAGGGCACGGTGAGGGACTCTGGGCGGGCCTGCCGCCATCGTGAGTGAGGGCACGGTGAGGGACTCTGGGCGGGCCTGCCGCCATCGTGAGTGAGGGCAGGGCGTGAAGATGTCGCTGCCACTTTGAGGGAACGGGCGATGCAGAATGGGTGGACTCGCCGCCATCGTGAGTGAGGGCAGGGCATGAAGATATCGCCACAAACTCGAGTGTGGCCACGGGCGAGGGAGACGGGCGAAGCCGCCGCCACTGTGAGTGAAGGCACGGGGCCCACCGCCACCTTGAGTAAGGGTACTGGACGGAAACCGGGGGTCCTGCCGCCACCTTGGGTGGGGGCACGACAAGGGAGACGGCCGAAGCCGCCGCCATCTTGAGTGAGGCAACAGCATGTCCGTGTCGCCACCACCTTGAGTGAGGGCACTGCATGTCAGTTTCGCAGCATCTTGAGTGAGGGATCTGGGAGGGAAACAGGAGGTCATGCCGCCATCTTGAGTGGGGACATAACGTGTCAGTGTCGCCGCCATCTTGAGTGGGGACAAGGGGTCCGCCGGCATGTTGAGTAGGGCCATGTGTCCCGCTACCATCATGAGTGAGGGCACAGCTTGTCAGTGTTGCCGCCATTTGAGTGGGGGCACGGGTCCCGCAGCCATCCTGAATTAGGGCTCTGGGCCCGCCGCTCTCTTAAGTGAGGGCAAAGCTTGTCAGTGTTGCCGCCATCTTGAGTGGGGGCACGGAGTTCGTCGCCATCCTGATTGAGGGTACAGCATGTCGTTGTCGCCGCTATCTTGAGTAAGGGCAAGGGCGAGGGAGACGGGCGAAGCTGCCGCCATCTTGAGTGAGGGCAGGTTGAGGGAGAAAGGGCGGGCCCACCGCCATCTTGGGTGAGGGCACGTGTGTCGAGGTTGCCACCATCTTGAGTGAGGCCACGGGGGTGTTGGTTTTGCCGCCATCTTGAGTGAGTGGGCTCAGTCCTGGGTCCAGTCCTGTTTAATGTCTTTATCAACGACCTGGATGAAGGCATCGAGTCCTCCCTTAGCAAGTTTGCAGATGACACCAAGCTGGGTGGAAGTGTGGATCTGCTGGAGGGTCGGGAGGCTCTGCAAAGGGATCTGAACAGGCTGGACTGCTGGGCTGAGACCAACGGCATGAGGTTTAACAAGGCCAAATGCCGGGTCCTGCACTTGGGGCACAACAACCCTAAGCAGAGGTACAAACTAGGAGAAGCCTGGCTGGAAAGCTGCCAGGAGGAGAAGGACCTGGGGGTGCTGGTTGACAGCGACTGAACACGAGCCAGCAGTGGCCCAGGTGGCCAAGAAGGCCAATGGCATCTTGGCTTGTATCAGGAATGGTGTGACCAGCAGGTCCAGGGAGGTTCTTCTCCCCCTGTACCTGGCACTGGTGAGACCGCACCTCGAGTCCTGTGTTCAGTGCTGGGCCCCTCACCACAAGAGGGATGTTGTGGCTCTGGAGCGCGTCCAGAGAAGAGCAACGAAGCTGGTGAAGGGGCTGGAGAACAAATCTTATGAGGAGCGGCTGAGAGAGCTGGGGGTGTTCAGCCTGGAGAAGAGGAGGCTGAGGGGAGACCTCGTTGCTCTCTACAACTACCTGAAGGGAGGTTGTGGAGAGGAGGGAGCTGGGCTCTTCTCCCAAGTGACAGGGGACAGGACGAGAGGGAAGGGCCTCAAGCTCTGCCAGGGGAGATTTAGGCTTGAGATTAGGAAAAAGTTCTTCACAGAGAGGGTGGTTAGGCATTGGAACGGTCTGCCCAGGGAGGTGGTTGAGTCGCCGTCCCTGGAGGTGTTTAAGGTGAGGGTGGATGAGGTGCTTAGGAGCATGATTTAGGGATCGGTGGGAATGGTTGGACTCGACAATCCAGTGGGTCTCTTCCAACCTGGTTATTCTGTGATTCTGTGATTCTGTGAGTGCAGGGGGAGTGAAATGGGCGGTCATGCCGCCATCTTGAGTGAGGGTACAGCGTGTTGGTGTCGCCGCCATCTTGAGTGAGGGCACAGCTTGTCGCTGTCGCCGCCATCGTCAGTAAGGGTACGGGGAGGGAAACCGGAGGTCACGCCGCCATCCTGAGTGAGGGCAAAACGCTGCCACCTTTACTAAGGGCACGGCATGTCAGTGTCACCGCCCCCTTGAGTGAGGGCACTGGGCTCGCCGCCATCATCTTGAGTGAGGTAACGACATGTCCATATCGCTGCCATCTTGAATGAGGGCACGGCGACGTACACTGGGCGGGCGCGCCGCCATCTTGAGTGAGGGCACTGGGAGGGAGCCGGACGGGCCCGGCCCCAGCACGAGTGAGGTAACCGCAAATTCACCATATAAGGGCAAATTGAGCAGCTAAGGGCAAAGTTGGTGACCATAAAAGTGCAAATTGACCATGTCAGGGCAATCTTGGGCAATTGTCTGAAAGGGAAAATTTACCGTAAAAGGGCGACCGTGGCCAATTTCCATAAAATGGGCAAATGTATCATTAAAGGGCTAATTTATCATATTACAGCAAACTTGGCCAATTTCCATAAAACAGGCAAATTCAGCATTAAAGGGCAAATTTATCATATTAGGGCAAACTTGGCCAGTTTCCATAAAAGGGTAAATTGATCCTATAAATGAAACGTGACCATAAAATGGGCAAATTTAGCATAAAAGGGCACATTTATCATATTAGGGCAAACTTGGCCAATTGCTGTAAAGGGCAAATTTACCATTAAACAGGAATGGTCGGACTCGATGATCCGATGGGTCTTTTCCAACGTGGTGACTGTATGATTCTGTGCATTACATAATCATATTCTCATGCACCGTTTAGGTGGAACTGAGCAAAATCACAGAGACTGTGCTATTTCTCAGCAGCCAAAGAAGCAGCAAACTCTAAAGGGCCTTTTCAACTCTTTGTTATCGATCCTCTTCTTGCCCTTCTCCCAGCAGCCTTACCATCGCCTACAGCCACTCCTTTCATGTGGTCATCAGGCTGAAACATCCAGGCTGAGAAGCGAGCAATGTTGCTGTGAAGGCGCATGCTGTTATTTCTTGTGAGGATGCTTTCAGACCTGTAGTGGTGGTGTTCCTGCTGAGAATGTAAGGCAGAGTTAATAAACCCCAGCTGCTCCCCAGGCCCTGTTTATACCTGTGAGGGGGTTCACCACACCCCATCCACAGGTGGTGGGTGGGAGGGCCCAGGGGTATATAAACCACCGGCCTTGCCTTAGGGGCTCCTTTGGGTTCTGTTTTCCCTTGAGGTAGGAGGTTTGCTGCTGTGTCTACTCCTTGTAGCTTTTGAGCAGACTAAGGTAGGATGAACAAGGTTGGGTTTTTTTGTCTTCTGAAGAAGCAGAGGCAGCTGTGGGAGGTATGAGTTTTGGAAGCGTCCAGGCTAAACAGCACATGCAGTTGTAACTATGGGATTTTTTGTGTGTGGGATGATGCATTGGCCCTAGGGGCTGTGCAGTTTGTAACAGGCACCTCGTGGGTGATAATAATCTGGAATTAAGTGTGTCAGCGTAGGGTGGGAAGTTGAGTCTATGGGTTGGTGGAAGATAGAAGGGGCCAGGGGATCCCTGGGAAGGGCTCAGAAGCGCAGCTCCCAAGGAACAGCAACGCAGAAGGGTCGTGGGGTTAAAATATAGGGCAGTTTCTGTTAGGAAGGAGCAGGGTTCCTTCTCTAGCCCTTCAGAGGTGGAGAAGGGCTTTAATGGTTTGGGGAAAGGAAGATGGGTTCATCAGTCTTTTTTGGGCTGGTTTGGTGGTCAGATGCGAGTGCCATTCAGGTGTCCATTGCTCTAGTCTCTCTGCAGCTGATGGTAACGATGAGGTTGAGACACAAGGTGTGGATCACCTGGACCTTTGTACAGCAATTGTCTGGTTTGCACACGGAGTTTCCAGTTTAGGTCTCAGAGTAGTCAAATCCCAGTGTTGTGAGGGACCAAGGGTTGTCCCTCAGCTTCTGCCGGCTCTTCGCTGCCGACAGGGTGCGGGCCGGGGCTGGGAGATGGACAGCGCCCCGTGGGCCCCCAGGGCCCCCGTGTCCTGCCCGAGCCCCGCGCGTCCCCCGTCCCTGCCCGGGGTGCCCGCGCCCCCCGAGAGCCCCGCGCGTCCCGGCCGCGCTCGGCTGCCCCCGGGAAGGGCCCCGCAGAGAGCGCTCCCATTGGCTGCGCCGCGCGTCCCTCGGCGAGCGGCGGCCAATCGGCGCCGGGAGAGCGGCCGGGGGGCGGGCCGAGGCGGAGCGCGGGCGAGCGGTTCCTGCCGCGCACGTGGCGCGGGCGCCGCGCTCCCTCGCTGCCCGCCGGGGCCCGCGCCAGCCCCGCCGGGGAACGGCTGGAACGGAGCTGGGCTCGGGGGAGTCAGAGGCGCCCGGAGAGGCGCGGCTCGAGGGCGGGGGGGCGGCCGGGAGCGGCGCGGGGCAGCGCTCTATGGCCGGCGGCGCCGCTCCGGGCTCGCTCTCCGTGCTCCGCGGTCCTGCCGGGGCCGGGGTGTGTTTCGCTGCCCCCGGGGAAGGGCGGGAGGGGGAGCGCAGGGGGTGTATGGGGCACAATGGGAGGAGAAGGGCGGGAAGGAGCGGAAAGGGAGGCTTGGAAAGCGCTTTTGTGTTCTCAGTCTAGAGAGAGCGAGGGGGGTGTCGCTTTTTTGGGGTGTTGTGTGCGGCGGTGAGAGCTGCGGGGGTGGGGGGGGGTTCATTTCAACCACGGTTCCTCGGAGTATTTTGCCCTAAGAGCTCGTTCCTTTTGCTTTGATCCCCTCGAGCTCGATCGCGGTGAGGATGGGGCCGAGTGCCTGGGGGTTAAAATCGGGGGAGCCCCCAAGAGGCAGATCCTGTGATGGAGTCTGTTCCAGAGCAGCCAGCCGAGAAGCAGCAGCTGATGAGCTCTTCCATAAGCACCTGGGGACAGTCTCAAGATCGCTGCCTCTTGTCCTCGGGGCAGGCTTCAATCTTCCGGGTATCTGCTGGAAGTACAATAGAGCCGAGAGGAAGCAGCCTAGGAGGCTCCTGGAGTGCGTGGAAAGCAACGTCCTCACACAAGTGGTGAGTGAAGCGCCAAGGGCAGGTGCCCTCCTGGACCTGCTGTTCGTGAACAGAGAAGGCCTTGGGGGGGGGGTGAGGTGGTAGGAGGACGCCTGGGACACAACAGTCACGAGGTGATGGGGTTTTCTGCTCTAGGTGAGGTGAAGAGGGGGATTAGCAGGACAGTCGCATTAAATCTCCAGAGGGCAGACTTTAGACTGTCCAGAAGGCTGGTTGGCAAAGTCCCATGGGAGGCAGCGCTTGAGGGCGAGGGAGCCCACGAGGGCTGGGAGCTCTTCAGAAAGGAGCCCTAGCAGCTCAGGAGAAAGCCATCCCCATGTTCCGGAAAAGGAGCCGGCAGGGGAGAAAACCTGCTTGGTTGAGTAAGGAGATCTTGAGAGACATCAAAAAGGAGAGGAGGGTCTGTGAGCATCGGAAGAAGGGACAGGCCTCTTGGGTGAACTACATGGAGGAACTGAGATCGTGCAGAGAAAAAATCAGGAGGGCTAAGGCCCAACTAGGAATCAAATTGGCTAAGTCTGTGAAAGGCAATAAAAAATCTTTTTATAAATACATTAACAATAAAAGAAGGACTAGGGAGAATATTCAGACCCTATTGGAGGCAGAACTGACAAGAGTGACAGGGGATGAGGGCAAGGCTGAGGTACTTAATGCCTTCTTTGCCTCAGTCTTTAATAGTAAGGAAGGTTGTTCCCTCTGTGTCCAAACCCAGGAGTTAGAGGAGCAGAATGAGGCTCCCATGATCCAAGAGGAGGTGGTCAGAGCCTTGCTTGCCCAGCGAGACACCCACAGGTCTCTGGGGCGGGATGGGATCCAGCCAAGAGCATTGAAGGAGCTGGCGGACGTGCTGGCCAAACCCCTTTCCATCATAGCTGGGGGTGTTCAGCCTGGAGAGGAGGAGGCTGAGGGGAGACCTCATTGCTCTCTAGAACTACCTGAGAGGAGTTTTGTGGAGAGGAGGGAGCTGGGCTCTTCTCCCAAGGGACAGGGGACAGGACGAGAGGGAATAGCCTCAAGCTCCACCAGGGGAGGGTCAGGCTGGACATTAGGAAACAATTGTTGACAGAAAGGGTCATTGGTCCCTGGCAGAGGCTGCCCAGGGAGGGGGTTGAGTCCCCTTCCCTGGAGGGGTTTAAGGGGCGGGTGGATGAGGTGCTGAGGGACACGGGTTAGTGATTGATGGGAATGGTTGGACTCGCTGATCCGGTGGGTCCTTTCCAACCTATGGGTACTCTGATTCTATGATTGTTTTTGCTCTGTCAGCAGAGAGACTCTGTCAGACGTATTGATGATGAGAGAGCCCCTGCGGGATCCCGACGCCTCCTCAGGGAGAGGGGGAGAAGCAGCATGGTGGTGCCCTCCAGGTCAGCAGCATTCGGGTATGTGGCTTTTTCGGGCCCACACCACACACATGCAAATTCCCCCATGCCCTCCTCAGGCCCTGTTTGACTTTTGTGACCTCCTCTGTCCTGCTTCGACCTCCTCTGTCCTTCTGCGAACCCCTTCGACCTCCTCTGACCCCCTCTGTCCTTGTGCGAGCCCCTGCGACCTCCTCTGCCCTGCTGCGACCTCCTCTGCCCTGCTGCGACCTCCTTCGACCTTCTCTGACCTTCTTTGACCTCCTCCGTCCTTCTGCGAGCCCCTCTGACCTTCTCTGACCTTCTTTGAACTCCTCCGTCCTTCTGCGAGCTCCTTCGACCTTCTCTGACCTTCTTTGACCTCCTCCATCCTTCTGCGAGCTCCTTCGACCTTCTCTGACCTTCTTTGAACTCCTCCGTCCTTCTGCGAGCTCCTTCGACCTTCTCTGACCTTCTTTGAACTCCTCCGTCCTTCTGCGAGCTCCTTCGACCTTTTCTGACCTTCTTTGACCTCCTCCATCCTTCTGCGAGCTCCTTCGACCTTTCTTCTCCTTCTTTGACCTTCTCTGTCCTTCTGCGAGCTCCTTCGACCTTTTTTGACCTTCTTTGACCTCCTTGGTCCTTCTGCGAGCTCCTTCGACCTTTCTTGACCTTCTTTGACCTCCTCTGTCCTTCTGTGAGCTTCTTCGACCTTCCTTGATCTTCTTTGACGTCCTCCATCCTTCTGCGAGCTCCTTCGACCTTCTCTGACCTCCTCCATCCTTCTGCGTGCTCCTTCGACCTTTCTTGGCCTTCTTTGACCTCCTCTGTCCTTCTGCGAGCTCCTTCAACCTTTTTTGACCTTCTTTGACCTCCTCTGTCCTTCTGCGAGCTCCTTCGACCTCCTCTGACCTTCTTTGACCTCCTCCATCCTTCTCTTAGCTCCTTCGACCTTCTCTGATCTTCATTGATCTCCTCTGTCCTTCTGAGAGCTCCTTCGACCTTCTTTGACCTCCTCCGTTCCTCTGCGAGCTCCTTCGATCTTCTTAGACATTCTTTGACCTCCTCCCTCCTTCTGCGAGCTCCTTCGACCTTCTTTGACCTTCTTTGACCTCCTCCCTCCTTCTGCGAGCTACTTCGATGTTCTTAGACCTTCTTTGACCTCCTCCCTCCTTCTGTGAGCTCCTTCGACCTTCCTTCACCTCCTTTGACCTCCTCTGTCCTTCTGCGATCTCCTGCGCCCTTCTCTGACCTTCTTTGACCTCCTCTGTCCTTCTGCGAGGTCGTTCGACCTTCTCTGACCTTCTTTGACCTCCTCCGTCCTTCTGCGAGCTCCTTCGACCTTCTCTGACCTTCTTTGACCTCCTTGGTCCTTCTGCGAGCTCCTTCGCCCTTCTCTGACCTTCTTTGACCTTCTCCATCCTTCTGCGAGGTCCTTTGACCTTCTTTAACCTTCTTTGACCTTATCCGTCCTTCGGTGAGCTCCTTTGAACTTCTCTGATCTTCTTAGACCTTCTCCATCCTTCTGCGAACTCCCGTGACCTTCTCTGACCTTCTTTGACCTCCTCCGTCCTTCTGCGAGCTCCTTCGATCTTCTCTGTCCTTCTTTGACCTCCTCGGTCCTTCTGCGAGCTCCTTCGACCTTCTCTGACCTTCTTTGACCTCCTCCGTCCTTCTGCGATCTCCTTCGACCTTTCTTGACCTTCTTTGACCTTCTCCATCCTTCTGCGAGCTCCTTTGACCTTCCTTGACCTTCTTTGACCTCCTCCGTCGTTCTGCGAGGTCCTTCGACCTTCTCTGACCTTTTTTGACCTCTTCCATCCTTCTATGAGCTCCTTCGACCTTCTTTAACCTTCTTTGACCTCCTCCGTCCTTCTGCGAGCTCCTTCGACCTTCTCTGACCTTCTTTGACGTCCTCCGTCCTTCTGTGAGCTCCTTCGACCTTCTCTGACCTTCTTTGACCTCCTCCGTCCTTCTGCGAGCTCCTTCGACCTTTTCTGACCTTCTTTGACCTCCTCCATCCTTCTGCGAGCTCCTTCGACCTTTCTTCTCCTTCTTTGACCTTCTCTGTCCTTCTGCGAGCTCCTTCGACCTTTTTTGACCTTCTTTGACCTCCTTGGTCCTTCTGCGAGCTCCTTCGACCTTTCTTGACCTTCTTTGACCTCCTCTGTCCTTCTGTGAGCTTCTTCGACCTTCCTTGATCTTCTTTGACGTCCTCCATCCTTCTGCGAGCTCCTTTGACCTTCTCTGACCTCCTCCATCCTTCTGCGTGCTCCTTCGACCTTTCTTGGCCTTCTTTGACCTCCTCTGTCCTTCTGCGAGCTCCTTCAACCTTTTTTGACCTTCTTTGACCTCCTCTGTCCTTCTGCGAGCTCCTTCGACCTCCTCTGACCTTCTTTGACCTCCTCCATCCTTCTCTTAGCTCCTTCGACCTTCTCTGATCTTCTTTGATCTCCTCTGTCCATCTGAGAGCTCCTTCGACCTTCTTTGACCTCCTCCGTTCCTCTGCGAGCTCCTTCGATCTTCTTAGACATTCTTTGACCTCCTCCCTCCTTCTGCGAGCTCCTTCGACCTTCTTTGACCTTCTTTGACCTCCTCCCTCCTTCTGCGAGCTACTTCGATGTTCTTAGACCTTCTTTGACCTCCTCCCTCCTTCTGTGAGCTCCTTCGACCTTCCTTCACCTCCTTTGACCTCCTCTGTCCTTCTGCGATCTCCTGCGCCCTTCTCTGACCTTCTTTGACCTCCTCTGTCCTTCTGCGAGGTCGTTCGACCTTCTCTGACCTTCTTTGACCTCCTCCGTCCTTCTGCGAGCTCCTTCGACCTTCTCTGACCTTCTTTGACCTCCTTGGTCCTTCTGCGAGCTCCTTCGCCCTTCTCTGACCTTCTTTGACCTTCTCCATCCTTCTGCGAGGTCCTTTGACCTTCTTTAACCTTCTTTGACCTTATCCGTCCTTCGGTGAGCTCCTTTGAACTTCTCTGATCTTCTTAGACCTTCTCCATCCTTCTGCGAACTCCCGCGACCTTCTCTGACCTTCTTTGACCTCCTCCGTCCTTCTGCGAGCTCCTTCGATCTTCTCTGTCCTTCTTTGACCTCCTCGGTCCTTCTGCGAGCTCCTTCGACCTTCTCTGACCTTCTTTGACCTCCTCCGTCCTTCTGCGATCTCCTTCGACCTTTCTTGACCTTCTTTGACCTTCTCCATCCTTCTGCGAGCTCCTTTGACCTTCCTTGACCTTCTTTGACCTCCTCCGTCGTTCTGCGAGGTCCTTCGACCTTCTCTGACCTTCTTTGACCTCTTCCATCCTTCTATGAGCTCCTTCGACCTTCTTTAACCTTCTTTGACCTCCTCCGTCCTTCTGCGAGCTCCTTCGACCTTCTCTGACCTTCTTTGACGTCCTCCGTCCTTCTGTGAGCTCCTTCTACCTTCTCTGACCTTCTTTGACCTCCTCCGTCCTTCTGCGAGCTCCTTCGACCTTCTCTGACCTTCTTTGACCTCCTCCCTCCTTCTGCGAGCTCCTTCTACCTTCTCTGACCTTCTTTGACCTCCTCGGTCCTTCTGCGAGCTCCTTAGCCCTTCTCTGACCTTCTTTGACCTCCTCCCTCCTTCTGCGAGCTCCTTCGTCCTTCTTTGACCTTCTTTGATCTCCTCCCTCCTTCTGTGAGCTCCTTCGAACTTCTTTGACCTTCTTTGACCTCCTCCGTCCTTCTGCGAGCTCCTTCGTCCTTCTTTGATCTTCTTTGACCTTCTCCGTCCTTCTGCGAGCTCCTTCGGCCTTCTTTGACCTTCTTTGACCTCCTCCGTCCTTCTGCGAGCTCCTTCGGCCTTCTTTGACTTTTTTTGACCTCCTCCCTCCTTCTGCGAGCTCCTTCGACATTTCTTGACCTTCTTTGACCTCCTTGGTCCTTCTGCGAGCTCCTTTGCCCTTCTCTGACCTTCTTTGATCTCCTCCGTCGTTCTACGATCTCCTTCGATGTTCTCTGACCTTCTTTGACCTTCTCCATCCTTCTGCGAACTCCTGCGACCTTCTCTGACCTTCTTTGATCTCCTCCGTCCTTCTGCGAGCTCCTTCGACCTTCTCTGACCTTCTTTGACCTCCTCCGTCATTCTGCGAGCTCCTTCGATCTTCTCTGTCCTTCTTTGACCTCCTCGGTCCTTCTGCGAGCTCCTTCGACCTTCTCTGACCTTCTTTGACCTCCTCCCTCCTTCTGCGAGCTCCTTCGACCTTCTCTGACCTTCTTTGACCTTCTCCATCCTTCTGCGAGCTCCTTCGACCTCCTGTGACCTTCTTTGACCTTCTCCGTCCTTCTGTGAGGTCCTTCGGCGTTCCTTGACCTTGTTTGACCTCCTCCGTCATTCTGCGAGCTCCTTCGACCTTCTCTGACCTTCTTTCATCTCCTCCGTCATTCTGCGAGCTCCTTCGACCTTCTCTGACCTTTTAGGACCTCCTCCGTCCTTCTGCGAGCTCCTTTGACGTTCTTTGACCCTCTCTGTCCTTCTGCGAATTCCTTCGACCCTCTTAGGCCTTCTTTGACCTCCTCCGTCTTTCTGTGAGCTCCTTCGACCTTCTCTGACCTTCTTTGTTCTCCTCCGCCCTTCTGCGAGCTCCTTCGACCTTTCTTGACCTGCTGCGACCTCCTCTGCCCTGCTGCGACCTCCTCTGCCCTGCTGCGACCTCCTCTGCCCTGCTGCGACCTCCTCTGCCCTGCTGCGACCTCCTCTGCCCTGCTGCGACCTCCTCTGCCCTGCTGCGACCTCCTCTGCCCTGCTGCGACCTCCTCTGCCCTGCTGCGACCTCCTCTGCCCTGCTGCGACCTCCTCTGCCCTGCTGCGACCTCCTCTGCCCTGCTGCGACCTCCTTTGCCCTGCTTCGACCTCCTCTGCCCTGCTGCGATCTCCGTCGACCTTCTCTGACGTCCTCCGTCCTCCTTCGACCTCCTCTGACGTCCTCCGTCCTCCTGCAAGCTCCTTCGACCTCCTTTGACCTTCTCTGACGTTCTCCGTCCTCCTGCGAGCTCCTTCGACCTCCTCTGACCTTCTTCGACCTCCTAAGTCCTTCTGCGAGCTCGTTCGTCCTTCTTGAACTTCTTCGACCTCCTCTGTCTTTCTCCGACCTTCTTTGATATCCTCCGTCCTTCTGCGAGCTCCTTTGACCTTCTCTGACCTTCTTTGACCTCCTTCGTCCTTCTGCGAGCTCCTTCGACCTTCTTTGACCTTCTTTGATCTCCTCCGTCCTTCTGCGAGCTCCTTCGACCTTCTCTGACCTTCTTTGATCTCCTCCGTCCTTCTGCGAGCTCCTTCGACCTTCTTTGACCTTCTTTGACCTCCTCCGTCCTTCTGCAAGCTCCTTCGACCTTTCTTGACCTTCTTTGACCTCCTCCGTCCTTCTGCGAGGTCATTCGACCTTT
Source organism: Clamator glandarius (assembly GCA_033459285.1). NCBI lineage: Eukaryota > Metazoa > Chordata > Aves > Cuculiformes > Cuculidae > Clamator > Clamator glandarius. Next base: position 1,067,930 of record JAUNZM010000560.1, read on the forward strand.
CTTGACCTTCTTTGACCTCCTCCGTCCTTCTGCGAGGTCATTCGACCTTTCTTGACCTTCTTTGAACTCCTCCGTCCTTCTGCGAGCTCCTTTGACCTTCTTTGACCTTCTTTGACCTCCTCCGTCCTTCTGCGAGCTCCTTTGACCTTCTTCGACCTTCTTTGACCTCCTCCGACCATCTCCGACCTTCTCCGACCTTCTCCGACCTTCTCCGACCTTCTCCCACCTTCTCCGACCTTCTCCGACCTTCTCCGACCTTCTCCGACCTTCTCCGACCTTCTCCGACCTTCTCCGACCTTCTCCGACCTTCTCCGACCTTCTCCGACCTTCTCCGACCTTCTTCGACCTTCTCCGACCTTCTTTGACCTTCTCCGACCTTCTCCGACCTTCTTTGACCTTCTTTGACCTTCTCCGACCTTCTTTGACCTTCTCCGACCTTCTTTGACCTTCTTTGACCTTCTCCGACCTTCTCCGACCTTCTCCGACCTTCTCCGACCTTCTCCGACCTTCTCCGACCTTCTCCGACCTTCTCCGACCTTCTCCGACCTTCTCGGACCTTCTTCGACCTTCTTCGACCTTCTTCGACCTTCTCCGACCTTCTTTGACCTTCTTTGACCTTCTTCGACCTTCTTCGACCTTCTTCGACCTTCTCCGACCTTCTCCGACCTTCTCCGACCTTCTCCGACCTTCTTTGACCTTCTTTGACCTTCTTTGACCTTCTTTGACCCTCTCCGACCTTCTTTGACCTTCTTTGACCTTCTCTGACCTTCTCTGACCTTCTCCGACCTTCTCCGACCTTCTTTGACCTTCTCCGACCTTCTTTGACTTTCTTTGACCTTCTTCGACCTTCTTTGACCTTCTCCGACCTTCTCCGACCTTCTTTGACCTTCTCCGACCTTCTTCGACCTTCTCCGACCTTCTTTGACCTTCTCCGACCTTCTTTGACCTTCTCCGACCTTCTTTAACCTTCTCCGACCTTCTTTGACCTTCTCCGACCTTCTCCGACCTTCTCCGACCTTCTTTGACCTTCTCCGACCTTCTTTGACCTTCTTCGACCTTCTCCGACCTTCTTCGACCTTCTTCGACCTTCTCCGATCTTCTTTGACCTTCTTTGACCTTCTCTGCCCTGCTTTGACCTTCTTCGACCTTCTTCGACCTTCTCCGACCTTCTCCGACCGTTTTTGACGTTCTGCGACCTCCTCTGCCCTTCTTCGACCTCCTCTGCCCTGCTGCGACCTCCTCTGCCCTGCTGCGACCTCCTCTGCCCTGCTGCGACCTCCTCTGCCTGCTGCGACCTCCTTTGCCCTGCTTCGACCTCCTCTGCCCTGCTGCGATCTCCGTCGACCTTCTCTGACGTCCTCCGTCCTCCTTCGACCTCCTCTGACCTTCTCTGACGTCCTCCGTCCTCCTGCAAGCTCCTTCGACCTCCTTTGACCTTCTCTGACGTTCTCCGTCCTCCTGCGAGCTCCTTCGACCTCCTCTGACCTTCTTCGACCTCCTAAGTCCTTCTGCGAGCTCATTCGTCCTTCTTGAACTTCTTCGACCTCCTCTGTCTTTCTCCGACCTTCTCCGACCTTCTCCGACCTTCTTTGATATCCTCCGTCCTTCTGCGAGCTCCTTTGACCTTCTCTGACCTTCTTTGACCTCCTTCGTCCTTCTGCGAGCTCCTTCGACCTTCTTTGACCTTCTTTGATCTCCTCCGTCCTTCTGCGAGCTCCTTCGACCTTCTCTGACCTTCTTTGATCTCCTCCGTCCTTCTGCGAGCTCCTTCGACCTTCTTTGACCTTCTTTGACCTCCTCCGTCCTTCTGCAAGCTCCTTCGACCTTTCTTGACTTTCTTTGACCTCCTCCGTCCTTCTGCGAGGTCATTCGACCTTTCTTGACCTTCTTTGACCTCCTCCGTCCTTCTGCGAGCTCCTTTGACCTTCTTTGACCTTCTTTGACCTCCTCCGTCCTTCTGCGAGCTCCTTTGACCTTCTTTGACCTTCTTTGACCTCCTCCGTCCTTCTGCGAGCTCCTTCGACCTTCTTTGACCTTCTTTGACCTCCTCCGTCCTTCTGCAAGCTCCTTTGACCTTCTTTGACCTTCTTTGACCTTCTCCGTCCTTCTGCGAGCTCCTTCCACCTTCTTTGACCTCCTCTGACCTTCTGCGAGATCCTTCCACCTTCTTTGACCTCCTCTGTCCTTCTGTGAGCTCCTTCGACCTTCTTTGACTTTTCTTGATCTTCTCTGACCTTCCTCTTCTGACCAAATGTTGTTCCTCAGCCTCTCCCAGCTCCGGGCTGTTTGCTGCTCTTCTGCTCGCCGCGGCCAACGGGTGCAGGCTGGGGCTGGGAGAGGGACAGCGCCCCCTGCGCCCCCAGGGCCCTCGTGTCCCCCCATGTGGTGACCGGCTCGAACGGGACTGCAGACTGTCTGTTCAAGTTTCCCTGTTGCACGCTGACTGTTCGTTAGCTTTACAGCTGCTCTGCCAAAGGCTCAAACCCAGCGAGTAAAACCAGCTCCGCCAACGACAGGGGCGGCTCTGCCGAGGTGGCTGGTTTCTCAGCTCAACAAGCGTCGTCGTGGGATCGCGATGATCTCTCTTAACTCCACAAGCTCGGAGCGTGCCTCGCGCCTTCCTGGTGGCTCTGACCCCGGCCCGGGAAGAGGCGTGCCGGGGGGAGCCTTTGTGCCTCAGGAGGAGGAGAAATAGCAGGGGGCCCGGGCTGCTTTTCTCGGCTGGGCTGGCACGCGGGCGGGAGGTAGAACATCTCAGCGTGACGAGTTCACGCCGGGTGAGACTCGGTTTGGTTCCATTTCTCCTTTTGACCAAGTCCGTCTAACAGAATAACCGTCGAAACAAATCGTGCTCTCTCTGGACTTTTCCGAAGCTCGGTCCGGTGACGCCGCTTTCCGTCTGGCGAGTCCTCCCGTCCCTCGCGGTTTCCTTTTGGGGGGAGCAGTGAAACCTTTGGCCGCTCTTTGGAATGAGATTCTCTTCTCGGCTCGCTCTGGGGGGGCTGTAGAGCGGGGCTTGGAAGGTCAGAGAAGGAACCGTGGGCGAAGGAGGAAAGTGCTTTTGTCCCGGGGCCGAGGGCCGCCTCGTCTCGTCGCCCTGCTAACGATCCTTTCTGTGCTTCCCTCCCGCAGGTCTCTCTCCTCGGTGCCGCGTGGGAAGCGGATTCCTCCCCTCCTCCTGCCCGCGCCCAGGCGGAAGGCGCTGTCCGCATTAAAGCTTTCGATCGGTCGCCGGCTGCCGCACGCGTTTTGCTTCTATCGGTGTTGGAAACGCAGAAAGAAGAAGGTGGCGGAGGCCGTTGGGGGCGCGAGGCGATGGCGCCGCCAGCCAGGGTCCGGCACGGGGAGCGCCGTGCCGCGCAGGTGCTGTTCAACCACTGAACAGAAACATCTTCAAAGGAATAAAGAAGCCATCGAGGCCTCTGAACTACTGAACAAGGCCCTGGTGTCAGCTCCAGCCTTGGGACTCCCAGATGTCCGTAAGCCATGTTCTTCTCCTCTAGCATTGGCACAGGATCCGGGCCCGTATCACCGAGCAGTTCCACGCTTTTCCAAGCAATCAGCCGCAACTGCAAAAGGTCGGGCTGGACGCCTGCGAGCGGTTACGGCCGTAATACTAGATATCCGGGAAGCCCAAAAATTCACCCTGCACCAGAGAATGATTATGTTGGTGTCCCATAAAATATCTGCTGTTTTGGAAGTGAAAGGTGGAAACTGGCTCTCCCTGCAGATACCAGACTGCAATGGTAGAAAATTGTAATTACTAACATGGTCAATCCGGCCTCTTTTCTTCGCAGAAACACGGCGGCCGGCATTCTAAATAAGCTTTGTCACCCCATTGTTGTCCTGTTGATGTCAGTTTTAGTTGGCTTTGTTTTCTCTCCTGTGTTGTTTGTTTGGAATTGGAGAATGCTGCTACAACAACTAACAATTTTGACTTCTCTCTCTAGAGCTCGTGAGAATGTGTGGAATATTAATTTTGAAGCAAAATGCTACCCAGTTCCCCTTTAAAAGATGGATCCTTGATGGGGCCAATGAATTTGCCTGAGTTTAAAAGACAGGGGGGAATTGATGAGCGGGCGTATGATACAGGGGGGAAAGTTAGAAAAACTTAGAGGGCTTAGCGCACCGAGATGCGCGCTGTCTGCTCGTAAAGGCCTGGAAGACCCTGGGTGTTGATAAGGGAGGAGCTCGTTCACAGACATTCGCTGATAAGGGAAAGCTGGAACGTGCCCAACAGCAGAAAGCCGACTGCGTCCTGCTCTGAGGACTTGGAGCTCGACCGGGATGAGGCTGCGCCTGCGCACAGATTGAGTTCCGGGATGATTCGTGAGGAAGATGAAGGCGACTTCAGCCCTGAGCCCCAGCCCACGGCGCTGCGCCTGCACCAGCGTGGGGGAAGCTTCTGGAATCTCATGATAACAGGAAGCGGAGAAAGGTCATGAATCTGTACAAGGCGCTTATGACTAGGCCTGTCTTTACACTCTAACTATCTGCTAGTTAGACCCCAGGGTGTGCGAGTGAGGAGGATTAGCCCCTCGCCCCTGTCGGCAAGTAAACACAGACCTGCGTTATAACCCTTAACGGAGCTATAGAGCTTGATTCCTCCAAACAATCAAAGCGCAAACTGACCCTAAAAGGGCAGATTACCAAAAAGTCTTGAGTGAGGACTGGGAAAGGGAGAAGGGAGGAGCCCGCCGCCATCTTGAGCGAGGGCACGGTGAGGGACTCTGGGCGGGCCTGCCGCCATCTTGAGTGAGGGCACGGTGAGGGACTCTGGGCGGGCCTGCCGCCATCGTGAGTGAGGGCACGGTGAGGGACTCTGGGTGGGCCTGCCGCCATCTTGAGCGAGGGCACAGTGAGGGACTCTGGGTGGGCCTGCCGCCATCGTGAGTGAGGGCACGGTGAGGGACTCTGGGCGGGCCTGCCGCCATCGTGAGTGAGGGCACGGTGAGGGACTCTGGGTGGGCCTGCCGCCATCTTGAGCGAGGGCACAGTGAGGGACTCTGGGCGGGCCCGCCGCCATCTTGAGCGAGGGCACGGTGAGGGACTCTGGGTGGGCCTGCCGCCATCGTGAGTGAGGGCACGGTGAGGGACTCTGGGCGGGCCTGCCGCCATCGTGAGTGAGGGCACGGTGAGGGACTCTGGGCGGGCCTGCCGCCATCGTGAGTGAGGGCAGGGCGTGAAGATGTCGCTGCCACTTTGAGGGAACGGGCGATGCAGAATGGGTGGACTCGCCGCCATCGTGAGTGAGGGCAGGGCATGAAGATATCGCCACAAACTCGAGTGTGGCCACGGGCGAGGGAGACGGGCGAAGCCGCCGCCACTGTGAGTGAAGGCACGGGGCCCACCGCCACCTTGAGTAAGGGTACTGGACGGAAACCGGGGGTCCTGCCGCCACCTTGGGTGGGGGCACGACAAGGGAGACGGCCGAAGCCGCCGCCATCTTGAGTGAGGCAACAGCATGTCCGTGTCGCCACCACCTTGAGTGAGGGCACTGCATGTCAGTTTCGCAGCATCTTGAGTGAGGGATCTGGGAGGGAAACAGGAGGTCATGCCGCCATCTTGAGTGGGGACATAACGTGTCAGTGTCGCCGCCATCTTGAGTGGGGACAAGGGGTCCGCCGGCATGTTGAGTAGGGCCATGTGTCCCGCTACCATCATGAGTGAGGGCACAGCTTGTCAGTGTTGCCGCCATTTGAGTGGGGGCACGGGTCCCGCAGCCATCCTGAATTAGGGCTCTGGGCCCGCCGCTCTCTTAAGTGAGGGCAAAGCTTGTCAGTGTTGCCGCCATCTTGAGTGGGGGCACGGAGTTCGTCGCCATCCTGATTGAGGGTACAGCATGTCGTTGTCGCCGCTATCTTGAGTAAGGGCAAGGGCGAGGGAGACGGGCGAAGCTGCCGCCATCTTGAGTGAGGGCAGGTTGAGGGAGAAAGGGCGGGCCCACCGCCATCTTGGGTGAGGGCACGTGTGTCGAGGTTGCCACCATCTTGAGTGAGGCCACGGGGGTGTTGGTTTTGCCGCCATCTTGAGTGAGTGGGCTCAGTCCTGGGTCCAGTCCTGTTTAATGTCTTTATCAACGACCTGGATGAAGGCATCGAGTCCTCCCTTAGCAAGTTTGCAGATGACACCAAGCTGGGTGGAAGTGTGGATCTGCTGGAGGGTCGGGAGGCTCTGCAAAGGGATCTGAACAGGCTGGACTGCTGGGCTGAGACCAACGGCATGAGGTTTAACAAGGCCAAATGCCGGGTCCTGCACTTGGGGCACAACAACCCTAAGCAGAGGTACAAACTAGGAGAAGCCTGGCTGGAAAGCTGCCAGGAGGAGAAGGACCTGGGGGTGCTGGTTGACAGCGACTGAACACGAGCCAGCAGTGGCCCAGGTGGCCAAGAAGGCCAATGGCATCTTGGCTTGTATCAGGAATGGTGTGACCAGCAGGTCCAGGGAGGTTCTTCTCCCCCTGTACCTGGCACTGGTGAGACCGCACCTCGAGTCCTGTGTTCAGTGCTGGGCCCCTCACCACAAGAGGGATGTTGTGGCTCTGGAGCGCGTCCAGAGAAGAGCAACGAAGCTGGTGAAGGGGCTGGAGAACAAATCTTATGAGGAGCGGCTGAGAGAGCTGGGGGTGTTCAGCCTGGAGAAGAGGAGGCTGAGGGGAGACCTCGTTGCTCTCTACAACTACCTGAAGGGAGGTTGTGGAGAGGAGGGAGCTGGGCTCTTCTCCCAAGTGACAGGGGACAGGACGAGAGGGAAGGGCCTCAAGCTCTGCCAGGGGAGATTTAGGCTTGAGATTAGGAAAAAGTTCTTCACAGAGAGGGTGGTTAGGCATTGGAACGGTCTGCCCAGGGAGGTGGTTGAGTCGCCGTCCCTGGAGGTGTTTAAGGTGAGGGTGGATGAGGTGCTTAGGAGCATGATTTAGGGATCGGTGGGAATGGTTGGACTCGACAATCCAGTGGGTCTCTTCCAACCTGGTTATTCTGTGATTCTGTGATTCTGTGAGTGCAGGGGGAGTGAAATGGGCGGTCATGCCGCCATCTTGAGTGAGGGTACAGCGTGTTGGTGTCGCCGCCATCTTGAGTGAGGGCACAGCTTGTCGCTGTCGCCGCCATCGTCAGTAAGGGTACGGGGAGGGAAACCGGAGGTCACGCCGCCATCCTGAGTGAGGGCAAAACGCTGCCACCTTTACTAAGGGCACGGCATGTCAGTGTCACCGCCCCCTTGAGTGAGGGCACTGGGCTCGCCGCCATCATCTTGAGTGAGGTAACGACATGTCCATATCGCTGCCATCTTGAATGAGGGCACGGCGACGTACACTGGGCGGGCGCGCCGCCATCTTGAGTGAGGGCACTGGGAGGGAGCCGGACGGGCCCGGCCCCAGCACGAGTGAGGTAACCGCAAATTCACCATATAAGGGCAAATTGAGCAGCTAAGGGCAAAGTTGGTGACCATAAAAGTGCAAATTGACCATGTCAGGGCAATCTTGGGCAATTGTCTGAAAGGGAAAATTTACCGTAAAAGGGCGACCGTGGCCAATTTCCATAAAATGGGCAAATGTATCATTAAAGGGCTAATTTATCATATTACAGCAAACTTGGCCAATTTCCATAAAACAGGCAAATTCAGCATTAAAGGGCAAATTTATCATATTAGGGCAAACTTGGCCAGTTTCCATAAAAGGGTAAATTGATCCTATAAATGAAACGTGACCATAAAATGGGCAAATTTAGCATAAAAGGGCACATTTATCATATTAGGGCAAACTTGGCCAATTGCTGTAAAGGGCAAATTTACCATTAAACAGGAATGGTCGGACTCGATGATCCGATGGGTCTTTTCCAACGTGGTGACTGTATGATTCTGTGCATTACATAATCATATTCTCATGCACCGTTTAGGTGGAACTGAGCAAAATCACAGAGACTGTGCTATTTCTCAGCAGCCAAAGAAGCAGCAAACTCTAAAGGGCCTTTTCAACTCTTTGTTATCGATCCTCTTCTTGCCCTTCTCCCAGCAGCCTTACCATCGCCTACAGCCACTCCTTTCATGTGGTCATCAGGCTGAAACATCCAGGCTGAGAAGCGAGCAATGTTGCTGTGAAGGCGCATGCTGTTATTTCTTGTGAGGATGCTTTCAGACCTGTAGTGGTGGTGTTCCTGCTGAGAATGTAAGGCAGAGTTAATAAACCCCAGCTGCTCCCCAGGCCCTGTTTATACCTGTGAGGGGGTTCACCACACCCCATCCACAGGTGGTGGGTGGGAGGGCCCAGGGGTATATAAACCACCGGCCTTGCCTTAGGGGCTCCTTTGGGTTCTGTTTTCCCTTGAGGTAGGAGGTTTGCTGCTGTGTCTACTCCTTGTAGCTTTTGAGCAGACTAAGGTAGGATGAACAAGGTTGGGTTTTTTTGTCTTCTGAAGAAGCAGAGGCAGCTGTGGGAGGTATGAGTTTTGGAAGCGTCCAGGCTAAACAGCACATGCAGTTGTAACTATGGGATTTTTTGTGTGTGGGATGATGCATTGGCCCTAGGGGCTGTGCAGTTTGTAACAGGCACCTCGTGGGTGATAATAATCTGGAATTAAGTGTGTCAGCGTAGGGTGGGAAGTTGAGTCTATGGGTTGGTGGAAGATAGAAGGGGCCAGGGGATCCCTGGGAAGGGCTCAGAAGCGCAGCTCCCAAGGAACAGCAACGCAGAAGGGTCGTGGGGTTAAAATATAGGGCAGTTTCTGTTAGGAAGGAGCAGGGTTCCTTCTCTAGCCCTTCAGAGGTGGAGAAGGGCTTTAATGGTTTGGGGAAAGGAAGATGGGTTCATCAGTCTTTCTTGGGCTGGTTTGGTGGTCAGATGCGAGTGCCATTCAGGTGTCCATTGCTCTAGTCTCTCTGCAGCTGATGGTAACGATGAGGTTGAGACACAAGGTGTGGATCACCTGGACCTTTGTACAGCAATTGTCTGGTTTGCACACGGAGTTTCCAGTTTAGGTCTCAGAGTAGTCAAATCCCAGTGTTGTGAAGGACCAAGGGTTGTCCCTCAGCTTCTGCCGGCTCTTCGCTGCCGACAGGGTGCGGGCCGGGGCTGGGAGATGGACAGCGCCCCGTGGGCCCCCAGGGCCCCCGTGTCCTGCCCGAGCCCCGCGCGTCCCCCGTCCCTGCCCGGGGTGCCCGCGCCCCCCGAGAGCCCCGCGCGTCCCGGCCGCGCTCGGCTGCCCCCGGGAAGGGCCCCGCAGAGAGCGCTCCCATTGGCTGCGCCGCGCGTCCCTCGGCGAGCGGCGGCCAATCGGCGCCGGGAGAGCGGCCGGGGGGCGGGCCGAGGCGGAGCGCGGGCGAGCGGTTCCTGCCGCGCACGTGGCGCGGGCGCCGCGCTCCCTCGCTGCCCGCCGGGGCCCGCGCCAGCCCCGCCGGGGAACGGCTGGAACGGAGCTGGGCTCGGGGGAGTCAGAGGCGCCCGGAGAGGCGCGGCTCGAGGGCGGGGGGGCGGCCGGGAGCGGCGCGGGGCAGCGCTCTATGGCCGGCGGCGCCGCTCCGGGCTCGCTCTCCGTGCTCCGCGGTCCTGCCGGGGCCGGGCTGTGTTTCGCTGCCCCCGGGGAAGGGCGGGAGGGGGAGCGCAGGGGGTGTATGGGGCACAATGGGAGGAGAAGGGCGGGAAGGAGCGGAAAGGGAGGCTTGGAAAGCGCTTTTGTGTTCTCAGTCTAGAGAGAGCGAGGGGGGTGTCGCTTTTTTGGGGTGTTGTGTGCGGCGGTGAGAGCTGCGGGGGTGGGGGGGGGTCATTTCAACCACGGTTCCTCGGAGTATTTTGCCCTAAGAGCTCGTTCCTTTTGCTTTGATCCCCTCGAGCTCGATCGCGGTGAGGATGGGGCCGAGTGCCTGGGGGTTAAAATCGGGGGAGCCCCCAAGAGGCAGATCCTGTGATGGAGTCTGTTCCAGAGCAGCCAGCCGAGAAGCAGCAGCTGATGAGCTCTTCCATAAGCACCTGGGGACAGTCTCAAGATCGCTGCCTCTTGTCCTCGAGGCAGGCTTCAATCTTCCGGGTATCTGCTGGAAGTACAATAGAGCCGAGAGGAAGCAGCCTAGGAGGCTCCTGGAGTGCGTGGAAAGCAACGTCCTCACACAAGTGGTGAGTGAAGCGCCAAGGGCAGGTGCCCTCCTGGACCTGCTGTTCGTGAACAGAGAAGGCCTTGGGGGGGGGGTGAGGTGGTAGGAGGACGCCTGGGACACAACAGTCACGAGGTGATGGGGTTTTCTGCTCTAGGTGAGGTGAAGAGGGGGATTAGCAGGACAGTCGCATTAAATCTCTAGAGGGCAGACTTTAGACTGTCCAGAAGGCTGGTTGGCAAAGTCCCATGGGAGGCAGCGCTTGAGGGCGAGGGAGCCCACGAGGGCTGGGAGCTCTTCAGAAAGGAGCCCTAGCAGCTCAGGAGAAAGCCATCCCCATGTTCCGGAAAAGGAGCCGGCAGGGGAGAAAACCTGCTTGGTTGAGTAAGGAGATCTTGAGAGACATCAAAAAGGAGAGGAGGGTCTGTGAGCATCGGAAGAAGGGACAGGCCTCTTGGGTGAACTACATGGAGGAACTGAGATCGTGCAGAGAAAAAATCAGGAGGGCTAAGGCCCAACTAGGAATCAAATTGGCTAAGTCTGTGAAAGGCAATAAAAAATCTTTTTATAAATACATTAACAATAAAAGAAGGACTAGGGAGAATATTCAGACCCTATTGGAGGCAGAACTGACAAGAGTGACAGGGGATGAGGGCAAGGCTGAGGTACTTAATGCCTTCTTTGCCTCAGTCTTTAATAGTAAGGAAGGTTGTTCCCTCTGTGTCCAAACCCAGGAGTTAGAGGAGCAGAATGAGGCTCCCATGATCCAAGAGGAGGTGGTCAGAGCCTTGCTTGCCCAGCGAGACACCCACAGGTCTCTGGGGCGGGATGGGATCCAGCCAAGAGCATTGAAGGAGCTGGCGGACGTGCTGGCCAAACCCCTTTCCATCATAGCTGGGGGTGTTCAGCCTGGAGAGGAGGAGGCTGAGGGGAGACCTCATTGCTCTCTAGAACTACCTGAGAGGAGTTTTGTGGAGAGGAGGGAGCTGGGCTCTTCTCCCAAGGGACAGGGGACAGGACGAGAGGGAATAGCCTCAAGCTCCACCAGGGGAGGGTCAGGCTGGACATTAGGAAACAATTGTTGACAGAAAGGGTCATTGGTCCCTGGCAGAGGCTGCCCAGGGAGGGGGTTGAGTCCCCTTCCCTGGAGGGGTTTAAGGGGCGGGTGGATGAGGTGCTGAGGGACACGGGTTAGTGATTGATGGGAATGGTTGGACTCGCTGATCCGGTGGGTCCTTTCCAACCTATGGGTACTCTGATTCTATGATTGTTTTTGCTCTGTCAGCAGAGAGACTCTGTCAGACGTATTGATGATGAGAGAGCCCCTGCGGGATCCCGACGCCTCCTCAGGGAGAGGGGGAGAAGCAGCATGGTGGTGCCCTCCAGGTCAGCAGCATTCGGGTATGTGGCTTTTTCGGGCCCACACCACACACATGCAAATTCCCCCATGCCCTCCTCAGGCCCTGTTTGACTTTTGTGACCTCCTCTGTCCTGCTTCGACCTCCTCTGTCCTTCTGCGAACCCCTTCGACCTCCTCTGACCCCCTCTGTCCTTGTGCGAGCCCCTGCGACCTCCTCTGCCCTGCTGCGACCTCCTCTGCCCTGCTGCGACCTCCTTCGACCTTCTCTGACCTTCTTTGACCTCCTCCGTCCTTCTGCGAGCCCCTCTGACCTTCTCTGACCTTCTTTGAACTCCTCCGTCCTTCTGCGAGCTCCTTCGACCTTCTCTGACCTTCTTTGACCTCCTCCATCCTTCTGCGAGCTCCTTCGACCTTCTCTGACCTTCTTTGAACTCCTCCGTCCTTCTGCGAGCTCCTTCGACCTTCTCTGACCTTCTTTGAACTCCTCCGTCCTTCTGCGAGCTCCTTCGACCTTTTCTGACCTTCTTTGACCTCCTCCATCCTTCTGCGAGCTCCTTCGACCTTTCTTCTCCTTCTTTGACCTTCTCTGTCCTTCTGCGAGCTCCTTCGACCTTTTTTGACCTTCTTTGACCTCCTTGGTCCTTCTGCGAGCTCCTTCGACCTTTCTTGACCTTCTTTGACCTCCTCTGTCCTTCTGTGAGCTTCTTCGACCTTCCTTGATCTTCTTTGACGTCCTCCATCCTTCTGCGAGCTCCTTCGACCTTCTCTGACCTCCTCCATCCTTCTGCGTGCTCCTTCGACCTTTCTTGGCCTTCTTTGACCTCCTCTGTCCTTCTGCGAGCTCCTTCAACCTTTTTTGACCTTCTTTGACCTCCTCTGTCCTTCTGCGAGCTCCTTCGACCTCCTCTGACCTTCTTTGACCTCCTCCATCCTTCTCTTAGCTCCTTCGACCTTCTCTGATCTTCTTTGATCTCCTCTGTCCTTCTGAGAGCTCCTTCGACCTTCTTTGACCTCCTCCGTTCCTCTGCGAGCTCCTTCGATCTTCTTAGACATTCTTTGACCTCCTCCCTCCTTCTGCGAGCTCCTTCGACCTTCTTTGACCTTCTTTGACCTCCTCCCTCCTTCTGCGAGCTACTTCGATGTTCTTAGACCTTCTTTGACCTCCTCCCTCCTTCTGTGAGCTCCTTCGACCTTCCTTCACCTCCTTTGACCTCCTCTGTCCTTCTGCGATCTCCTGCGCCCTTCTCTGACCTTCTTTGACCTCCTCTGTCCTTCTGCGAGGTCGTTCGACCTTCTCTGACCTTCTTTGACCTCCTCCGTCCTTCTGCGAGCTCCTTCGACCTTCTCTGACCTTCTTTGACCTCCTTGGTCCTTCTGCGAGCTCCTTCGCCCTTCTCTGACCTTCTTTGACCTTCTCCATCCTTCTGCGAGGTCCTTTGACCTTCTTTAACCTTCTTTGACCTTATCCGTCCTTCGGTGAGCTCCTTTGAACTTCTCTGATCTTCTTAGACCTTCTCCATCCTTCTGCGAACTCCCGTGACCTTCTCTGACCTTCTTTGACCTCCTCCGTCCTTCTGCGAGCTCCTTCGATCTTCTCTGTCCTTCTTTGACCTCCTCGGTCCTTCTGCGAGCTCCTTCGACCTTCTCTGACCTTCTTTGACCTCCTCCGTCCTTCTGCGATCTCCTTCGACCTTTCTTGACCTTCTTTGACCTTCTCCATCCTTCTGCGAGCTCCTTTGACCTTCCTTGACCTTCTTTGACCTCCTCCGTCGTTCTGCGAGGTCCTTCGACCTTCTCTGACCTTTTTTGACCTCTTCCATCCTTCTATGAGCTCCTTCGACCTTCTTTAACCTTCTTTGACCTCCTCCGTCCTTCTGCGAGCTCCTTCGACCTTCTCTGACCTTCTTTGACGTCCTCCGTCCTTCTGTGAGCTCCTTCGACCTTCTCTGACCTTCTTTGACCTCCTCCGTCCTTCTGCGAGCTCCTTCGACCTTTTCTGACCTTCTTTGACCTCCTCCATCCTTCTGCGAGCTCCTTCGACCTTTCTTCTCCTTCTTTGACCTTCTCTGTCCTTCTGCGAGCTCCTTCGACCTTTTTTGACCTTCTTTGACCTCCTTGGTCCTTCTGCGAGCTCCTTCGACCTTTCTTGACCTTCTTTGACCTCCTCTGTCCTTCTGTGAGCTTCTTCGACCTTCCTTGATCTTCTTTGACGTCCTCCATCCTTCTGCGAGCTCCTTTGACCTTCTCTGACCTCCTCCATCCTTCTGCGTGCTCCTTCGACCTTTCTTGGCCTTCTTTGACCTCCTCTGTCCTTCTGCGAGCTCCTTCAACCTTTTTTTGACCTTCTTTGACCTCCTCTGTCCTTCTGCGAGCTCCTTCGACCTCCTCTGACCTTCTTTGACCTCCTCCATCCTTCTCTTAGCTCCTTCGACCTTCTCTGATCTTCTTTGATCTCCTCTGTCCTTCTGAGAGCTCCTTCGACCTTCTTTGACCTCCTCCGTTCCTCTGCGAGCTCCTTCGATCTTCTTAGACATTCTTTGACCTCCTCCCTCCTTCTGCGAGCTCCTTCGACCTTCTTTGACCTTCTTTGACCTCCTCCCTCCTTCTGCGAGCTACTTCGATGTTCTTAGACCTTCTTTGACCTCCTCCCTCCTTCTGTGAGCTCCTTCGACCTTCCTTCACCTCCTTTGACCTCCTCTGTCCTTCTGCGATCTCCTGCGCCCTTCTCTGACCTTCTTTGACCTCCTCTGTCCTTCTGCGAGGTCGTTCGACCTTCTCTGACCTTCTTTGACCTCCTCCGTCCTTCTGCGAGCTCCTTCGACCTTCTCTGACCTTCTTTGACCTCCTTGGTCCTTCTGCGAGCTCCTTCGCCCTTCTCTGACCTTCTTTGACCTTCTCCATCCTTCTGCGAGGTCCTTTGACCTTCTTTAACCTTCTTTGACCTTATCCGTCCTTCGGTGAGCTCCTTTGAACTTCTCTGATCTTCTTAGACCTTCTCCATCCTTCTGCGAACTCCCGCGACCTTCTCTGACCTTCTTTGACCTCCTCCGTCCTTCTGCGAGCTCCTTCGATCTTCTCTGTCCTTCTTTGACCTCCTCGGTCCTTCTGCGAGCTCCTTTGACCTTCTCTGACCTTCTTTGACCTCCTCCGTCCTTCTGCGATCTCCTTCGACCTTTCTTGACCTTCTTTGACCTTCTCCATCCTTCTGCGAGCTCCTTTGACCTTCCTTGACCTTCTTTGACCTCCTCCGTCGTTCTGCGAGGTCCTTCGACCTTCTCTGACCTTCTTTGACCTCTTCCATCCTTCTATGAGCTCCTTCGACCTTCTTTAACCTTCTTTGACCTCCTCCGTCCTTCTGCGAGCTCCTTCGACCTTCTCTGACCTTCTTTGACGTCCTCCGTCCTTCTGTGAGCTCCTTCTACCTTCTCTGACCTTCTTTGACCTCCTCCGTCCTTCTGCGAGGTCATTCGACCTTTCTTGACCTTCTTTGACCTCCTCCGTCCTTCTGCGAGCTCCTCTGACCTTCTTTGACCTTCTTTGACCTCCTCCGTCCTTCTGCGAGCTCCTTCGACCTTCTCCGACCTTCTCCGACCATCTCCGACCTTCTCCGACCATCTCCGACCTTCTCCGACCTTCTCCGACCTTCTCCGACCTTCTCCGACCTTCTCCGACCTTCTCCGACCTTCTTTGACCTTCTTTGACCTTCTCCGACCTTCTTTGACCTTCTTTGACCTTCTCCGATCTTCTTTGACCTTCTTTGACCTTCTCTGCCCTGCTTTGACCTTCTTCGACCTTCTTCGACCTTCTCCGACCGTTTTTGACGTTCTGCGACCTCCTCTGCCCTTCTTCGACCTCCTCTGCCCTTCTTCGACCTCCTCTGCCCTTCTTCGACCTCCTCTGCCCTTCTTCGACCTCCTCTGCCCTTCTTCGACCTCCTCTGCCCTTCTTCGACCTCCTCTGCCCTTCTTCGACCTCCTCTGCCCTGCTGCGACCTCCTCTGCCCTGCTGCGACCTCCTCTGCCCTGCTGCGACCTCCTCTGCCCTGCTGCGACCTCCTCTGCCCTGCTGCGACCTCCTCTGCCCTGCTGCGACCTCCTCTGCCCTGCTGCGACCTCCTCTGCCCTGCTGCGATCTCCGTCGACCTTCTCTGACGTCCTCCGTCCTCCTTCGACCTCCTCTGACCTTCTCTGACGTCCTCCGTCCTCCTGCAAGCTCCTTCGACCTCCTTTGACCTTCTCTGACGTTCTCCGTCCTCCTGCGAGCTCCTTCGACCTCCTTTGACCTTCTCTGACGTTCTCCGTCCTCCTGCGAGCTCCTTCGACCTCCTCTGACCTTCTTCGACCTCCTAAGTCCTTCTGCGAGCTCGTTCGTCCTTCTTGAACTTCTTCGACCTCCTCTGTCTTTCTCCGACCTTCTCCGACCTTCTCCGACCTTCTTTGATATCCTCCGTCCTTCTGCGAGCTCCTTTGACCTTCTCTGACCTTCTTTGACCTCCTTCGTCCTTCTGCGAGCTCCTTCGACCTTCTTTGACCTTCTTTGATCTCCTCCGTCCTTCTGCGAGCTCCTTCGACCTTCTCTGACCTTCTTTGATCTCCTCCGTCCTTCTGCGAGCTCCTTCGACCTTCTTTGACCTTCTTTGACCTCCTCCGTCCTTCTGCGAGGTCATTCGACCTTTCTTGACCTTCTTTGACCTCCTCCGTCCTTCTGCGAGCTCCTTTGACCTTCTTTGACCTTCTTTGACCTCCTCCGTCCTTCTGCGAGCTCCTTTGACCTTCTTTGACCTTCTTTGACCTCCTCCGTCCTTCTGCGAGCTCCTTCGACCTTCTTTGACCTTCTTTGACCTCCTCCGTCCTTCTGCAAGCTCCTTTGACCTTCTTTGACCTTCTTTGACCTTCTCCGTCCTTCTGCGAGCTCCTTCCACCTTCTTTGACCTCCTCTGACCTTCTGCGAGATCCTTCCACCTTCTTTGACCTCCTCTGTCCTTCTGTGAGATCCTTCGACCTTCTTTGACTTTTCTTGATCTTCTCTGACCTTCCTCTTCTGACCAAATGTTGTTCCTCAGCCTCTCCCAGCTCCGGGCTGTTTGCTGCTCTTCTGCTCGCCGCGGCCAACGGGTGCAGGCTGGGGCTGGGAGAGGGACAGCGCCCCCTGCGCCCCCAGGGCCCTCGTGTCCCCCCATGTGGTGACCGGCTCGAACGGGACTGCAGACTGTCTGTTCAAGTTTCCCTGTTGCACGCTGACTGTTCGTTAGCTTTACAGCTGCTCTGCCAAAGGCTCAAACCCAGCGAGTAAAACCAGCTCCGCCAACGACAGGGGCGGCTCTGCCGAGGTGGCTGGTTTCTCAGCTCTACAAGCGTCGTCGTGGGATCGCGATGATCTCTCTTAACTCCACAAGCTCGGAGCGTGCCTCGCGCCTTCCTGGTGGCTCTGACCCCGGCCCGGGAAGAGGCGTGCCGGGGGGAGCCTTTGTGCCTCAGGAGGAGGAGAAATAGCAGGGGGCCCGGGCTGCTTTTCTCGGCTGGGCTGGCACGCGGGCGGGAGGTAGAACATCTCAGCGTGACGAGTTCACGCCGGGTGAGACTCGGTTTGGTTCCATTTCTCCTTTTGACCAAGTCCGTCTAACAGAATAACCGTCGAAACAAATCGTGCTCTCTCTGGACTTTTCCGAAGCTCGGTCCGGTGACGCCGCTTTCCGTCTGGCGAGTCCTCCCGTCCCTCGCGGTTTCCTTTTGGGGGGAGCAGTGAAACCTTTGGCCGCTCTTTGGAATGAGATTCTCTTCTCGGCTCGCTCTGGGGGGGCTGTAGAGCGGGGCTTGGAAGGTCAGAGAAGGAACCGTGGGCGAAGGAGGAAAGTGCTTTTGTCCCGGGGCCGAGGGCCGCCTCGTCTCGTCGCCCTGCTAACGATCCTTTCTGTGCTTCCCTCCCGCAGGTCTCTCTCCTCGGTGCCGCGTGGGAAGCGGATTCCTCCCCTCCTCCTGCCCGCGCCCAGGCGGAAGGCGCTGTCCGCATTAAAGCTTTCGATCGGTCGCCGGCTGCCGCACGCGTTTTGCTTCTATCGGTGTTGGAAACGCAGAAAGAAGAAGGTGGCGGAGGCCGTTGGGGGCGCGAGGCGATGGCGCCGCCAGCCAGGGTCCGGCACGGGGAGCGCCGTGCCGCGCAGGTGCTGTTCAACCACTGAACAGAAACATCTTCAAAGGAATAAAGAAGCCATCGAGGCCTCTGAACTACTGAACAAGGCCCTGGTGTCAGCTCCAGCCTTGGGACTCCCAGATGTCCGTAAGCCATGTTCTTCTCCTCTAGCATTGGCACAGGATCCGGGCCCGTATCACCGAGCAGTTCCACGCTTTTCCAAGCAATCAGCCGCAACTGCAAAAGGTCGGGCTGGACGCCTGCGAGCGGTTACGGCCGTAATACTAGATATCCGGGAAGCCCAAAAATTCACCCTGCACCAGAGAATGATTATGTTGGTGTCCCATAAAATATCTGCTGTTTTGGAAGTGAAAGGTGGAAACTGGCTCTCCCTGCAGATACCAGACTGCAATGGTAGAAAATTGTAATTACTAACATGGTCAATCCGGCCTCTTTTCTTCGCAGAAACACGGCGGCCGGCATTCTAAATAAGCTTTGTCACCCCATTGTTGTCCTGTTGATGTCAGTTTTAGTTGGCTTTGTTTTCTCTCCTGTGTTGTTTGTTTGGAATTGGAGAATGCTGCTACAACAACTAACAATTTTGACTTCTCTCTCTAGAGCTCGTGAGAATGTGTGGAATATTAATTTTGAAGCAAAATGCTACCCAGTTCCCCTTTAAAAGATGGATCCTTGATGGGGCCAATGAATTTGCCTGAGTTTAAAAGACAGGGGGGAATTGATGAGCGGGCGTATGATACAGGGGGGAAAGTTAGAAAAACTTAGAGGGCTTAGCGCACCGAGATGCGCGCTGTCTGCTCGTAAAGGCCTGGAAGACCCTGGGTGTTGATAAGGGAGGAGCTCGTTCACAGACATTCGCTGATAAGGGAAAGCTGGAACGTGCCCAACAGCAGAAAGCCGACTGCGTCCTGCTCTGAGGACTTGGAGCTCGACCGGGATGAGGCTGCGCCTGCGCACAGATTGAGTTCCGGGATGATTCGTGAGGAAGATGAAGGCGACTTCAGCCCTGAGCCCCAGCCCATGGCGCTGCGCCTGCACCAGCGTGGGGGAAGCTTCTGGAATCTCATGATAACAGGAAGCGGAGAAAGGTCATGAATCTGTACAAGGCGCTTATGACTAGGCCTGTCTTTACACTCTAACTATCTGCTAGTTAGACCCCAGGGTGTGCGAGTGAGGAGGATTAGCCCCTCGCCCCTGTCGGCAAGTAAACACAGACCTGCGTTATAACCCTTAACGGAGCTATAGAGCTTGATTCCTCCAAACAATCAAAGCGCAAACTGACCCTAAAAGGGCAGATTACCAAAAAGTCTTGAGTGAGGACTGGGAAAGGGAGAAGGGAGGAGCCCGCCGCCATCTTGAGCGAGGGCACGGTGAGGGACTCTGGGTGGGCCTGCCGCCATCTTGAGCGAGGGCACAGTGAGGGACTCTGGGCGGGCCTGCCGCCATCGTGAGTGAGGGCACGGTGAGGGACTCTGGGTGGGCCTGCCGCCATCTTGAGCGAGGGCACAGTGAGGGACTCTGGGCGGGCCCGCCGCCATCTTGAGCGAGGGCACGGTGAGGGACTCTGGGTGGGCCTGCCGCCATCGTGAGTGAGGGCACGGTGAGGGACTCTGGGCGGGCCTGCCGCCATCGTGAGTGAGGGCACGGTGAGGGACTCTGGGCGGGCCTGCCGCCATCGTGAGTGAGGGCAGGGCGTGAAGATGTCGCTGCCACTTTGAGGGAACGGGCGATGCAGAATGGGTGGACTCGCCGCCATCGTGAGTGAGGGCAGGGCATGAAGATATCGCCACAAACTCGAGTGTGGCCACGGGCGAGGGAGACGGGCGAAGCCGCCGCCACTGTGAGTGAAGGCACGGGGCCCACCGCCACCTTGAGTAAGGGTACTGGACGGAAACCGGGGGTCCTGCCGCCACCTTGGGTGGGGGCACGACAAGGGAGACGGCCGAAGCCGCCGCCATCTTGAGTGAGGCAACAGCATGTCCGTGTCGCCACCACCTTGAGTGAGGGCACTGCATGTCAGTTTCGCAGCATCTTGAGTGAGGGATCTGGGAGGGAAACAGGAGGTCATGCCGCCATCTTGAGTGGGGACATAACGTGTCAGTGTCGCCGCCATCTTGAGTGGGGACAAGGGGTCCGCCGGCATGTTGAGTAGGGCCATGTGTCCCGCTACCATCATGAGTGAGGGCACAGCTTGTCAGTGTTGCCGCCATTTGAGTGGGGGCACGGGTCCCGCAGCCATCCTGAATTAGGGCTCTGGGCCCGCCGCTCTCTTAAGTGAGGGCAAAGCTTGTCAGTGTTGCCGCCATCTTGAGTGGGGGCACGGAGTTCGTCGCCATCCTGATTGAGGGTACAGCATGTCGTTGTCGCCGCTATCTTGAGTAAGGGCAAGGGCGAGGGAGACGGGCGAAGCTGCCGCCATCTTGAGTGAGGGCAGGTTGAGGGAGAAAGGGCGGGCCCACCGCCATCTTGGGTGAGGGCACGTGTGTCGAGGTTGCCACCATCTTGAGTGAGGCCACGGGGGTGTTGGTTTTGCCGCCATCTTGAGTGAGTGGGCTCAGTCCTGGGTCCAGTCCTGTTTAATGTCTTTATCAACGACCTGGATGAAGGCATCGAGTCCTCCCTTAGCAAGTTTGCAGATGACACCAAGCTGGGTGGAAGTGTGGATCTGCTGGAGGGTCGGGAGGCTCTGCAAAGGGATCTGAACAGGCTGGACTGCTGGGCTGAGACCAACGGCATGAGGTTTAACAAGGCCAAATGCCGGGTCCTGCACTTGGGGCACAACAACCCTAAGCAGAGGTACAAACTAGGAGAAGCCTGGCTGGAAAGCTGCCAGGAGGAGAAGGACCTGGGGGTGCTGGTTGACAGCGACTGAACACGAGCCAGCAGTGGCCCAGGTGGCCAAGAAGGCCAGTGGCATCTTGGCTTGTATCAGGAATGGTGTGACCAGCAGGTCCAGGGAGGTTCTTCTCCCCCTGTACCTGGCACTGGTGAGACCGCACCTCGAGTCCTGTGTTCAGTGCTGGGCCCCTCACCACAAGAGGGATGTTGTGGCTCTGGAGCGCGTCCAGAGAAGAGCAACGAAGCTGGTGAAGGGGCTGGAGAACAAATCTTATGAGGAGCGGCTGAGAGAGCTGGGGGTGTTCAGCCTGGAGAAGAGGAGGCTGAGGGGAGACCTCGTTGCTCTCTACAACTACCTGAAGGGAGGTTGTGGAGAGGAGGGAGCTGGGCTCTTCTCCCAAGTGACAGGGGACAGGACGAGAGGGAAGGGCCTCAAGCTCTGCCAGGGGAGATTTAGGCTTGAGATTAGGAAAAAGTTCTTCACAGAGAGGGTGGTTAGGCATTGGAACGGTCTGCCCAGGGAGGTGGTTGAGTCGCCGTCCCTGGAGGTGTTTAA
This sequence comes from Clamator glandarius, assembly GCA_033459285.1. Classification (NCBI taxonomy): domain Eukaryota; kingdom Metazoa; phylum Chordata; class Aves; order Cuculiformes; family Cuculidae; genus Clamator; species Clamator glandarius. The sequence goes on from JAUNZM010000560.1 coordinate 1,088,914, forward strand.
GGTGAGGGTGGATGAGGTGCTTAGGAGCATGATTTAGGGATCGGTGGGAATGGTTGGACTCGACAATCCAGTGGGTCTCTTCCAACCTGGTTATTCTGTGATTCTGTGATTCTGTGAGTGCAGGGGGAGTGAAATGGGCGGTCATGCCGCCATCTTGAGTGAGGGTACAGCGTGTTGGTGTCGCCGCCATCTTGAGTGAGGGCACAGCTTGTCGCTGTCGCCGCCATCGTCAGTAAGGGTACGGGGAGGGAAACCGGAGGTCACGCCGCCATCCTGAGTGAGGGCAAAACGCTGCCACCTTTACTAAGGGCACGGCATGTCAGTGTCACCGCCCCCTTGAGTGAGGGCACTGGGCTCGCCGCCATCATCTTGAGTGAGGTAACGACATGTCCATATCGCTGCCATCTTGAATGAGGGCACGGCGACGTACACTGGGCGGGCGCGCCGCCATCTTGAGTGAGGGCACTGGGAGGGAGCCGGACGGGCCCGGCCCCAGCACGAGTGAGGTAACCGCAAATTCACCATATAAGGGCAAATTGAGCAGCTAAGGGCAAAGTTGGTGACCATAAAAGTGCAAATTGACCATGTCAGGGCAATCTTGGGCAATTGTCTGAAAGGGAAAATTTACCGTAAAAGGGCGACCGTGGCCAATTTCCATAAAATGGGCAAATGTATCATTAAAGGGCTAATTTATCATATTACAGCAAACTTGGCCAATTTCCATAAAACAGGCAAATTCAGCATTAAAGGGCAAATTTATCATATTAGGGCAAACTTGGCCAGTTTCCATAAAAGGGTAAATTGATCCTATAAATGAAACGTGACCATAAAATGGGCAAATTTAGCATAAAAGGGCACATTTATCATATTAGGGCAAACTTGGCCAATTGCTGTAAAGGGCAAATTTACCATTAAACAGGAATGGTCGGACTCGATGATCCGATGGGTCTTTTCCAACGTGGTGACTGTATGATTCTGTGCATTACATAATCATATTCTCATGCACCGTTTAGGTGGAACTGAGCAAAATCACAGAGACTGTGCTATTTCTCAGCAGCCAAAGAAGCAGCAAACTCTAAAGGGCCTTTTCAACTCTTTGTTATCGATCCTCTTCTTGCCCTTCTCCCAGCAGCCTTACCATCGCCTACAGCCACTCCTTTCATGTGGTCATCAGGCTGAAACATCCAGGCTGAGAAGCGAGCAATGTTGCTGTGAAGGCGCATGCTGTTATTTCTTGTGAGGATGCTTTCAGACCTGTAGTGGTGGTGTTCCTGCTGAGAATGTAAGGCAGAGTTAATAAACCCCAGCTGCTCCCCAGGCCCTGTTTATACCTGTGAGGGGGTTCACCACACCCCATCCACAGGTGGTGGGTGGGAGGGCCCAGGGGTATATAAACCACCGGCCTTGCCTTAGGGGCTCCTTTGGGTTCTGTTTTCCCTTGAGGTAGGAGGTTTGCTGCTGTGTCTACTCCTTGTAGCTTTTGAGCAGACTAAGGTAGGATGAACAAGGTTGGGTTTTTTTGTCTTCTGAAGAAGCAGAGGCAGCTGTGGGAGGTATGAGTTTTGGAAGCGTCCAGGCTAAACAGCACATGCAGTTGTAACTATGGGATTTTTTGTGTGTGGGATGATGCATTGGCCCTAGGGGCTGTGCAGTTTGTAACAGGCACCTCGTGGGTGATAATAATCTGGAATTAAGTGTGTCAGCGTAGGGTGGGAAGTTGAGTCTATGGGTTGGTGGAAGATAGAAGGGGCCAGGGGATCCCTGGGAAGGGCTCAGAAGCGCAGCTCCCAAGGAACAGCAACGCAGAAGGGTCGTGGGGTTAAAATATAGGGCAGTTTCTGTTAGGAAGGAGCAGGGTTCCTTCTCTAGCCCTTCAGAGGTGGAGAAGGGCTTTAATGGTTTGGGGAAAGGAAGATGGGTTCATCAGTCTTTCTTGGGCTGGTTTGGTGGTCAGATGCGAGTGCCATTCAGGTGTCCATTGCTCTAGTCTCTCTGCAGCTGATGGTAACGATGAGGTTGAGACACAAGGTGTGGATCACCTGGACCTTTGTACAGCAATTGTCTGGTTTGCACACGGAGTTTCCAGTTTAGGTCTCAGAGTAGTCAAATCCCAGTGTTGTGAGGGACCAAGGGTTGTCCCTCAGCTTCTGCCGGCTCTTCGCTGCCGACAGGGTGCGGGCCGGGGCTGGGAGATGGACAGCGCCCCGTGGGCCCCCAGGGCCCCCGTGTCCTGCCCGAGCCCCGCGCGTCCCCCGTCCCTGCCCGGGGTGCCCGCGCCCCCCGAGAGCCCCGCACGTCCCGGCCGCGCTCGGCTGCCCCCGGGAAGGGCCCCGCAGAGAGCGCTCCCATTGGCTGCGCCGCGCGTCCCTCGGCGAGCGGCGGCCAATCGGCGCCGGGAGAGCGGCCGGGGGGCGGGCCGAGGCGGAGCGCGGGCGAGCGGTTCCTGCCGCGCACGTGGCACGGGCGCCGCGCTCCCTCGCTGCCCGCCGGGGCCCGCGCCAGCCCCACCGGGGAACGGCTGGAACGGAGCTGGGCTCGGGGGAGTCAGAGGCGCCCGGAGAGGCGCGGCTCGAGGGCGGGGGGGCGGCCGGGAGCGGCGCGGGGCAGCGCTCTATGGCCGGCGGCGCCGCTCCGGGCTCGCTCTCCGTGCTCCGCGGTCCTGCCGGGGCCGGGGTGTGTTTCGCTGCCCCCGGGGAAGGGCAGGAGGGGGAGCGCAGGGGGTGTATGGGGCACAATGGGAGGAGAAGGGCGGGAAGGAGCGGAAAGGGAGGCTTGGAAAGCGCTTTTGTGTTCTCAGTCTAGAGAGAGCGAGGGGGGTGTCGCTTTTTTGGGGTGTTGTGTGCGGCGGTGAGAGCTGCGGGGGTGGGGGGGGGGTCATTTCAACCACGGTTCCTCGGAGTATTTTGCCCTAAGAGCTCGTTCCTTTTGCTTTGATCCCCTCGAGCTCGATCGCGGTGAGGATGGGGCCGAGTGCCTGGGGGTTAAAATCGGGGGAGCCCCCAAGAGGCAGATCCTGTGATGGAGTCTGTTCCAGAGCAGCCAGCCGAGAAGCAGCAGCTGATGAGCTCTTCCATAAGCACCTGGGGACAGTCTCAAGATCGCTGCCTCTTGTCCTCGAGGCAGGCTTCAATCTTCCGGGTATCTGCTGGAAGTACAATAGAGCCGAGAGGAAGCAGCCTAGGAGGCTCCTGGAGTGCGTGGAAAGCAACGTCCTCACACAAGTGGTGAGTGAAGCGCCAAGGGCAGGTGCCCTCCTGGACCTGCTGTTCGTGAACAGAGAAGGCCTTGGGGGGGGGGTGAGGTGGTAGGAGGACGCCTGGGACACAACAGTCACGAGGTGATGGGGTTTTCTGCTCTAGGTGAGGTGAAGAGGGGGATTAGCAGGACAGTCGCATTAAATCTCCAGAGGGCAGACTTTAGACTGTCCAGAAGGCTGGTTGGCAAAGTCCCATGGGAGGCAGCGCTTGAGGGCGAGGGAGCCCACGAGGGCTGGGAGCTCTTCAGAAAGGAGCCCTAGCAGCTCAGGAGAAAGCCATCCCCATGTTCCGGAAAAGGAGCCGGCAGGGGAGAAAACCTGCTTGGTTGAGTAAGGAGATCTTGAGAGACATCAAAAAGGAGAGGAGGGTCTGTGAGCATCGGAAGAAGGGACAGGCCTCTTGGGTGAACTACATGGAGGAACTGAGATCGTGCAGAGAAAAAATCAGGAGGGCTAAGGCCCAACTAGGAATCAAATTGGCTAAGTCTGTGAAAGGCAATAAAAAATCTTTTTATAAATACATTAACAATAAAAGAAGGACTAGGGAGAATATTCAGACCCTATTGGAGGCAGAACTGACAAGAGTGACAGGGGATGAGGGCAAGGCTGAGGTACTTAATGCCTTCTTTGCCTCAGTCTTTAATAGTAAGGAAGGTTGTTCCCTCTGTGTCCAAACCCAGGAGTTAGAGGAGCAGAATGAGGCTCCCATGATCCAAGAGGAGGTGGTCAGAGCCTTGCTTGCCCAGCGAGACACCCACAGGTCTCTGGGGCGGGATGGGATCCAGCCAAGAGCATTGAAGGAGCTGGCGGACGTGCTGGCCAAACCCCTTTCCATCATAGCTGGGGGTGTTCAGCCTGGAGAGGAGGAGGCTGAGGGGAGACCTCATTGCTCTCTAGAACTACCTGAGAGGAGTTTTGTGGAGAGGAGGGAGCTGGGCTCTTCTCCCAAGGGACAGGGGACAGGACGAGAGGGAATAGCCTCAAGCTCCACCAGGGGAGGGTCAGGCTGGACATTAGGAAACAATTGTTGACAGAAAGGGTCATTGGTCCCTGGCAGAGGCTGCCCAGGGAGGGGGTTGAGTCCCCTTCCCTGGAGGGGTTTAAGGGGCGGGTGGATGAGGTGCTGAGGGACACGGGTTAGTGATTGATGGGAATGGTTGGACTCGCTGATCCGGTGGGTCCTTTCCAACCTATGGGTACTCTGATTCTATGATTGTTTTTGCTCTGTCAGCAGAGAGACTCTGTCAGACGTATTGATGATGAGAGAGCCCCTGCGGGATCCCGACGCCTCCTCAGGGAGAGGGGGAGAAGCAGCATGGTGGTGCCCTCCAGGTCAGCAGCATTCGGGTATGTGGCTTTTTCGGGCCCACACCACACACATGCAAATTCCCCCATGCCCTCCTCAGGCCCTGTTTGACTTTTGTGACCTCCTCTGTCCTGCTTCGACCTCCTCTGTCCTTCTGCGAACCCCTTCGACCTCCTCTGACCCCCTCTGTCCTTGTGCGAGCCCCTGCGACCTCCTCTGCCCTGCTGCGACCTCCTCTGCCCTGCTGCGACCTCCTTCGACCTTCTCTGACCTTCTTTGACCTCCTCCGTCCTTCTGCGAGCCCCTCTGACCTTCTCTGACCTTCTTTGAACTCCTCCGTCCTTCTGCGAGCTCCTTCGACCTTCTCTGACCTTCTTTGACCTCCTCCATCCTTCTGCGAGCTCCTTCGACCTTCTCTGACCTTCTTTGAACTCCTCCGTCCTTCTGCGAGCTCCTTCGACCTTCTCTGACCTTCTTTGAACTCCTCCGTCCTTCTGCGAGCTCCTTCGACCTTTTCTGACCTTCTTTGACCTCCTCCATCCTTCTGCGAGCTCCTTCGACCTTTCTTCTCCTTCTTTGACCTTCTCTGTCCTTCTGCGAGCTCCTTCGACCTTTTTTGACCTTCTTTGACCTCCTTGGTCCTTCTGCGAGCTCCTTCGACCTTTCTTGACCTTCTTTGACCTCCTCTGTCCTTCTGTGAGCTTCTTCGACCTTCCTTGATCTTCTTTGACGTCCTCCATCCTTCTGCGAGCTCCTTCGACCTTCTCTGACCTCCTCCATCCTTCTGCGTGCTCCTTCGACCTTTCTTGGCCTTCTTTGACCTCCTCTGTCCTTCTGCGAGCTCCTTCAACCTTTTTTGACCTTCTTTGACCTCCTCTGTCCTTCTGCGAGCTCCTTCGACCTCCTCTGACCTTCTTTGACCTCCTCCATCCTTCTCTTAGCTCCTTCGACCTTCTCTGATCTTCTTTGATCTCCTCTGTCCTTCTGAGAGCTCCTTCGACCTTCTTTGACCTCCTCCGTTCCTCTGCGAGCTCCTTCGATCTTCTTAGACATTCTTTGACCTCCTCCCTCCTTCTGCGAGCTCCTTCGACCTTCTTTGACCTTCTTTGACCTCCTCCCTCCTTCTGCGAGCTACTTCGATGTTCTTAGACCTTCTTTGACCTCCTCCCTCCTTCTGTGAGCTCCTTCGACCTTCCTTCACCTCCTTTGACCTCCTCTGTCCTTCTGCGATCTCCTGCGCCCTTCTCTGACCTTCTTTGACCTCCTCTGTCCTTCTGCGAGGTCGTTCGACCTTCTCTGACCTTCTTTGACCTCCTCCGTCCTTCTGCGAGCTCCTTCGACCTTCTCTGACCTTCTTTGACCTCCTTGGTCCTTCTGCGAGCTCCTTCGCCCTTCTCTGACCTTCTTTGACCTTCTCCATCCTTCTGCGAGGTCCTTTGACCTTCTTTAACCTTCTTTGACCTTATCCGTCCTTCGGTGAGCTCCTTTGAACTTCTCTGATCTTCTTAGACCTTCTCCATCCTTCTGCGAACTCCCGTGACCTTCTCTGACCTTCTTTGACCTCCTCCGTCCTTCTGCGAGCTCCTTCGATCTTCTCTGTCCTTCTTTGACCTCCTCGGTCCTTCTGCGAGCTCCTTCGACCTTCTCTGACCTTCTTTGACCTCCTCCGTCCTTCTGCGATCTCCTTCGACCTTTCTTGACCTTCTTTGACCTTCTCCATCCTTCTGCGAGCTCCTTTGACCTTCCTTGACCTTCTTTGACCTCCTCCGTCGTTCTGCGAGGTCCTTCGACCTTCTCTGACCTTTTTTGACCTCTTCCATCCTTCTATGAGCTCCTTCGACCTTCTTTAACCTTCTTTGACCTCCTCCGTCCTTCTGCGAGCTCCTTCGACCTTCTCTGACCTTCTTTGACGTCCTCCGTCCTTCTGTGAGCTCCTTCGACCTTCTCTGACCTTCTTTGACCTCCTCCGTCCTTCTGCGAGCTCCTTCGACCTTTTCTGACCTTCTTTGACCTCCTCCATCCTTCTGCGAGCTCCTTCGACCTTTCTTCTCCTTCTTTGACCTTCTCTGTCCTTCTGCGAGCTCCTTCGACCTTTTTTGACCTTCTTTGACCTCCTTGGTCCTTCTGCGAGCTCCTTCGACCTTTCTTGACCTTCTTTGACCTCCTCTGTCCTTCTGTGAGCTTCTTCGACCTTCCTTGATCTTCTTTGATGTCCTCCATCCTTCTGCGAGCTCCTTTGACCTTCTCTGACCTCCTCCATCCTTCTGCGTGCTCCTTCGACCTTTCTTGGCCTTCTTTGACCTCCTCTGTCCTTCTGCGAGCTCCTTCAACCTTTTTTGACCTTCTTTGACCTCCTCTGTCCTTCTGCGAGCTCCTTCGACCTCCTCTGACCTTCTTTGACCTCCTCCATCCTTCTCTTAGCTCCTTCGACCTTCTCTGATCTTCTTTGATCTCCTCTGTCCTTCTGAGAGCTCCTTCGACCTTCTTTGACCTCCTCCGTTCCTCTGCGAGCTCCTTCGATCTTCTTAGACATTCTTTGACCTCCTCCCTCCTTCTGCGAGCTCCTTCGACCTTCTTTGACCTTCTTTGACCTCCTCCCTCCTTCTGCGAGCTACTTCGATGTTCTTAGACCTTCTTTGACCTCCTCCCTCCTTCTGTGAGCTCCTTCGACCTTCCTTCACCTCCTTTGACCTCCTCTGTCCTTCTGCGATCTCCTGCGCCCTTCTCTGACCTTCTTTGACCTCCTCTGTCCTTCTGCGAGGTCGTTCGACCTTCTCTGACCTTCTTTGACCTCCTCCGTCCTTCTGCGAGCTCCTTCGACCTTCTCTGACCTTCTTTGACCTCCTTGGTCCTTCTGCGAGCTCCTTCGCCCTTCTCTGACCTTCTTTGACCTTCTCCATCCTTCTGCGAGGTCCTTTGACCTTCTTTAACCTTCTTTGACCTTATCCGTCCTTCGGTGAGCTCCTTTGAACTTCTCTGATCTTCTTAGACCTTCTCCATCCTTCTGCGAACTCCCGCGACCTTCTCTGACCTTCTTTGACCTCCTCCGTCCTTCTGCGAGCTCCTTCGATCTTCTCTGTCCTTCTTTGACCTCCTCGGTCCTTCTGCGAGCTCCTTTGACCTTCTCTGACCTTCTTTGACCTCCTCCGTCCTTCTGCGATCTCCTTCGACCTTTCTTGACCTTCTTTGACCTTCTCCATCCTTCTGCGAGCTCCTTTGACCTTCCTTGACCTTCTTTGACCTCCTCCGTCGTTCTGCGAGGTCCTTCGACCTTCTCTGACCTTCTTTGACCTCTTCCATCCTTCTATGAGCTCCTTCGACCTTCTTTAACCTTCTTTGACCTCCTCCGTCCTTCTGCGAGCTCCTTCGACCTTCTCTGACCTTCTTTGACGTCCTCCGTCCTTCTGTGAGCTCCTTCTACCTTCTCTGACCTTCTTTGACCTCCTCCGTCCTTCTGCGAGGTCATTCGACCTTTCTTGACCTTCTTTGACCTCCTCCGTCCTTCTGCGAGCTCCTCTGACCTTCTTTGACCTTCTTTGACCTCCTCCGTCCTTCTGCGAGCTCCTTCGACCTTCTCCGACCATCTCCGACCATCTCCGACCATCTCCGACCTTCTCCGACCTTCTCCGACCTTCTCCGACCTTCTCCGACCTTCTCCGACCTTCTCCGACCTTCTCCGACCTTCTCCGACCTTCTTTGACCTTCTCCGACCTTCTCCGACCTTCTTTGACCTTCTCCGATCTTCTTTGACCTTCTTTGACCTTCTCTGCCCTGCTTTGACCTTCTTCGACCTTCTTCGACCTTCTCCGACCGTTTTTGACGTTCTGCGACCTCCTCTGCCCTTCTTCGACCTCCTCTGCCCTTCTTCGACCTCCTCTGCCCTTCTTCGACCTCCTCTGCCCTTCTTCGACCTCCTCTGCCCTTCTTCGACCTCCTCTGCCCTGCTTCGACCTCCTCTGCCCTGCTGCGACCTCCTCTGCCCTGCTGCGACCTCCTCTGCCCTGCTGCGACCTCCTCTGCCCTGCTGCGACCTCCTCTGCCCTGCTGCGACCTCCTCTGCCCTGCTGCGACCTCCTCTGCCCTGCTGCGACCTCCTCTGCCCTGCTGCGACCTCCTCTGCCCTGCTGCGACCTCCTCTGCCCTGCTGCGACCTCCTCTGCCCTGCTTCGACCTCCTCTGCCCTGCTGCGATCTCCGTCGACCTTCTCTGACGTCCTCCGTCCTCCTTCGACCTCCTCTGACCTTCTCTGACGTCCTCCGTCCTCCTGCAAGCTCCTTCGACCTCCTTTGACCTTCTCTGACGTTCTCCGTCCTCCTGCGAGCTCCTTCGACCTCCTTTGACCTTCTCTGACGTTCTCCGTCCTCCTGCGAGCTCCTTCGACCTCCTCTGACCTTCTTCGACCTCCTAAGTCCTTCTGCGAGCTCGTTCGTCCTTCTTGAACTTCTTCGACCTCCTCTGTCTTTCTCCGACCTTCTCCGACCTTCTCCGACCTTCTTTGATATCCTCCGTCCTTCTGCGAGCTCCTTTGACCTTCTCTGACCTTCTTTGACCTCCTTCGTCCTTCTGCGAGCTCCTTCGACCTTCTTTGACCTTCTTTGATCTCCTCCGTCCTTCTGCGAGCTCCTTCGACCTTCTCTGACCTTCTTTGATCTCCTCCGTCCTTCTGCGAGCTCCTTCGACCTTCTTTGACCTTCTTTGACCTCCTCCGTCCTTCTGCGAGGTCATTCGACCTTTCTTGACCTTCTTTGACCTCCTCCGTCCTTCTGCGAGCTCCTTTGACCTTCTTTGACCTTCTTTGACCTCCTCCGTCCTTCTGCGAGCTCCTTTGACCTTCTTTGACCTTCTTTGACCTCCTCCGTCCTTCTGCGAGCTCCTTTGACCTTCTTTGACCTTCTTTGACCTCCTCCGTCCTTCTGCAAGCTCCTTTGACCTTCTTTGACCTTCTTTGACCTTCTCCGTCCTTCTGCGAGCTCCTTCCACCTTCTTTGACCTCCTCTGACCTTCTGCGAGATCCTTCCACCTTCTTTGACCTCCTCTGTCCTTCTGTGAGCTCCTTCGACCTTCTTTGACTTTTCTTGATCTTCTCTGACCTTCCTCTTCTGACCAAATGTTGTTCCTCAGCCTCTCCCAGCTCCGGGCTGTTTGCTGCTCTTCTGCTCGCCGCGGCCAACGGGTGCAGGCTGGGGCTGGGAGAGGGACAGCGCCCCCTGCGCCCCCAGGGCCCTCGTGTCCCCCCATGTGGTGACCGGCTCGAACGGGACTGCAGACTGTCTGTTCAAGTTTCCCTGTTGCACGCTGACTGTTCGTTAGCTTTACAGCTGCTCTGCCAAAGGCTCAAACCCAGCGAGTAAAACCAGCTCCGCCAACGACAGGGGCGGCTCTGCCGAGGTGGCTGGTTTCTCAGCTCTACAAGCGTCGTCGTGGGATCGCGATGATCTCTCTTAACTCCACAAGCTCGGAGCGTGCCTCGCGCCTTCCTGGTGGCTCTGACCCCGGCCCGGGAAGAGGCGTGCCGGGGGGAGCCTTTGTGCCTCAGGAGGAGGAGAAATAGCAGGGGGCCCGGGCTGCTTTTCTCGGCTGGGCTGGCACGCGGGCGGGAGGTAGAACATCTCAGCGTGACGAGTTCACGCCGGGTGAGACTCGGTTTGGTTCCATTTCTCCTTTTGACCAAGTCCGTCTAACAGAATAACCGTCGAAACAAATCGTGCTCTCTCTGGACTTTTCCGAAGCTCGGTCCGGTGACGCCGCTTTCCGTCTGGCGAGTCCTCCCGTCCCTCGCGGTTTCCTTTTGGGGGGAGCAGTGAAACCTTTGGCCGCTCTTTGGAATGAGATTCTCTTCTCGGCTCGCTCTGGGGGGGCTGTAGAGCGGGGCTTGGAAGGTCAGAGAAGGAACCGTGGGCGAAGGAGGAAAGTGCTTTTGTCCCGGGGCCGAGGGCCGCCTCGTCTCGTCGCCCTGCTAACGATCCTTTCTGTGCTTCCCTCCCGCAGGTCTCTCTCCTCGGTGCCGCGTGGGAAGCGGATTCCTCCCCTCCTCCTGCCCGCGCCCAGGCGGAAGGCGCTGTCCGCATTAAAGCTTTCGATCGGTCGCCGGCTGCCGCACGCGTTTTGCTTCTATCGGTGTTGGAAACGCAGAAAGAAGAAGGTGGCGGAGGCCGTTGGGGGCGCGAGGCGATGGCGCCGCCAGCCAGGGTCCGGCACGGGGAGCGCCGTGCCGCGCAGGTGCTGTTCAACCACTGAACAGAAACATCTTCAAAGGAATAAAGAAGCCATCGAGGCCTCTGAACTACTGAACAAGGCCCTGGTGTCAGCTCCAGCCTTGGGACTCCCAGATGTCCGTAAGCCATGTTCTTCTCCTCTAGCATTGGCACAGGATCCGGGCCCGTATCACCGAGCAGTTCCACGCTTTTCCAAGCAATCAGCCGCAACTGCAAAAGGTCGGGCTGGACGCCTGCGAGCGGTTACGGCCGTAATACTAGATATCCGGGAAGCCCAAAAATTCACCCTGCACCAGAGAATGATTATGTTGGTGTCCCATAAAATATCTGCTGTTTTGGAAGTGAAAGGTGGAAACTGGCTCTCCCTGCAGATACCAGACTGCAATGGTAGAAAATTGTAATTACTAACATGGTCAATCCGGCCTCTTTTCTTCGCAGAAACACGGCGGCCGGCATTCTAAATAAGCTTTGTCACCCCATTGTTGTCCTGTTGATGTCAGTTTTAGTTGGCTTTGTTTTCTCTCCTGTGTTGTTTGTTTGGAATTGGAGAATGCTGCTACAACAACTAACAATTTTGTCTTCTCTCTCTAGAGCTCGTGAGAATGTGTGGAATATTAATTTTGAAGCAAAATGCTACCCAGTTCCCCTTTAAAAGATGGATCCTTGATGGGGCCAATGAATTTGCCTGAGTTTAAAAGACAGGGGGGAATTGATGAGCGGGCGTATGATACAGGGGGGAAAGTTAGAAAAACTTAGAGGGCTTAGCGCACCGAGATGCGCGCTGTCTGCTCGTAAAGGCCTGGAAGACCCTGGGTGTTGATAAGGGAGGAGCTCGTTCACAGACATTCGCTGATAAGGGAAAGCTGGAACGTGCCCAACAGCAGAAAGCCGACTGCGTCCTGCTCTGAGGACTTGGAGCTCGACCGGGATGAGGCTGCGCCTGCGCACAGATTGAGTTCCGGGATGATTCGTGAGGAAGATGAAGGCGACTTCAGCCCTGAGCCCCAGCCCACGGCGCTGCGCCTGCACCAGCGTGGGGGAAGCTTCTGGAATCTCATGATAACAGGAAGCGGAGAAAGGTCATGAATCTGTACAAGGCGCTTATGACTAGGCCTGTCTTTACACTCTAACTATCTGCTAGTTAGACCCCAGGGTGTGCGAGTGAGGAGGATTAGCCCCTCGCCCCTGTCGGCAAGTAAACACAGACCTGCGTTATAACCCTTAACGGAGCTATAGAGCTTGATTCCTCCAAACAATCAAAGCGCAAACTGACCCTAAAAGGGCAGATTACCAAAAAGTCTTGAGTGAGGACTGGGAAAGGGAGAAGGGAGGAGCCCGCCGCCATCTTGAGCGAGGGCACGGTGAGGGACTCTGGGCGGGCCTGCTGCCATCTTGAGTGAGGGCACGGTGAGGGACTCTGGGCGGGCCTGCCGCCATCGTGAGTGAGGGCACGGTGAGGGACTCTGGGTGGGCCTGCCGCCATCTTGAGCGAGGGCACAGTGAGGGACTCTGGGTGGGCCTGCCGCCATCGTGAGTGAGGGCACGGTGAGGGACTCTGGGCGGGCCTGCCGCCATCGTGAGTGAGGGCACGGTGAGGGACTCTGGGTGGGCCTGCCGCCATCTTGAGCGAGGGCACAGTGAGGGACTCTGGGCGGGCCCGCCGCCATCTTGAGCGAGGGCACGGTGAGGGACTCTGGGTGGGCCTGCCGCCATCGTGAGTGAGGGCACGGTGAGGGACTCTGGGCGGGCCTGCCGCCATCGTGAGTGAGGGCACGGTGAGGGACTCTGGGCGGGCCTGCCGCCATCGTGAGTGAGGGCAGGGCGTGAAGATGTCGCTGCCACTTTGAGGGAACGGGCGATGCAGAATGGGTGGACTCGCCGCCATCGTGAGTGAGGGCAGGGCATGAAGATATCGCCACAAACTCGAGTGTGGCCACGGGCGAGGGAGACGGGCGAAGCCGCCGCCACTGTGAGTGAAGGCACGGGGCCCACCGCCACCTTGAGTAAGGGTACTGGACGGAAACCGGGGGTCCTGCCGCCACCTTGGGTGGGGGCACGACAAGGGAGACGGCCGAAGCCGCCGCCATCTTGAGTGAGGCAACAGCA
>JAUNZM010000561.1:0-25000 GCA_033459285.1 Clamator glandarius
GAAAAGAATTTCTTTGATGTTCACTGTGCACTTGCCTGTGTGTGAGCTCTATCCTGGCTGCTACCCACGAGGCTCCTTCCACAGGGGAGTGTGGAGTTTGCAGGGGCCAGGGCAGTGGCAGCAAGGCTGCATTTCTGTGTCTCCTCATCAGAAGAAGGCGAGGGGTGCAAGGAGGGAGGGCGGGGGGGGTGTGATCTCTGCCATGAGATGTGAAATTAAATGTCCCACTTTCCCCCTCTCAATTCAATAAGGCTCTGTATTGCAACTTGCCTCTCATCGGCATCTCCAAGGAAGGCAGCCACGGAGGCCTCCCAGAGGAGCCCTTCACCCCAGCTTGCTTTTGACGCTAAAATGTGGAGCAGAGCCTATTTTCTTACCTATGAATCTGTTTTTTGGCTCTTTTTTTTTTTTTTAAATGGCAACTGTAGGCAACTAAGGCGTGAATGCAGGCAATCAGGGAACATGATGAAGTGATAACTTAATAAAAACCAGACTGTTGCTTTCATGTTGAAAATCACTCAGAATGTCATTAGGTTATTGTTTGGGATTGTTATTGCCTATATTCCCTCAAGGACCACAGAACAGAGTCTTTCCTCATGAATAACACACAGCTATACTCAAAGTGCCACGGCCTGGCTGTAAGGAATCTGAGGTATCCAAAAGACGAAGAGTTTGTGTGTGACTGCGGCTCCTTCAAGATTGGCAGCTGAAAACAGTTTTAATGATGCCTCAGAAACTGCAAGGCCTGATCCCCAGTGCTGTCTGCCTCCCATCTGTTAGCAGGGCTATGGGCTCAAAATTAGGGTTTACAGCTTCAGAAACTTTTACATTTTTCAGTTGAGAGTGTGGGCTTCAGGGATTCTGCTGGGGTCACAACTGTCGTCCTTGTTGTTCCTCCTCTCCTCCCCCAGCACAGCAGGACCACAAATCCCAGCATCTGACACTGAGGACACGAGGATGTTGCCTGCAAGCTCTCTGCCCTCTGCTTAAGGTATGAGAGGAGTCTCAGGGCAAGGCGTAACTTCTGAAAAGTTTGTCCTTTTTCGCTCTTCTTCTTCCCCCTCCTCCCCACCCCCTTTTCCTTTTCTTTCTGGATGTATCCGAATCTGATAAAATGCATTTTTCGCTGTCTTCTGGACTTAAAAGTGAAATCAAACCTGCAGGCTTTGATGTCATTCCACCTGTCCAACTAACACATTTGATACCTGTGATCTCCAAGAAAGGGATCCCGGTTCATTGAGTGAGGCAGTGATTTTTATTCTGGTGAGATTCTTCTTGGTTTTTTCAGTGCTAACACTTGTTCGATTGAAATGTTGGAGGTGCACGTTCTTTGCCAAAAACTCAGCATGTCTTCCCATTCAATCAGAGACTGGAAAAGCTTCTAATCTTCACAGGAGTCACCCAGAGGGAAGTCTCGGAAATACCAGAGTTGGTGTTTGTGATACTTGCAGGATTAAAAATATGCAGGAAATAGGCCGTCTCCTATTCTCATCTAGCAGAAGAAGTCCTCTTTATTTATGAACTTTTTTCACTTCTAAGCCTGCTGTTATCTACAACAAAATAATTAGATTGTTATTTAAAACCCAGGCTAGATTCTGTATCTTACATCTTTCAGGTTTAGCCATCCATCTTCTCAAGCATGATGATTTACTCTAACAGGACATGTCTCACACTCGTGAGATTAATGGGAACTGACTTTCTTTGACCTTAGGATGTTATCAAAAGCCCTTCATCCAGACTCCTTTTAACACATCTGTGCAGGTGTAAGACACACAAGCTTTCTGACCATTGTTCGTTGCGTTTAATGCAAGACGCTATATTTTTCACAAGATACGATACGATTCTGTTTAATACACTGCTGGAGGAAAAACCTTGAGGATGCAGCAGATAACTCCATACCACCATTTTATTGCCTTAACAAAAGGCAATTCCTGAAGCTTATAAAACTGTATGATAGTTATTTTATTTTTAACAGCTTCCATGTGTTACCAACAGTTTCACTGCTCATCGGCAAATGAGCAGAAAGAAGACGCAGTACTAAGAGAGGGCAGTGCTGGCACCTCCCGTCCCGGACATCCCAGGCAGGTGCTCATTGCCTGCTGTGTTGCAAACTATTTAAGTTCTTCTCAGGATTGGCTTCACACCGAGGTTTCTTTTTCAGTGCTTACTAGAGGAGTACCTGTGAGGCAGCATTTCCAAGTGGCTGGTGAAGCATTTCTAGTCTGTGGAGGAGTGGGACCTCCGCAGCAGAAATATCACTTCACTAAGGGGAGGTGCACTGTGCATCGTGCCTTTCCTCAAACCCAGAGATGGGAGGTGAAAACATGCCAGCCTCGACTGTTGTTTAATCGAGGTAATGAAAAATGATCTGTTTAATTTTCCCCAGACTTAATGCTGTTCCACAGTCCTTTCCCAAACGAGTTGCTGTAGTGGGGAAGGAGCAGTGGGAACACTAGAGAGAAACAAATCAATGCAACCGCTAAAATCAGCTTTTAGACAGACAAGGGCAAGGAAATGGAGCAGTTGAAGGAACTGCAGATCTATGCTGTAACTCACTCAGCCACACACAGGTTTCTGTCCCATAGAACTGGGGGTTTTGCACAGCAGCAACCAACCTGAATGCCAGCAGGATTAGAAAAACATCTGCATGTTCAATCTGGTGAGCTAGAACAAAATGCCTTCATACCCTCGTCCCAGTAGCAGGGCCTGAGGGTGGAAAAATGTGTGTGTTATATAGCTGGAGGGGTAAAGAAAGCCTTGGCACAACTGGATGTATCTCCTCTGTAAAAAAACAAAGTGTCCTTGTCAGGACTGAATTTAGTCTAGAAAATCAAATTTTACTCTCTTTTTTTTCATGAAATTCCTTATATAATTGGATTTTTGATTCTTGTTTTTAATTTCCTGGGCAGCATCTTTCAATTTTTTTTTTCCACATTTTGCCATTTGTATTGTAAGTAGCACTCTCATATTACCCTCCATCTCTTTTCTACTTTCCCTGTCTTTATTTTGCCTGAGAACTCCTTAGAAATGAGAAAGTCCTGGTGGAGTTTTAGCAATGAGCAAAACACAAAAACATGACTTTGTTTTGCTTCCCATGTGAACACTTGCTGGAAACAAAATTTTCCTCAGGTTATCGCTTTGTTCTGTCCCTACCCTGTGCTGAGGAGGGAAATGCTTTAAGAACCCTGATGCTAATAGGTTGCTGTATTTGTCTGACTGAGCCCCAAGGGATTTTGTTGCTATGGGCTCATCATGTTCCCCCATCCAAAGGTGTCAGAGCCCTTCAGAATGGGTTTCATGTCATGGCAACCATGGTCAGGCTTGTGCTGAACCACTTGCTGGCCACTGGCATTTCACCATCAGTGTTATGGGAGGTCCTTGACCATTGGGATGGAGAAGTTCTTAACTGATGTATTCTTTAACGTAGGACTAAAAAAAAAAAAAAAATTTCTCCTTAGTTTGTTGAGAATTTTGGGGGGCTGTTGCCTTCTCGTGTTGTACTGGGACTTGCATTAATGGAGTAACAGCTGAACTAAGCCTTCTAAATGAACATATCAAAGCCCCAAGTCTGTACGACACCATCTCTTGTCGCCCATGATGTCAAAGGTTGCGGTGAATGTCTCCCTCGCTTTCTGGGTGGCATTGTTTGGGAGAGTAGCCCCAGCAGATGGCCCGAAAACTGCACCTCGGCCAAGCAAAGAGCGACCACATGTGACGAACCATAGATGTCTCATTAACAAATCGGGTGGGGGGAAAAGCAAGGATGAGAAAAAAGATAAAAAGAATACACAAAGACATTTACATATTTACATTGTTTCTCCCTCATTTCCAATTCTCCTTTAGCTGAAGTGTCAGTGGGCTTGCTTTTCTCCTTCTGTTTGTATGTTTACTTGTGCTAAATAGATTATGATAATCAGGCACATAAATGCATGCAACTGTTATTATGGCATTTTAATCACAGAGTTTTTCACTGGAAGCCTTCATTAGAATTCTCATAATCTCACTTGTTAGTGTAACAAACAGTAATAAATGCCAAGGAACTGGGATTAAGTCAGAGACATTCAGACATTAAAGGAGGAATATGGAAATGTTGTCAAATCTCCACATTATTTATTGAAATGTCACATAAACAGTTCAGGACTTTAAATATCTTACTCATTAGAAGGAGAGGGTGTGCGGCTACCTGAAGCAATTAAATTTTTTTAGGGAGTGTTGGAACCATATGTCCTTCATCCACTCTTTCCAACTTTCCTGGGTTACCCAGGCACTTTCTAGCTATTTGTATTTATAAGCCCCATCCCTGAGACATTTAGCTGGGAATAGAGGTTGCTCCTTGACAATTTGACACAATGTGGGAAGGCAGCACATTGGCTTTTATGTGACTCTTCTGGATCTTTGCAGAGTGATGCCCACTATACCCGCTCACACCAAGGGTCCTTGCTCCACCAACTGACCGTGAACCCAAAGGTCTCCTGACACCATCTGAAGGGGCCTCCTGTCATCTCCTGCTTGGCAAAAAGAGGGAATCTTGCAGTGATGCGCCAGGTGAGACCGGGAATTTACCCCACCATGGTTCCCACAGGCTTGATTTGGGGACACAGCTGAGGGAGCAAGATTTGCTGCTGATTTTTCAGGCTGTAAGAATGTAGTACATCCCTTGAAGTCCTGGGGAAATGTGTGCTGCTTGGGCTGGGAGCAGGGCTGCAAACACACCCAGACCATACCTTCCTTGCCAGCCTACGCTCGCCTCCCCTCTATGCTTTCACCCGCTGCTGCAGGGATGGGATGCTGCCAATAGCAGAAGAGATAAAAAATAGCTGCTCTTTTCATGCAACTCAGACAACACATTTTATATCGTGCAGGCGAGGCCTCCTCCTACTCATGAATATGCACCCATGCTCCCTCCTCCTTCCCCGCAGAATGGGTGTGGAGGTGGGCTGCAGGACCTGGCCCCCTGCCATCGCCAGCGCCTGTGTAAAACACTTGAGCAGCAAAGTTATTCACAGTGGCTTGGTGTTGTCACCCTCCCCCCCCCTTTTTTTCCTTTTCCTTTTGTATTTTTCCTTCTTAAGAACAAGGAGCAAAACTGAATGCGAAAGACAATTAGGCTCATTTTGGGTTTCCCACTGTTTGGCTCACGGTGAAGCATCCCTCATGGCCATCTAAGATGTACTCTCCCAGGTGCAGGCAAGATGCTGAAGCAGGTGAACAGCTTTGAGTTTTGCAAGCCTAATTTTCTGCGTTCAGCCAGGCAGCAGTAAGAAGTTTTGCAGGAAGAGAAAATATCTTGCTATGGCAAAACTTTTGTTGACCCTGAAGGAGTGAGGATCCCCAGTTCTTGAGGGAACTGCAGGGATATTTTTCAAATCTGTTCTGAAAGTGAAGTTTGAGTCCTCTTTCCAGAGTGAAAGACCCCTTTTAGGGGAGGTGCTATATACACATGCTGTTTCAGGCAAAATTCTGAATCAGTACCCTCTGCAAGCGTGAGCAGTCAATCATCTGCCTGAGAAAGATAAACTCTGTATAGTACTAGGAAAGAAAATAAAAGAAGGCATTACTCAAATATAACTGCTGTGCAAATGCTGTTTCATCCAGCATTTTAAATATTGACTCAAACGCAAAAGGCTTATGAGGCTTTTATAAACGTACAAGTTTCGATGCTTTGAATCTGACATTTCTGTTCTCTTTCTCTTCCCTCTTAAAAAGCAGACTGTCCAGAAGGGATTTCTGTTCACAGGACCTAATAAAACAGGAAGACCACTTCACTTCAGACTTTCCCCTTGAAACCTGGAGGAAATATTTTGCACTCATGTGTGATAATGTTTTATGGGACTTGGTGGCCCACTCATCCTGTGCTATGCTTAGAGAGCCCCTCTCAGCCTAGAGCCCCCTCTGCCATGCTGATTGTGTTTCTGTGCTACAGTTACTCCCCTTTTCCCATTGGAATTGCTTAAAAGGAACCCCATAGAAAGCCCATCCCCAAGCTGTTGAGCTATAGAAAGATGTTCTTCAGTTGGTAGGGGGTTTATATATTTGCTGGAAGAGAATTAAAAAAAAAAAAAAAAAAGGAGAGATTCCTTGCTTTCGGTAACATGCTGGAAGGAGTTTTGATCTTTTGCATAACATGCTGAATTTATTACCTTGGGTTCTTTGCACTGTTTCTCCCTCCGATGAGTCAGATGGGGAGCTGTGCTTGCCCGGCTGGAGAGGTGGCCCTGATCCACTCCACTCCCACATGCGCCTGAGCTCATTTTATCGAGGCGCAGCGATTTAAAGCACATGTTTCTTTGGAACAGCTTGAAGAGTATGTTCACAAGTGGAAATATAAATGCCATGAATAACGTTGCTTGTTTTAACAGTTCCACATGAAGCTTTCCCCTGTCAATCCACCAAAGAGGCAAGTGAGGTCCTGGCATGCTCTGCCTCAGCCATACTTCCTCCAAAGCCACCTTGAAGGATAAGGCTCTTGGATGTATTGGACGAGTTTCATTGCCAAACCCCAAGAGCAGCTGAGGATCTGCTGTTTGCAGCTGCCTCTTGTGTTAGTTACTGGCGCGCCTGGCACAGAAATGTGAGGGGCTATCAGAGCAGGGAAACTGGGAGGGCTCAGGAAGGAGCCTGTCCTACAGAAAATGGAAAGGCTGAGATCAAGAAACTTGTGAAGGAAAAGCTTGTGAAGGAGTGGAAGCTTGCAGTGAGAGAGGGCAGAAATGCAAGCTCATGGGAGAAGAAAGGGGATAGAGGGAAGAGTCACAGGCAAGGAGTGTTTCTGGGAAAGGGGAGTGAAGTGATGGAGCGTTAAGGAGGGAGCATCTCGGGGTCAAGGAGGAGACACAACGGTGTTGGTGAGAAAGTATCATAGAATCATATAGGTTGTAAAAGACTTTAAGATCAAGAAGGGGCAAGGTAGAAGAAAAACTGTTGAGGATAGGTTGGGCATTTTTTGGAATATTCAGAACAGGGAGAGAAGTTGTTGCCTAAAAAGGCAGAAAATTCAAAATGACCATGTGAGGTGTTCTCAGGGTGTAGAAAGGTCTCTATTGAAGGCAATGTGTTGCATGGATTTAAACCTTGCTAAATTGTTTACAATGCAGACAAAAATAACCTGAAGAAAGATCCCCATGTGTTTTGATTGAATTGGTGTTGACCTGTACCAGTAGATTTGAATCCAGAAAAATACTTTTTTTTTCACAAATTGATAAGGAATGTAATGTAATTTTGAAGTCTACTAGCAAGGACATAGTTTATGCTGGTTCCCCCACTGCCCTTCAATCTCCAACCTTTGTTCTTCCCATCACAGCTCTGACGAAATCCAGCCACTGTCTGGTGTTTTCCTGGGTATGGGGCACATCCTGATGAAGGGATCTGTGGCCTTGCTGAGGTTAAATGTCTCAAAGGGAGTAGTGGCTCCGTATGGCCATACTCTCTTTTTCTTGACTTCTTGGCAAGTGGCTGGCAGGATGGAGGGAGGCACATTTATGTCAGCTCTGCGTACCCCATAGCACAAGAAAAAGGGCTGAGGACCCCACGGGTGACCTGTAGGGCCACAGGGAGCTGTGCCCTGGTGCCAGCACTGCTTTGTCTGTCCTTTACTGAATACTTGGGTGATTGCACTCGTTTGCCATTCGACACCTGGTCTGTGCAGCACACCCAGTGCTACCAGGTTGAGGTCAGACACATCTCATGTGCATTGCCTACATTTCCCTCTTGCTTTGCTGTGGGCACTCGTGCCAGCTGAAGTATTCCAAGGCTTGCATCTGCCAGTGGAAATGCTTCTCTCTGGCTGTGAATCTCTCAAACACATCTACCTGGGCTGTTAGCAGAGGAGCAAGGCTAGCCTGCCAGAACAACTGCAGGCACATGTAGTTATGAGATGCTGAGTATAAACCATATATTTGCTGGAGCAAAAGGCAAGGATTTCTGCAGCATGGCAGCCTCTGCAGCCCTGGGTCTGACTTGACTGTTTTACTTGCTGGAGTGCTCTTCGCTTTCTCCGGCCAGGAGGCCTCTTTCTTTCTGCCTCTCTGTCTCCGCTCTCAGTTTTCTTGAGCTTCCTGGGTGGTGGTGGAGTTGTGATGTCTTGAATACCAATAGTGAAACTGAACATATGTGAACCTTTCCTAATCCTGCTAATCTTCCTTCAAAAACCTTTCTGAAAGTGTAGGCAACATCCAGATTTAAAAAAAAAAAAAAAAAAAAAGCTAAAAAAAAGCTACTGAACATTTTAATGACAAATAATCTTTGTAAAGGGGGAGGGGGTTTTCGCCTCAGCTGGAGATGGAGCTTATGAACTACAGCAGGTAGAAATAACTGCTGTATTACCTCATGTAATCTCTGCTATTCAGGGTCAGATTAGGCCTGAATACAAGACGAAATAGACTTCTCTTTTAAACCGGGGACTTTGTCCCCACAACGGCTATTAGGCGGTAATTAGTTGTGACACAGAATTACCAGCCACACAATAGCAACCAGAGCCTTGCAAGTCCTTTGAAATGGCTTGGAGGAGCTGAATAGATGCTACTTTCAACTTTTAAGTTCTGTTCAGAAGTAGGAATTATTGACTTCCCTCTCTTGCACCACTTCTCTACCAGCTCACGTGGTAAGACAGAGAGATGGTACCAGATGAAATTCCGATGATCCCAGTCAATTGCTCTGATAGCTGCATGCAGCTTTTGTCACGAAAAATGAGATAACAACATCTTCTTTGATCTCATTAGCAGTGATATTGTTGCAATGACCTGGGACTCAGATCCACATGCTAGATACTTTGAGACTTCCTAGAGCTTTGAAGAGGAAAATGAGACCTAATGAGATCTGTCAACTTGGAGGTAGGACAGGGCTGCACTTGCCCACGAGTTAAGGACACAACAGTGAGTGAAAAGCTGTTTTTGCATGCCACCAGGCACAGCAAACGTGCCGCTCACAGCAAATATGTACCTACATATTGCTGGCATCCTCTGCCTTGCATCAGCATAGCAGCAGCCTCCAAGGTATTCAGCGTGGAGATTTGAACCGGGCTTCCACAATATAGATTGTGGCCAGATGTGAACCTGAAACTTTTAGGAACTGGGAAATGAATATTGAGAGCTAAATCTCTGTGCTGCTGCCAGTGGAGGGATGAAGGATAGTGCTCCAAGTCTTCAATCTAATCAGTAGCGCCAGCAACCCTGGTACATGGCGCCTTCATTGAGGCAGCTCTTTGCAAACTGTTTGTTCAGCAATAACATGACAAATGCTTTTATTCTTAGTTCCAGCTAGTACCACAAGCCATTGTGGAGGCTGAATCATAAGGTGAAAGTAAATCTCTTTCCTACCTGGCCAGTCCCAGCACACTTGTTCCACTTGGCTGCCTACAATGCCTAGCAGAGGAGAAGCCCACCTCGGTGGTTTGAGGTGCCCTTGGTGGCACGTGAGTGAGCTGTGGTAGGTGCTAGAGCTGTATGGTCATGCCAGCGTGGTCCTTGTGTCAGTGAGAAAGAGCATACTCAAGCCTTTCCTGGCTGCTGCAGGGAACAACGAACTCCCCGGGGTCCAAGGGCACTGTCAATGTCCATGTCCCCCCTGAGGCAGCCCTCAGTGCTCATCACCACGCTTGTATTTACAGGCTTTCTACATCAGACTTCATTTTATTTAATTTCCCATGCCTTTTACAGATGCACTGCCTTTGCCACTGGCTGCCATAGCAGAGGACACCTGGCCATCCAACACCTCCGAGTATCTTGCTCCTTGGCAGCCAGTGCCTCTGCTCACACCCACCAGGTAGCCACAGGAGAACTGGATGGGGAGCAGGACTGATGCAAGTGGCACTGTGGAGGGGGCGTGCTCACCAAGCATTAGCTAATGAGTGTGGAATTGACTGAGGGCTGTGTGGTGTGTCCAGCAGCCCGGACGCTGCTGTGTTATTGCCTGGATTGTCCAGAGGAGCAGCTTCAGAGGGCAGTTACAATAGTCTACCTGTATTTCCAAAAGTAAAAATACTGTGGTAGGGTCTATATGTTACATATTTTATAGACAGACAACATGAATGCGTGCGCTTTCGTGCTGACATCGAAGTCCTGCATATGCTTCCCAAAATAAAAAGACATAAACCCCAAACAGCCTATCAATGATCAGGGATCACCAAACCATGGGCTCTTCTTTCAAAAATGAGAAAATATTCTCTTTTTTCATCTAGTACTGGTCCATCTTTCCTGCCCTGCTCATAATATTCATGTTTTAAGTGGAAATACAACATCTTCCTAGCATGTAAGGAAAGCATTTACCTGTGTATTTGTTAGCACACACCTTGTGGTATCTTTTAAAGGATGTTGCAGCAAGGAAATTAATTATACCAGGCAGTTAAACTAAAAACAAAAGACCAGGTTTTATTACCCTTCCCCATGCTGAAAAGTACCTCCTTCCTGAAATAGTCCTATTAATTTCAAAGCCAAATTAAATCTCTTGCAAGAGAGAGGAACAAAATCAGCAATATGCTCCAGTACTTATGACTGTGATTTGTTAATTTTCTACAGTAAATTAATTAAAATTGAGACCTTTGATATAAGTGCGTAAGAAGGGAAGTTTATTTTCCTTAGGTACTACTTCCACAAAACACCTAAACTTCAATGTTATCTAAGAGAAAAGCTTTTAATGTTTCTAGAAAGAAAGAGAGAAATTGTGTTAAAAAAAATTAGGTTTAAAATCAATGTTTCCTTTTCCGGAGATTGGAAACCTACCTACTCCTGCTGGCCTTAGCAGGCATTCGCCATTAGACTCTGGAGGGGATCAGGCCCTTCTTCTCTGCCAACAAATTGTTTTCTTCCCACTTAAGTGTGTATCCAAATTAATGGCCAAATTAGCAGCATGGTCCCTGGCTCTTGGTGCTGGCCTCGATAAGGGCTCGCTGGAGGGCAAGAGTCTGACCTCAGGGCAACCTCTCGCCTTGACTTCCCACATTAATCTCAAAACCTCTTGACTTCCCAAAGTCAGGTCCTGTATCTGTGCTACAGCATTAGCATCTGTGGTGACTTGAGTTTGCTCTCTCGTCCCGCTGGGTTGCTTCAGCTTTGAGATTAAGGAGGTTTATTTGTCAATTGTGCTGTTTCTTACTGTTTGGGAAACATTGTGTTACCTCTCAAATAACTGCAGTTTCAATGCTGTATCACCTTTCTTATGCTTTAAACCAAAGCACAGGACACAGATCAGGCTCTCCATGCTTTTGTTAGCCGTGCAGGGCTAAAAATGCCACGGGATGATCAGGGCACTATTGGTTACATCCACTTGAATGTACTACAGGTGAGGGACTGAATGGACCTTGCTTGGTTCCAACTAGTCTGCGTTAGGCAGACAGTATCACACTCTCTTCCTAAGCAAGGCTGTGCCAAGATGCAGAGATTAAGTGTCTGATCTGCCCTGGCAGGCACTTGAATTCAAACCTCTTGACCCAAAGCTGGCTGCCCATGCCCTGCTAGGGATGCTTGTCCTCCTGCCCAGCCCCTCACCTCGATGAGCATATGCTGTCTTAGCCTCTATCAACAGGTACTAAATATGTCAAGGACTGAAGCAAGAATTCAAGCATCTACGCTCAAAGGTTTTGTTGATTTATCTTTGCTATAAATCTATTTCTTTTGAGTGATCCAAAATTGATTTCAGGCTCGTTCCTCCTTTCCTCCATTTGGTTGTAATTTGGGATGTCAAGGAAATTGTGTTGAAAGAAGAAGATGAGTCGATATGAAAAAGGGATTATCTGTCCCATATGGGTAGAAGATGCTGATGCGGGGGAGAAGGGAAAAGAAAATGTTTGTCTCTATATGTTTGCATATGTGCAGTATCAGGCAGGAGTGAGCTTCCAAAAGGAAAGGAAAAATCAAAAGAAAACCCTAAGCTTGGCAGAACCATCCCATGACAAGTTAGTAGCTTTGTTAGGACCATCCCTTCAGTAGGAAAGGATATGCAGGCAAGTGTCCCCATATGGGAGGTTCAAGTATCCAATGTGCACAGTATTTCAGTATCAAATAAGGCTTTCTGCTTTCTGAGGCAACATGCACATCTGAAAGGATAAAACAGATCCTTTTGCAGGTCCTTTTCTCACTTTTCAGTGTTTTTCATCTGAATTCACTCTGAACGAGAGGACTTCTGAAGACTGGGACAAATTTTTAATGTCAACTTTCTTAGCTATGTATTGCTCAGGTAAAAAATATGATGGACACTTAAGTGTGTAACACATCCCATGTGGATTTTCTATTTCTTATTGAGAGGCTGCTTTGAC
Organism: Clamator glandarius; assembly: GCA_033459285.1. NCBI lineage: Eukaryota > Metazoa > Chordata > Aves > Cuculiformes > Cuculidae > Clamator > Clamator glandarius. Next base: position 12,248 of record JAUNZM010000561.1, read on the forward strand.
ATGCAAGTCTGTCATGTCTGGGAGCCTGCCTGCCTTCTGCAGTGCTCAGGGAGTCTCCTCATCTCACCACCCTGCTTCTGCAGCTTCCAGGGCCAGGTGAGGAGGTGCCTGCCACTGTGGCTAGGCTTGTCCCTCACCAAGAAATGTTTCTTGGAGCTCCTGTGTTTCACTGATGCTCTTTCCCCCACACCTCAGATTCTTCCTGGAGGTGAATGTCCCAGTGGTTGCCCTTGGTAGCTCAGCTGGCTGTTCACATGCCCAGCATCTCCAAGTCCTGCTGCTGTGGGACAGCTGGCTGCCCCCACTCTGGTGATGCCCGTGTTGGTACAGTGTGCGTAAGTCAGAGGCTTGTGAGTAGCTGTGATCCAAGGATTTCAACACCCCGTGCCCTTATCTCCTCTCCTGCAGGTAGAGTCTCAGAACTGAATCCTGTCACCCTCTCTTGGGCCTGAGGACCTTGCTCTGCTCTCTGCTCACACGTTCTTCAGTTTGGTCTCTAGCTGGGTGTATTTTGATGCCAGACATTTTACCGGGAAAGATGTGACAAGGTACAAACAGGGCTGAAGGCTTCTCCCGCTTTCTGGGCCTTGCTTTCTGTCTTGTCCCCAGGGATGCCGCACAGTTTAGGTGCACAGCCCTAGATGTGAGGACCGTGACAGGCTGGCCATGGGCACGTCTCCACCTCTGTAGGGTGCAATGATGACATTCACTTCCGCGGGGCAGCAGGAAGAAAAGAGGAGAGAAAGCCTTGCAGTCTGTGCTTAGCATTGGCTAGATGAGATCCAGAGATGATAGTGTTATCTTTCTGGACAGCACATTATAGGTCCTGTGTTTCCAGGCTGGGAATGGTTCCCTAAACAAACATGTTTGATGGACATACACAGACTCTTAGCTGAAATCACTCAGGACCATCTGTTAAGATGGCATAGTGCCTACTCCCAAGTTCGTGAGATGTTGGCCATAGGATATAAATACCAAGTTTATACGGGTTTAACATGAGCAGCCAGTGTAATCATCTGAACTCCCTCTGCCTCTCAGGACTCTGTGCCTCCAGCCAATGCTGCCGCAGTCTTGCCATCTTTTTCTTTGGGCTTTTCCCCCCAGGCCACAGTTTAAGACACTGGCCCTAAGGCTGCTCCCCAGAGGGAGTCAAGGAGCCTGCTACTGTGCCATGGAGGAACAGGGAGGGTGCTTTCTCTGAGAAAACTTCCTATGGGCTTGGTTTGTGTTGTTCATGCTAATCCAGGAGCTGGGATGAAATTTTATTTCCATAAGCAGTAGACCTTAAAGAGCTTCCTGAGTTAACAAGTATGGCTGATTAGCAAGGGTTTAGCTGATTAGCAAGGATGATTAGCTTATGATACCTACGTGTAATGAGCAAAGACAAACTGAGGAGGGCACACATGTAGACCAATAATCAGGGTGTTACAAGACCTCCTTTGAATCAGCGAAGTTATTCTCCTCATCAATAGCCCAAGCTGCAGACTCTAATACATCTACAGTACTTTCATCAAGAGGGCTTTGTTTGTACCAAAGGTGCTCCACTTTAAATCCAGATAATGATATGGCTTTGCAGAGGGGTTTTAGTGATGTTTTGTCCTTGAGGAAGAGTGAAAGTCAGTGGCCTGGCTGTCTCTTCTCTGGAGATGCTAAACTTCTTACTGAGTTTTTTACTAGTCCCTGCATAGCAAAACATGGACTTTTTTTGAAAAAGAGACTTCTAGCAGTTCTTAGTATTTAATACATGACGGTATTACCTTTTTGCTGTTGTCAACAGCTTCTGTTAATGCATCTGTTTGGACCATTTTACCATATTGCCAGTGCACAGAACAGAAAACTATTACTGCTTTTTTAAGGAAAATATTTTTTTGCAAGTAATAATAGGTTTGGGCAAGAAAGTGATCAAGTTGCGTTAGTTTCTGCTCAAAATTCTCCCCCTGCAAGCCTGAATGTGCCTTTCCCAACATGTGACCCAATGGGAGTAGAGACTCCTAATTTATTGGAGGGGTGCTCTTTCAGTTTGTGTTTTATTGGTAATTTACAATGCCGAATGCCCTCATATTCACCTTTCCCTCTTCTCAAGTAGGTGAACACAATGGAATTGTCTTGGTTGCAGAAAAAGGGATGCTTTCTCTGAGCATGCCCCATTAATTGGGAACCAGCAGACAACTGACAGGAGTGTGGTGGGTGCGATTATCAGCGCCAGATGAGAGCCATTAACGAAATGGAGAGTGTCATCTTCAGAGCACAAATATTTTCCCTTGCCATAATACCCTCTCAAGGGGACCTGAAGTGGACCCGTATTGTCCTGCGTACTCCCAACCCTACCGCCGATCACTTTTTTTTTTTCACGACAGTCAGGGTTTTCGGCACCCACGGGGGAGCGAGCACAGGGCAGCCTGAGAGATGCCGGCACTTAGGGGCTATTGTACTTTCTCCCCTCCAACAAAGCATCCCCTGGTCTTTCTCCACCAGACACCAGAGCCATGTTTATAACCAAAATCTGGAGGAATAATGTCCTGAGCTTCACCCTGGCATCTCCCAGAAGTGTTTCCAGAACTGGAAAGATTTTTCTTAGTCAAACTGGTTTGGATATAATTCCTCCCCTGCCCACTCTCCCTTTTTTTTTCTTCCACTCCCAGTGGAACAGAGGATGGGTTTGTCGCCCTGAACTGGGAGGATTGTTTCACATCATCAGGCCATTCATCCTCTCCCCTTCCCTGTTGTAAAACACCAGTGCCGGCCCGGGGAACAGTGGGGGCATTGTGCGGCAGCACGATACCACCCAGATTTTACCTCGGCCCTCTCCGATCCCAGGTTTTGTTCCCCTCAAAAGAAAGCATTTGCTCGGGGGAGGGGAGGGGGTGTTCCTATTGCTTCCACTAACATGGAGGTTAAAGGAAAGATTGATGGGAGAAAGTTCACCTAGAAAACCAGGATAAATTTCTGGCTGGCCAAGGCCAGTTGTTTCATTGTCCAGGGGCCATGTTTTTTGTTAATTATCTCTCACTCTCCCCTTTTATCGAGGAAACTGGCAGCAAAGCGCGGAGAAAGGAACAGGATATAGAGGTCAGCGGGTCTTGCCTGGCCACCTAGGTATTCCATTTTAAATGCAGAGGGCGAGCGAGGTGCAGGGTGAGCTTTTTGGGTGGGGGGAAATGGGGACCATCAAAATAATAACGGGGGCTAGCCCCGGTATTCGCACCCAAAACTCCCAACCCTGTCCTCAAGCTGAAAAAAGAGAAGGGAAATAAAAGAAAAAAATAAAAAGGGGGAAAAAAAAGAAAAAAAAGAAAAAGAAACATTGGAAAGGGACTTTTTCTTTCTTTCTTTCTTTCTTCTTAAAGAGAGGAAAGTTGCTTCAAACAAGACCATGTTGTCAAGGAAATAAACCTTAGCTAGGGTAGGCATTAAACACACAGCTGCTGGACTTGGCCAGCCCTTAGACACTGGTGGTAATGACAATGATTCTTGGTGGCAGCAAACCAGATCTAAACATAAATAGGACTGCATGAAAGGAGAGGAAATGGAACAAAACAGTTTCTTGGGTACCACTGGCAGAGGAATAACATCAATTTCGATTAAAAGTAAAAGAATTCTCCTGTTTCCACACATTAGTAAAGGCATGCAAATTCATAACTCACCAACAATGTACCTTTGAAATGCAGCTGCACCCCACAAACAGGGCCTTTCTCCCTGTAGAGAAGCAGCCCTGTTTTAAGCAGAAAGAAAACAACTATTGAAAAAGCCACAAGGGTCCCTAACAGTGAGGAGGGGTGTTGGGAGAGGTGGAGGAAATGTGTTGGGTTTGGCAGATGCAGGAGATCAGTGTTTTCCATATAATGGAGCCTTCATATCTGTTTGTTCCTGAAAGAAATGGCGCTTCCCGGGATCTGCTGGCAGGTTGGCCTTGGGCAGCTGTTGGCCACACCAACATGCGTCATTTTCAATGGTCCAGGGTCTGCAGCCAGCGGGGTCAGAGGGACAGTGGCAATTCTTGGGGTTGGCAGCATAAAACCTACAGCATCCCTGTCCGCTCCCTCATCCTCCCTGGGAGGGCTGCTCCTCTCACTGATGTTTCAGCAGGGCCAGCATCACCTGGAGTGTAACAGGTCCCATGGTCACTCCCTTTGACTGGCCAGCTGCAGACTTCCATGTTGAAGCCACCCACTGCCTAATGCAGGTGGACTGACATTACCGAAGCACTAGCACAATCGGTGGTATAATTTCTTAAAGGTGCACATGTAAATAAACCGTTCTGCACCTAAAATACACATTTAACATGTAACAAGCAAAAACTGAGCTTGACTCAGCAGGTGTTTTGCTCTATTGCTTTATTTCTTTACTCTGGATGTAGTGGGTCTCCGTATAGAGGTGTTAGTCATCTTCTCAAAGAGCACCACTGGCCACTTTGTATCTTCAAAACACCTGTCAAAATGCACTGGGACCAGCCAGAAGGTGCACAGCCCCCATGCTCTGGCTAAGACAAAGCCCTTGTTGGAGTGCAGGGGTGTTTGTACACCACTGGAAATTCAGCTGGGGCTCCTTGCTTGGTGTGTGGAGATGTCTCCTTGTCTCACCTTATTTTACAGACATGGGAGATTGTTCCCAGTACTTAAATTTCATCCTGGAAGCACCAGTTCAGTGAACTTGTAGAGGATGTCACGGTTCTTATGCTTACTACACAGATTACAGCCTCTTTGAAAAGCCATGTACATCCCGAGTTGATTTTGTGGGTACTCTGGCTAGAGGAGGCCTCAGGATTTGGCTCATTGTGCACAAGGCACGTTTTAATTCTGAGGTTGCCCCATGCACTGTGCAAACCGATTGCCCGGAACGCTCACTATCGAATTTATCTTCTTCGTTTGATTGATAGAAATCATTTGGAAAGAGGACAATGCAAAGCCACTGTCATGAAACAGTGTGGCGTTTGTATCTGGCAGACAATACCATAACTATTGGTCAATGATAAAAGTAAATGTTGTTCTGTTGTTAAGTCACTGCTTTTAAGCCCCTAAACTGATGGAGAGCTCTTGCCTTGTCTTACTGTCCACCATGGTGACAGTTGGGTCACCGACTGGGCCCATGAGCCCTGGCAACATCTAACAACTCTTCATTAATTGGCAGTTTTGTTGCCCTTGCACGAGTTGCCCGTGTGGTGAGAAGAAACTGTGGGAGCATTGTCTGGAGCCAGCGGCGTGGCCAGGCAGATGTGAGACAGTCCATGCATGCAGACACAGGGGTAGCCTGCTGCAGGGCTGGATGTGATGATGGGGATCAGCAAAGATATATCTTAGAATCATAGAATCATCAGGTTGGAAGAGACCCACAGGATCATCGAGTTCAACCATTCCTATCAAATACTAAACCATGCCCCTCAGCACCTAGTATAGGATCATATCTTGCCTTGGTGTTACTGGAAATGACTGTAGCTGACACTGGTGAGTGTGCCAGCCTCATCAGAGGAAGAGCGGGCTTCAGCTCCAGCCCAGTCACAGAAAACTCCTGAGAGCTGCCCTTGAAGACCTTTGAGGAATGGAACACTGGAGTGGCCCATGCACATCTCCCTGCAATGATCCGAGAAACCCTCAGAAGTGACCAAGCAGGAAACTAAAGTACATAGCCTCACACAGAGCCAAAGGGAAGGGGTCTCATGGCAGAGTTGTGGGAACCAGAGGTCCCCTGGTGCCACGTGCCCTTGCTCACGCATCCAGGCTTTGTGATGGGGCTAGGAAGAGGGTGCAGACCCCAAACTAATGTTGCTGTGTCTATCCCAGGGCTGACATCTCTGCGGTCTTCACTTCTGACCAACCCTAAGGGCTAGTGAAAGAGGGCAGGGGGAAGAAGCTGCCCCAGGGACCTGAACAGAAAGAACAAACATCCTGGTTATGGCCATGTTTGGCTAGTCAAAGATCTGCATTTCTCCCTGTTAGATGTCTCTAGGCATGAGTCCTGTCGTGTGCCCCACCCGAGGGGGGAAAGCAAGTCCCTTCAAGCCGCAGGGGGTACAAATTGGGACAGCTTGACATTTGTGTAAGACAGGGTCAAGACATCATATCATCCCAGTGCACTGTGTGCTACTTGGCTTCCTTGCCAGACGCTGGATGTAAATGAGACAGCGATGGCGGGCCCTCGGGAGAGCCCACCTGGCTCGGCGTCTGCACTCTCCGGAGGGAGCCGGAGCTGTGTTGGCAGGGGGAGAGCCCCTGCCAGGCTGGGCTGTCCCTGCTTATCCACCAGAAGCATAGGACTCAACTCCCCAAGGCGGAGACCACGGCAATGTCTGGGAGAAGATGTGAGACCTGTCAAGTTGTGATAGCTTCCTCTCGGTGACAAGCCAGAAGAACTCAGTCTTCTCATTCGTCTCCTCCCAGGGTACGAGGGTACACGTCAGGAGGGGACAGGCAGAGTCACCTCTCTGGCCAAGCTGTGTCAGCAGACACCTACAAGGGGGATGTGATTGAGATCTCCCCAGCTGGCTAGTTTGCATAATGTTGAGTTAATTGTGAGCTGGAATGGCTTTGCACCACCTTAGAAACGTTCCCCTAATTCAGCTCTTAAACACCTCTCACCATGAAACAATGTGCAATTCTCACTTCTGCCTGATGTCACCTTCTGACAGGTTCCTTCTTGCAGGTTTGGCTTCATTCACCCTCTCTAAGAACTGGACATATGTTTTTTCATGTCTTCCAGACATAACATTTGAGTTTCCTTTGCTCTCTTGTCTCATAAAATCCCTCTGGTTTGTTGCAGACTATTCTTTGCTCATAACTCTTTCACTATTTGTGATGGTGCCCTCATTTTTTTGGGTGATTTTCACACAGAGAAGCTTCCCCGGAGCCCTCAAAGAGCTCCATATTGAAGGGGTGGTCCAGAGCTGTGTGAACTCGATCCATGACTATGTCTAGTAATAGAGTGAAATTCAGGGGAAATATCGACTGTCTGAGAAGACTTGAACTGCTTTTATGTCTCTGAATTTTCCTGGTGCTGTATCCCTTCCCCAGTATCTCTCCTCACTGACGTAACTGTGCAACCAGCTTCCAAAAATGTTTCTAATTACATCACATTCCCTTCTCCTTTCTGAAGGTATTTGCAGTGTTTTCTCCCCAATATAGTTTGCTTGTTTTATCTTTTAAATAGGGTGGAGTTAGGATATAGGTTATATCCACCTTTCTCTAGTTTCCTTTCTGAACAGTATGCAAAAGGACAAGGTATTCACACGGACATGTGACAATATGGCATGCTGAACTGCCCTGCCTCTGACCCTGTTGGTCACTAAGGAGAGACATAAACTGGCTGTCCTCCTGCCAGCCCCTCCAGCTTCCCCTTCTTCCACAAGGATCCTCAAGGCTTATCCTTTTATGCGCTGACCATTTCTTGTCACGGGTCCCCAAGGACCCCATCCCATATTTGGCAGTAGATGCCTACGCTCCTCTTCTACCCCACAGCTCAGTGGGGAGTGCAGTCCTTGGCTGATGGGTCTCTTCTTTGGGGTGGCCACACACAGACTCAGTCCATAATCCTAAAATCAGCACAGGCCATTGAGATCACCAGAGCTGTGGCTCTTCACCTCAGCAGCAAATGCAGTTAACTAGCTATGATAAGTTTTCTGCCCAGCTAACAGACATCCTCTGGGATTATTTTGAACTTGCTGTGCCAACCCTGCATACTGTTTCTTGCAGTGGGCAGAGATACTCTCTTCTGCACAGAGAAAGAACATTTGACCAAACCTACACTTGCTGTTTCTCTTTGTCAATTCCCTATATTTCTTTTATTTCTTTATTCCTGTTTATTTAAAAATATTTTAATATTTTCCTCTGGAAAGAAAACTTACGTCAGGATCAACACATTGATGTGCATCAAAAGAAACGAACCGTAAGCTCAGGAAAACACACAAATAGTGTACTGTCTTTGGATTTTTTTTTTTGCCTTACCTCTTCAATCACTGTTAGTCCCTTTCTGGAAGACACCTCCCAGTATCTCAAACACTCACTGCACAGTCAAATGACTATTCTCAATCACAGCAATTGCTAGTTGCACATCATGCATCCATCAGCTGGACTTCCAGTTATGCAAGCCAATGGGCCTGCATGCAGGAGTCAGGATTTGAGCAGGTGCCTGTGTCTTTGCAAGTCCAAGTCTTAAATTTCATAAAGCAGGAAGGTTTGTGTTTGGTTTTTTTTTAAAAAAAAAAGTTTTAATTTGTTCTTTCCAGAAAGGTTTCAGACAAAGAGGATGTGGTCTTCAAAATCAGCCCAACGAACTGAGAGGGAAGAGTGTGAAGGGGAAAGCAAGAATAGTTAATATTAAAAGGTTATATGAAGGCTATATGCGCCATATAAACTGAAACTTCCGTGTGTACACACATGTGGCTGATAAAAGGGAGAGAGGGAGTGTGTACTATGCTGAATTTTATCAGAAATATATTGATTCCTCCCTACCAGAACAGGCAGTCCCGCAGTTTGTAGTGGTCTTGAAAGGCAGAGGGGACACCTTTTCTAAGAGATCCTCCTTCCCTCCCTCCCTCTCCCTTCTCCTCCTTTCTTCCTTCCTTCCTTCTTTCCCTCCTTCCTTCCTCTCTTATTTCCTCTCGATATTGCTGTCTTTTTCTTGAATGTATCAAATTAATCAATTTAATTGTACTTCAGTACTCTGGAAAGTTAATTCTCTTTATTTTTGTATTATTAGTCTGTATTACTTGATGGTTTCTAGATGCTTTGGAAAACTTGGTAGTATGCTCCTTCCTGCTGATTCACAGGAAGGGCTGATGTAAATATTAAGGGTAAAGACAACACAAGTGTCATGAATTTGCTTCTTTTAGAGCTTATATCACTTCTTTACACATCTTTTAAACTAGAGAGAGATCTGAGTGGTGGCTAGTATAACCTGATTACGATCTTGAACACTTGTTTTAAACTTAGGAAGTGCTGTGCAAATACTTCACTAGAATTTCCATTCTCTTTCTAAATGCTCCTCTGCAGAAGAGATTCAGAGTATTTGCCGAGGTACTTAATTTAGTTTAATATAGTTCTGAGGCTTGAGAAGGAAGTTTGTAGCTGCACTAGCTTTTACATCTTTAGTACACTCAAAACACTCTGCAACAGATAGCATTTATCTGGGGTTAAACCACCGCTTTTGTACTCAAAATGTACAGCACTGAATAAAAATGACTAAGTGCAGCTGTAAATCTCTAACCAAATTATTCAGAGAGAGTGAACAAATCTACACCCCATTATAAAAAGGAAAATCATCTTCCTTTAAGAATAGGGAGATATTGAGAAGTCTTAAAGTATATTAGAACAGCTTAGAGCTCTCAATGTGGGGGAGAAACCTTATATATTATCCACAGTGCTAAGGAGATTATCAATGGATTTCACTCCCCAATCCTTTTTACAACACCCATCTCATTAGAATAAGTAATAAAGATGACATCACAGAAAGGTCTAATTGATCAAAAAGAGCTTGCTTAAACTGTGTCCAGATTCACTTCTGCATTGAATACCATTTTTTCCCCCCAGAAATTCAGCTTTGGCTTTGATTGCACAGTTGAAAAGTTTTAGTATCAAATCAAACCAACGTTCTTATTATGCAAAGCTTTCCCCAGTATTCTGCTTTGGTAAATGACCCCTATTAGCATGCAGATTGACTGGGGATTACCAGAAGGTTTCCCAAAATAATCATCAGAAAATGTCTTTATAAGGGCTACTTTCCCCCTCTGCGTGCGGGGTCCTAGCCACCGTGCCGTCCGCCGTCCGCTCTCTCCTTCTGCTCCTGTGAGATGCTCAGGCAAGCCACCCAGCTAGGTAGCAGGCCCTATTTGCTGTCCCCAGATGGTCTAAATGCTGTTGTTTTCTCCAGCTACACTTTGAATAGTCAGTGTGATTCCCAGTGGAAACAGTGGGTGAAATGGTCTTACGTGAGTCAGCCACAGCTGTCTGTATGGCCAGAATTTCACTCTAGTTCTTAGAGACCATATGAAAAACTGCGGTGGGGTGGATACATAAAATAAATAGATGATATTTTACATACATGGATATTTAATTGCTTTATTGCTCTTGTAATCGTTCCCTCTTCTATAAGGAAGGGTGAAATTTTGCTGTTACCCTATTTTTACTCCAGCGTCTCCCTCAAGTAATTTCAGCCTGTGAGCATCTCCACTGAGTGTATCTAGGACTCGCCACAGCCTGGCACATGCCTCTCCGTGAAGTGGCTGCTGAAGACAGACAGAGTGGAAGTGCACAGGCTCGGTGATGAGAAAGAAGAATAGAACTGATAATTAATGTCCAGCTGTGGTCAGACATGCAGAATGTATTAAACACTGAGTCAGGGAGAAACTTTCATAGAGTCATAGAATCATAGAATTACCAGATTGGAAGAGACACACTGGATCATCGAGTCCAACCATTCCTATCAAACACTAACCCATGCCCCTCAGCACCTCATCCACCTGTGCCTTAAACATCTCCAGGGAAGGTGAACCAACCACCTCCCTGGGCAGCCTCTGCCAGTGCCCAATGACCCTTCCTGTGAAAAATTTTTTCCTAATGTTCACCCTAAACCTCCCCTGACGGAGCTTGAGACCAGTTGTTTTACAGTGAATGGCACAGCCTAAAACCTGCACATCACAAGCTGAACCCTGAACTGACACCACAGCATGTTGCATTCTATTCTTTCTGCTACTGTCTCAGGGCTGGTTTTCCAAAAGTGGCCCCAAGTGCTTAAAGCTGTTGATCTCCCAGTGTCAGCGGCACATAGAGCCGCCCAACCCACTTGTCCTTGGCTGATGCCGTGTGCTCCAGGCTGGCCAGGGGTATCTAGGAGGATGAAATCCCTCCTACCCCTTAAGGGGGCCAGGGACACTGGCAGCAGACGGGCCAGGCACACACTTTGGAGAAATGTCTTGGCCAGTCCCTCATCTAAGGAATAAAACTAATTCCTGTCTCTTCCTCAGACTCTACCCTCTTGTAACACACATCTTCGATGCTGCGTCTCTGGATGAGTATTAAAATATCTTGCAAATCAAGGTGTGAGGTTTCTTTTTCCTCTTGCCTTTTACCAGTTTCATTCCTTAGAGGAGTCAGTGTGAGCTGTGTTCATTCAGTGGTGACCTTATTCCCATGTCAGAAACAGGAAGGAATAAGCAGATCTAGCTTAGATCTTGCCAACCCCAAAGATGATGGCAGGTGGTAAAGACAGGTCATACCCTGCAGTTCTGAGAACCAGGAGAGCTCTGCTGAACTGACTCAAGCTCTGTGACACTTCCCCAGATGAAGAAGTCAAGCAGAGTACTGAGGGCAGTATTGCAACTCTCTCTCTACCCAGCCTGTTAAAAACCAGCTGGTATGCTTTGTGGCCCCCCATAGCTGAGCTCCCCAAGTCCAGCCTCACAGCCTGCAAGCCAAGATTGGGCAAATACCAAGTATTGATGCATCTAAATTCCCTGGGGAACTTCTATGTTAACCTTGGTAGTGGTGCTGCTAATTATACTTCCACCAGCACTCATATTATTTTATTATTTTAAACTTTCACATTTGCAGGAAGGCACTATAAGGATGTCCTCATCTATTGCAGTTAGCTGACAAAAACCCAAACAAATTAACTACACAGAAGAAACATGACACACTTGTGGATTTTTATGCCTGGAAATCTTAGCATTGAACCTTTGCTTAAATAATGAAATCCCTGCAGGTAGACCATAAGATTGGATGTAGCTGGAGGTTCACTGTACTACAGAGTGGCAGGATAAACAAACAGATGTGCTGATTTTTTTCATCTGTTCCTAAAATACTGGTAGTGCCAAATCCTGTCACAGCACAAGCAGGCAAAACTATTGTATCTCTTTGTCCTTATTTTAAAAAGTCATATCCAGGATCATTGTCTGTCTTTAGAGAGCAGCTCCTAGAGTAACATTTCCCCGTCCGGAGAAGACGTGATGCAGGGGATTGGTTTGGCTTCTGACTTCATCTCTCCACTTCCCAGCTTCCACCATTTATAAACATTAGGTGAGTGACGAGCAGCAAGCCCAAAGCTGGTTCATCAGCCAATGTCCCCTGCAATGACAAAGTGGGCAGCCCTGGGGTCTCCAGCTCCTGCAACAGGACAGCATGAGCAAAGAGGAGCATGCACACCAAAAGTTTCCACATCAGATGCTGTAGTAAATAATTCACATTCCAGGAAAACACTCCCTGTGCAAAAGCTCCATTTTGGGGATTTCATCCCTGAAAGTCTCTTATTTGATGATCTATAGTATAATGGATTTGTTGTTATTATTATTATAAGTATTGAACTTCTATAATAACTACTTTTTTTCTCCTGTCGAGGTATTTTAAATAGGACTGTTGTCCCTGGTTGTTTAACTCCCCTGGAACCTTGGGTTTTTTTCTCTTGGTCTTGATTTTGTGTCAGCTTTCACAGTGGACGTGAAGCAAGCCCAGTCCGTTTGAACAGTTCCAGTGTGTCAGTAAAATGACCCATGATTACACGAACCCAAAATCACCACAGCAGAAGCATTTCTGGTTGAAAGGAGGAACGTGCAGATACTGAGCTACTCAGGGGCTTTCAAAGACAAATGAAGTCGCCCACTTTCACAGATCGCTGTTTTTAGCCTGTGTAAATTGTAATACCACCTCTAGCACCATAGTAACTAAGCACTTTTGAGTACAGCTTTCAGGGACATGGGAAACATCTGTTATGTGCAGGCCATTCACTTCTCCTCTTGCAAGGACTGCCCTGCTAGAGATGTGGTGGTTGCAT